>OX451736.1:1382969069-1383121004 GCA_948472305.1 Vicia faba
TATTTTTCTTGATTTGAAATTCTAGTTTTATTCAGTTAATCTTGATTAATTTTCTTTGTATGCTGCCGAGCATGTAATTTGAACTTAGGTTGAAATTGATTATTGACAATAACATTAAGATCCTAAATTCTCCAAAAGAGAGATTAGAGTACAAAAACTCCACTTGTCCTTTTGAATTATCAAACTCACAATCCTTCACAATAATGACCCCCATCATTGCCTCCTCAAACAAGTTCTACCTCCTTTATGACTTCGCTTCCAAGTTAGCAATAAAATTAGAGGAGCACATAACCGCTTCCTTCAACATTTTTATCTCATGATTTGCCTTCTTAATCATTTAATCTATCTCATTCACCTCCCCCTCAAACTTCCTAAGGGAAAGTTTTGTCTCATAATACTTGGTTTCCGCCAATTTTAGGATGTCACTTGCCAACTTTATTTTAGCTTCATATATTTCTATATGTTCTTGCAACTCTTAATTCTTAACCATCAAGCTCTCACAAACTTTTTGCAATGACAAAAATTGATTCGTTATAACTTTTCCTATAATAAACTTTGCAACAAATAAGTATTCATCATCATACTGGCATGTTGAGAATCCAACTTCTCGGCTTCCTGAATATCGGCTGAAATTCGAAGTGTTGTTTGAAAATGTTGTGGTTGTCAAACTTCTTATTCCACAGTGAAGGCAAGACCTGGTCCAAGGGATAGTTTACTGGAAAAGAAACCCCCTTTATCCGTTTGCTTTTTCACAACCGAGGAATTCGACCCTCTAGAGTCATAGAGGAGGACAATATTGATTGGTTTAGTTGAAATCAGCTTGATCTCTATTAACTTGGATTTTATCTTCGTATTTCTCATCACAATCCTAAATAGGTCTCTCTTCTCGCCAACATTGGCCTCGTGAGTTATTTTCGCCTAGGCCTATTCAAGAAAATCCTTCCTTTATAAAACTGACATAGGGGTTATCCTCTTCGCATTAACAAATTTCATAAGAGTACACTTATGTAAAAATTCACGTATGTGGATTTAGATCCTATATGTGTAATATTCATTCCATTACTTGTGTGGGACACATGGGAGATGTCTCTATAGAAACATTGCATCTATACAAAGTATATTTAATGCACATGTTACTCATGTCAACTACTCCCACTAAGCATGGTCACCATACAATATCTTTTTAACTAGCATTATCTCTCAATGGATAAGGTTACCACGATTACATCAACACTCCCTGCTTCATACCTGATAGAATTGACTTAAGGGAAAACTTTTTAGACTGGGCAATGTCACATAAAGGCTGACCATATCCACATAAGCTTTATTCTCCTTAGAAGCTTATCAAAATGCCACAAAGGCAGCCATGCATCATATAAGGCTGCATATGACCACACCTCTCTATTCATCATAGTCATTGATCTTAATTTAACGATCACATGCACTCCAATCGAACAACCTGGAGATGATTACAACAATCTCTCATATATAATTGGGACCCTTAATCATAGTCAAGTACGATTCAATTTATACTTGCAAAGTTTCACTTTAATATCATACTAACTTGAGTGTCAGAATATAAACCATTTTTACATATATCTTTTATAGTCTTTTAAGAACCATTTCCAACGCACCAAAAATATCATCAAGATAGTTTTCATCAACATATCAAATATTCTCTATTCTAATATGGAATAAATTCAGAGTGGCTTCACCATCATTAAATTTTTTTGGCTTTCTACCTTAGCTTAGTATAAAATATAATAATAATAATAATAATAATAATAATAATAATAATAATAATAATAATAATAATAATAATAATAATAATAATAATAATAATAATAATAATAATAATAATAATAATAATATTATAAAATTATACTTCTACTCTTTGTACTCAATAGTTTTAAAGTTGTTGTTACTAATAGGACTCCTAAAAAAAATCCATAACCATAGATATGAGCCAAACCATTGTTTAATAACATAACCATTTTCATTAGTTAATGAATTAGGCATTAATTTGTCATACATTTCAATAATTGAATTGAATCGCAGTTAACCAAACCAAAACCAAGAGAAATGATCCGTAATTGTTAAACATATATATGGTTGTTGGAAATCCACCAAATTCTATGATGAATTTCTACCACAATGGCAATTTAATTATGAGACAAACAAAGAAAAGAAGACAAGACAAATAATTTCTGCAGAGTTTCTCTCTGCTCACAAACTGTGAAAACTTTCTTATTCACTTTGCAACTGCAAAATACTGTGAATGACTTGCTTACAAAATAGGGGTTACTCCCTCTATTTATAATTGAGCTTACACCCTAAGCCCAAAGCCCAAAATATCTATTTTGTTACTAAATCAAATCTAATTTATTCTAGACTTAAATCAAATCTATTTAAATCTAAAACAAATCAAATCTTTTCGACACATAGTTTCGACACATTAGATTACAATTTAACACACCACCTAATTCATTGTGCCTAAACTATCTATGTTCATCATGGCTCTTAGTCTTCTGAATACTTCGACTTGCACTCCCTTCGTTATGATGTCTGCAATCTGATTCTCATTTCTGCAGTGTTCCAAATTCATCTTCCTATCTGCTACATGCTCTCGAAGATGATGGAACCTTATTTTGATGTGCTTACTTCGACCATGTGCTATTGGGTTCTTCTCCAGATTAATAGCTGAAATGTTGTCGATCTTCATGGTAATTGCTCCATGATCTTACCCTGTTATCTCTTCGACCAAGTTCACCATCCAAGTTGCTTGACATGCACAAAGAGAAACAGCTATGTATTCTGCTTCGTATGATGATAATGCCACTACTGGTTCCTTTCTCAAACTCCAAGCAACTGGTGCACCACCTAGCATAAACACATATCCTGCTGTTGATTTTCGATCTTCAGCATCACTACACCAACTCGAATCAGTGTATCCCACTAACTTGCATTCTTTTCTTTTATCAGCTGTAGGAAATAAAATGCCATAATCGAAAGTTCCTTTGAGATACCTTAGTATCCTCTTCGATGCTGCTAGATGTGATACCTTTGGCTTCTGCATGAATCTACTTACCATACCTACACTATATGCTAAGTCAGACCTTGTATGACAAAGGTATCTCAATGATCCAATAAGTATTCTGTATTGGGTTGGATCAACATCATCTTCATCTGCATCTTTCGACATTTGCAGTCTTGGTTCTGCAGGTGTCGAAGTTGAGTTACATTCTTCCATCTCAAACCTCTTGAGAATTTCTTCTGCATATCTTCTTTGATGCATCATCAAACCTCTACTGCTCTTGTAGAATTTGATACCAAGAAAATATGAAATCTCACCCAAATCAGACATTTCGAATTCCTTGTTGAGATCACCTTTGAAGTCTTCGATCTCACTTTTACAGCTACCTGTTATCAACAAATCATCTACATAGAGACATAGTATAAGCAATTTACTCTTGCTTCTTCTTACATATACTCTATGTTCAGTTGTGCACTTCACAAATTCCTTCTCCCTTAGAAAACTATCAATTTTCTTATTCCAAGCCCTTGGAGCTTGTTTCAATTCATACAGGGTTTTATGCAGCCTGTACACCTTTCTTTCTTCGTCATGTTTCACAAACCCAACTGGTTGTTTAACATAAACTTCTTCTTCTAAGGGTCCATTTAGGAATGCACGCTTTACGTCCATCTGACATATGTGCCAACTATTTATTTCTGCTAGACCAACAACCAACCTGATTGTTTCGATCCTAGGAACAGGTGCAAAAACTTCATCGAAGTCTATTCCTTATTTCTGTAGAAATCCTTTCGCCACAAGCCTTGCTTTGTGTCGAGTTACTTCACCTTTCGAATTCTTTTTCACTTTGTATACCCACTTGACATCAATTTCCTTCTTGCCTTGAGGAAATTCGACAAGTGACCAAGTGTTGTTGTCTTCAATAGACTTCACTTCTTCGTTCATTGCTTTCACCCACTTCAAATCCTTCAATTCTTCAGCTGCATTAACGGGTTTGACATCTACATAGAAAGCATAATGTACCAGCTCACCTTCATCATCTATCACATCATCTGATGTAATCACACAATCTTGTAATCTTGCAGGCATGCGTCTTGTTCTTTGAGGTCTGCTTGTACTTGGTATATCTGCTGGTTCCTCTTGTCGAACTTCTCTTTCTACTTGAGTTTCTGGCTCTTCAAGTAGGATTCCCACTAAATCTTTCTTGACATTTTCAGTCCAATCCCATTCTTTAAACTCATCTATGATCATGTCCCTGTTGATCACAATCTTGTTTTTCACTGGATCGAACAACTTGTAGCTTCCTGTCGAATGATATCCAACTAGAATCATTTTACTTGACTTGTCATCAAGTTTTCTTCTCAACTGATATGGCACATGTCTATGTGCAATAGATCCAAATACCTTCAGATGACTCAAGCTAGGCTTCACACCAGACCAACATTCTTCTGGAGTAATTCCTTCTAGCTTCTTTGTAGGACATCTGTTCAAAATGTATGTTGCAGTCGAAACAGCTTCACCCCAAAACTCTTTAGGTAAATTCTTGCCTTTCAACATACTTCTCACCATATTCATGATGGTTCAATTCTTCCTTTCTTCAATTCCATTTTGTTGTGGAGTATAGGGTGGCACCACCTCATGCATAATCCCTTCCTTTTTACATGATCTGTCGAAGTCTTTCGACACATATTCTCCATCACCATCAGTTCTCAAAACATTGAGCTTTCGACCACTTTGTCTTTCGACCATAGACTTAAACTTGGCAAATACTTCGATCATTTCACTTTTCTTCTTGATAAGGTAAGTCCATAGCTTTCGACTGAAATCATCTATGAATGTAACAAAGTATTTGTTACCTCCCATCGAATCCACCTGGATTGGTCAACATACATCAGAGTATATGACTTCAAGACTAGCCTTCGATCTGCTTCCTTCATCCTTGCTGAAGCTATTCTTGTGTTGCTTCGCCTGCACACATTCCTCACATACCTTGTTTGGAATATCGATTTCTGGCAATCGTGAAACCATATTTCTTCTCTTCGAACCTCTGATGTCTCTAAAGTTGAGATGGCCTAGTCTATAATGCGATATCCATTCATCTCTGCTAGCTGAAGTCGAAAGGCACTTGTGCTCTATCACATTTAGTTCAATCTTGAAGGATCGATTCTGAGAAATAGGAGCCTTCAAGATTAATCTCCAATTTGCATCAACGACTCTCATCATCTTATCTTTGATTGACACTTTATAATTCTTTTCGACCAACTGCACTATTCTGAGAAAATTACTCTTCATGCCTGGTATGTACAACAGGTTGGAGATTACTGATATTTTTCCATCGTTCCTCATGATCATAACATCACAAATACCTTCAGCTGCTAGGGTATTGTCATTTGAAAATTTTACCATATTTTTCATTGAGGGCTTTATATTGACAAAGTAGTCTTTCCTTCCAGACATATGTGATGAACATCCTGAATCCAAGTACCATTGGTCCTTGAATCTATCTTCATCTTTTGTTGTGACCATCAGCATCATCTCTTCTTCTTCATGTTTTGAAAGCTTTGCATCACTTTCTTGATTCTTTTGTTTTTCTGGACAATCACTCGCACAATGTCCATAGTTCTGACAATTGTAACATTGAATGTGACTCTTATCAGGTTTTCGACCACCACCTCTTCCTCTATTTGCAACACCACCTCTTTGGTTGCCTTGGTATGATCTTCTTTGATTCGACATGTTTCCTTCGATTTGGTTTCCTCTACCATTCAATTTGTTATAGCCACCTCTACCTCTGTCGAAACACTTTCCTTTGCCTTTGGTCTCTTTTGCTGAATGTGCCTGCAGGGCCACATCACTCTTTGATTTGCCTGCAGCTCTTTCGTTCATTCTTTGTTCATGAGATTCAAGCATCCCTTGAAGCTCTTCCTTTGTCAATTTCGACAAGTCTTTCCCCTCTTCTATCTCCACCACTATGTGGTCGAACTTAGGAGCTAAAGATCTCAAGATCTTCGAAACAACAGCTCTTGTTGTTAACACTTCTCCACATATCTTGATTTGATTTACTATTTTTGTAACTCTAGTGAAGAAATCATATATGCTTTCACTATCTTCCATCTGAAGCAGTTCATACGTCCTTTTGTGAGTCTGTAACCTCACTTCTTTCACCTTCTCAGCGCCTCCAAAAGACTTCTCAAGGATCTCCCAAGCTTCTTTTATAGATTCTGAATCACTAACTTTCGAAATTGTCTGGGCTAACACATTGATGAATTATAAATAATGCTTTATAACTCACTTCTCAGATTTTGTGTATTTCTTCTTTTCTTCTTCTGAAGTGTTTTCTCTAAGCGCTTCGACTCCATCTTTTACAAGGTCCCAAAGACTTTGACACCTAAATAAGACTTTCATATGTTTGCACCAATTCTCATAGTTGTCAACTTTCAGAATTGGTAGTGTTGCTGGATAGTTTGCATTCCCATAACTTGTCATCATGAATTCTTCAATCATTCTTGATTGACACTTCCCTCGAATCGAACAAAATCTCTTGATACCAGATATTAGAAATCCACCAAATTCTATGATGAATTTCTACCACAATGACAATTTAATTATGAGACAAACAAAGAAAAGAAGACAAGACAAATAATTTCTGCAGCGTTTCTCTCTGCTCACAAACTGTGAAAACTTTCTTATTCACTTTGCAACTGCAAAATACTGTGAATGACTTGCTTGACTTGCTTACAAAATAGGGGTTACTCCCTCTATTTATAACTGAGCTTACACCCTAAGCTCAAAGCCCAAAATATCTATTTAGTTACTAAATCAAATCTAATCTATTATAGACTTAAATCAAATCTATTTAAATCTAAAACAAATCAAATCTTTTCGAAACATAGTTTCGACACATTGGATTACAATTTAACAATGGTATGGTGTTGTACCCAAAAATTTTCCCTCTCATTTTATCAATATTTTCCCCACAAGACTCTTTGCACTCAAGACCAGATTAGGGTTTGTTCAGCTCAAGACATCTCCTTGCACTATTGACCTGAAATTAGGGTTTGAGTTTGCACAGGGATTTTTGGACTTCCAATGCCTCATGTGACTTTCATACTTCATGTTGGACCTCTAAGATTTCTCATACCAAGTTTCATGCCTTGAATCAAATTTTTGCCCAGTCAATTGGACAGTTGACCTAAAAATCAACTGTATTGGACAAAAAGTCAATTGTGGCCAATTTACAATCAAACCTCATAATTTTTGATCCAAATCAACATTATAGACTCATATGAACCATTTGATCAAGTTTGGACCACAACTCCTCAAGAAATTTGATCAGATCATCAAAAGGGCAAAATGGTCATTTTTAAGGTTTTGATTGTAGAAGGGCAATTTCTGATTTTTCACCTAGCCAATGGAAAATTGGGTTCAAGCATGGTTTTAAGGACTCAATGGCAACATCTTGAAATAATCACAAGGTTCAAAAGATCTCAAATGCATTGGATTGACAGATGAATTTTCCAGTCAACTGATCAAAAATCAACTGTACATTGAAAAGTCAAACTCTGACTTTTTGGTCAAAATCAAGTGCCAAGGGTCATTTTTCATCAAGATGTGTCAAAACATGAAACTTGTTCACCAAGAAACCTAATTTTGGAAATTAGGGTTTAAAATGGATTCAAACAAAACCAAGAAACCCAACTTTCCCCAACTTTTTCACCATGATGCAATTGGATTCAAACAAAACTTCCAACATGAAAGTTTTAGTCCTCCACAAAATCTACAACTTTTATTCACAAAGTTTTCCCAAAAGATTCTTGGATCTCAAGTTATGATTTTGTGAATAGGGGTCCATAAAACTTTTAACTTAGTGAAATTTTGCCCTAGTTTAGGCAGGATTTTGACCTATCTTCATGTCAACTTTTCAACTAGTTCCAAGTGGAATCTAAAAATGCATTTCAAATATGGATTGTAGAGAATGTTACAAGCTTTCCAAAATGTCCAAGAACTCTCCAAGATCATTTATGGTTAGGGAGAATCGAACAAACGAAAATGGCCATTTCTCACTTTTGTCCATGGCATTTTTCACATTGGCACAAGTTGCAAATCAGTTTGGATCATGCTTGTACTTGTTTTACAGGACTTAATCCTTTCCACACTCCTTAATTAAATGCAAATATATTGTACAAAGGAATTATTCTGAGCTTTGGAGCATTATACAAAGAATTATTCCAAAAATGGCATAAAGGTTGCAATACCATTTCCATAAAGCATACTTTTTGCAATTTTGTTTATCTTGAGCATTGGTCCTGATCTCTTGATACAAACAACATCCACAAACTTCAGGAAAAGTTTACCAACTCTCCTCAGGCCTTGAGCTAGCCTGTACAGGCTTTGGCTTTGTCAACTCAACTTTTGCTTCAAAAGCAAGTAAGCTTGCAAAAATCCATAACTTGGAAAATCTGATAAAACCAAGTCTTGTAACATTTTCAAACAACCTCAGCATATTGTAAGAAAGAAAAAACACGATTGCAAAGCCTCTCAAACACCCTTAAGCACAAAAACACCAACTTCTGCCCAAAATAGGGTCATCTCTGCAAACACCAAGCCAAAACCAAATTGCCTCGTGCGTTTTGTCTTGAACCACTTCAGACACATTCCATACATCACACCTAAACTATCCAATCCATTGTTTAGCAACTGTAAACTCATTTTCACACTTCACCATTTTCAATTTGAAGCTTTGCAGGTTGACTTCTACAGGGACATTCAAGCCATTTCAAAGTAAGCTAAGCATTGGGAAAGGTTGAGGGAACATCAAGCAAGCTCAAAAGACCTTCAGGCCTCACTCAAAGTTGCTACATTGCCATATTTAACTTCAACTGAACAAGGTAATTTCCAACTTTCTATCTCCTTATTTAGACATCCTTAGGCTTAGGTTTGTGAAGCAAAAATGTAGTCCTTAAGTTCCTTGAGTTGTACATATGCGTAGATTTCATTTATATTAACTGGGCTAGGAGTATTTGATAGTTGAAGTTGCTGAAAAAACTAGGTCAAGATTTAGGGCCACTGAAATTCTCTCTGGTCTTTGAGAGTTAGATCAAGTTTTTTATATCAATAGAATCGTGGTTTAAAGCTCTATAAGTTTCATGTTGTGAGTTTTTGATTTCATGCAAAGAATAGAGAGAACATATTTGAAGTACAGGGGTGCGCGCGTTTTAGCCAGAGGACAGGGATGAAGTGTGATCTGGGCCAGGGCCTTGGGCTTGTTTCTTTTGACACCCCCCCCCCCCCCCCCCCTTTTACTTTCTGCACCCCCTTTCGCATTTTCTTATATTTTCTATATTTTTTTGCATATTTATATTTTCTGACTTTATTTATTTTTTATGAACATTAAAAAATCCCAAAAAATATTTTCTTTATTTTTTGTATTTTATTTTATTATTTTTATTATTTTTTATGGCATAAAAAATGATTATTAGGTTAATATACTTTTATTTTCTTAAATAAAATTTGTAAATAATACAAAAATATTATATATTTTTATTTTTATTATTTATACACTCAAATTAATATTTTCATACAATATTTAATTTTTTAACATTTTTGTATATATTATTATTAATTTTCTTAAACAAAAAATGAACAAATAAAATAATATTAGAATATATTTTCTATTAAACAAAAAAATTAGGGTTTCCACCCTTTCAAAAATAATCATTTTGTTTTCTTATTTTTTAGGACATAAATAAATTTATTTTACATACATAAAATAAATACAAAAAACATTTGTGCATATTTACATTTAATTGCATATTTAAATATTTGCTTATTTATTTATTTGTACAATAAATTCAATTTGGTTGTAATAGTTTTAGGGTTTTATTTTGAGCAATATCCCCCTATTCAAAACTTGTACCCCCCTTCCCATAATATTGTTGTAATAGTTAGATTTACTTTACGCATTTTATTGCTTTCAAATGCCATGATAGTAAATTAGGGTTTTGTATGCAAAGACCAAAATCGAACAAATAACATGACTAAATACAAGACAAAAATGCATGAAAAATGACAACACAATACACACAAGCATCTCTAGGGTTTCACCCATTTTGTTGCCTTAAAATGGCCATGGTATGCATGCTAGGTATCTTGGCAAAACAAAACAAAACAAAAAGATCATAGTCCCTCGATGACGCTATCTTAGTTGCCTAAACAAAAATGATCTTAGTCCCTCAAAAACTTGCTAAGATACTTAGCACCATTGCTATCATGGTCATACGATGACCCACGCCCGTCCCGTTTAACATCCAAAGATAGGGTTGTTTACCAAATACAATGGTAAAACAACCATGTCAAAGGGTTAAAAATGTGTAGGAAAGACTTTTGATTAGGGAAGACAACTCCTAGTTACTTGATCAAATTGCAAACCATCCTTTCTATTTTCAAACAAACACACACACAATTTCAAAACATTTCCCAACAAAATTTCAAACATTGAAACATTTTTCAAAAGACAAACATCTTTGTATATATTCTTCAAACAAGAATCATTTCAAAGATTGCCAAAACGAGGGCCTCTTTTCAAAATACTTTCAAAACCACACAAAGCACCATTTCAAACAATTGAAAAAGCAAAGCAAGTGATCTAAACAAGTAACTAAGAGCCCATGGATGAAAAGGGTGCTAGCACCTTCCCTTTTCATAATCTACCCCCCGAACCCAAGAAAACATCTCAAAGGTCTTTCCTGTGCTTTTTTACCTTTCCTTTGGATAAAATAAAAAGTCGGTGGCGACTCTTGCTAAACCGAAACATTTGTGAACACAAACGCAAAACCTCAAGTCAGTTCTCCCACCGTATCACAGAACTGGCGACTCTGCTGGGGATACTAAGAATAAGTGGGGTTACCTTAGGGTTTAGATCACCTTTACATGCTTATCTTGCTTGACTTGATTGCTTTACATTTAGTTCTATTGTTTGGATTTGAATCTTCTACCCGGATTTGGGAAACATTCATAGGTAAATAGCAATACATTGTGGAAACTGTGCGGGGTATACCGACATGATTGAAGCAATAACTATATTAGTGCGACATATTTGTGGGTATCGGTAGCCTTTGTGTCAATCAAAGAGAATACGGGGCCGCTGAGTGATGTCATGAAGCACTAATGGACTTTTAGAACCTTTACTTGACCATCTTGGCCTTTTTAGGGGTAGTGAGATGACCGACTTTGGTGCAGTCCAAAGTTGGTAGATACTCGATACTACACTCATTGAGGGTTGTTTTCTTGGAATATTTTGGTCGCCAGTAAAGTGGCTAAACTGAAACAATGAACATAGAAAATAATCCAGTGATATTGAGCTCCTTATAACCTGATTACTATTTCTAGGACAGGTTGATCCAACTAAACTTCAAGAGGGTACTTACCTATGAAACCCCATGCAAGCTTAAACTAGGAACTTGTGTGATTTGTTTGTACATATATACTTGTGCATAACATCATGGACATCATGAAGCATCATATACATCCACTAACCATTTCAAGGATTTGGATTTTCATTTTTGTTCCTGTTTTGTAGGTAATGGATTCACTTCGCAGGAAAACTATCCAAGTCAACCTTGTGAGAATTCCTCCTCAACTCAAGGAACTTGCTTCCAAGATCCCAGAGAATTCTCCATTCACATAAAGACATGGTAGACTTCTCAACTTGGTCAACTCCAAGACAGAGGAAGACATGGTGAAAGTTCTCTTCCAGTTCTTTGACCCCCTACACCACTACTTCACATTTCCTGATTACCAGCTAGTGCCTACTTTGGAGGAATTTTCTCAACTCCTGAGGATTCCTATTATCCATCAACTACCTTTCAACGGTACAGAAAGAGATCTAAAGCCTAAAGATGTTGCTCAAGCCCTACACTTGCAACCATCTGATGTCATAGGCCATTGGGAGACTAGAAGTGGTGTCAAGGGTTTCTTGGCAAAGTTCCTGTTTGAGAAAGCTCAAGAATGCTGGAATTCTCTAGACCTGCAAGCTTTTGAGGAGATTGTAGCTCTTCTCATCTATGGGTTGGTCTTGTTCCCTAACCCTGACCAGCTTATAGATGTCAATGCTGTCAAAATCTTCATGGCTCGCAACCCGGTGCCTACATTGCTTGGGGATATCCTACACTCTTTTCACACTCAAACAATGAGGAAAAGCGGTGTTCTCATGTGTTGTAATCCTCTACTGGAAAGATGGTTTATTTCTCATCTTCCCCAATCAGTCTTAAAGAATGAGAAAGGTTTGAGGTGGTCACAACGATTGATGACTCTTACCCATTCAGGTATTCATTGGTGTTCTCGATCAAAAGAGAATGTCATCATCATTGACCGTTGTGGAGAATTCCCTAATGTCGCTCTACTTGGCATTAGGGGAGGCATTACCTACAACCCTTGCTTGGCTCTGAGACAGTTTGGGTACACCCGAAGGGATGACCCACATGACATGCTGATTCCAAACTTGGTTTTTGACTTCGACAACGACGATCAAGGACTTCGACAAAGGTTCATCCGAGCTTGGAGGATGCTCAACAAGGTGGAAAGTAAGACCTTGGGACACAATAATTCCATCCCCCTTGAGCCTTACCTCGAGTGGGTATGAACCCATGCCCAAAGTCTTATGATGCCTTACCCCTACATTCTCCCTGTGATTAAAGAGCATGTTATAGAAGGAGAGGTTCCATACACCCTCCTACATCCTGACATGCCAACATCACTTGAAGATTTACAAAGGAGTTGGATACAGCTCAAGGGAGAACGCGATACTTTCGAAGCCCAATTCTACGCCAGTGAGAAAAAGGTTTTAGAACTTACTCGTCAACTTCACGAAGAGCTGACTCTCAACACCTACATTGCACCAAAGAGGATGCGCAACGTCTTTCTATCTTAGAATGTTGTACTATTTTTGCCCTAGGGGCATTGATGTAAACAAGTTCTATTTTTATTAATATAACATTTGTTCCTTCTTGTTTTAGACAATTTTGATTTTTCCAAAATCCTTGAATGCATTGCATATACATAAACAACATTCATCATAACATAACAGGTCTTCGCAACAAGTCTCCTTATCTTCCTACTATTTATTTCAGTAGAGATGGCTCTAATACAAACTATCAAGGACGTCCATGCTCAAAACGCTCAACTCCAAGAGATGTTCTTGAACCTATCCAAGGGGAAATAAGAGGTGAAAGATCTCCTCACAAGGGGCATGGTCATAGGGAATCCAGAGGGCACCAGGAATGATCAGTTGGAAAGACTACAGATTGAGATGGCAATAATGAAAATCCAGATGATGGGACAACTGGTGGGCCAGATGGCTCTTATTCAAAACCTGGCTCAAGGACAAGAGGAGCTGAGAGTCCTCATTAATAAGCTTCATCAAGACGAATGTAACCAAATGGGGTAGACAACTAAGGTTGAGGATCAAGTCATCATTCAGCCTCCCTTGAGACAAGAAGCCGAGAGAAAACCTCCCCAGTTTGCTTCAGGGTCACAAGCCCAACAACAACCTCACCAACGTCAACAGGGTAATCGGCGTAGGCGAAATACATCTGAAAAACACTTCACTGAGATTAGCATGTAATTATCTCAGGTGCTGCAACGCTTGTTGGAAGTCAAGCTGATTGTATTAAAGGACCCCCCTCGGAGTCCCAACACAGCCTCTCCAGGGTACAATCCAAATGCAAGATGTGCGTATCACTCCAACAGTCTTGGGCATGACACCAATAATTGTTGGACATTGAGAAGCAAAGTCAAGATCTGATTAAAGAAACAACGTTGGAGTTCACACAAGATGGCCAGATGAAAATCTTCCGCTGAGGGCTCTCCACCTAAAATGACAATTTCGAACAAAGAGGCTTCTGTTCATTTTGAATTTCCACTTGTAATTTCTTTTGTTATTCAAACAATTATCTGTTATTGTCAAACTTTGTTTCATTAATGCATTGTGTATGTTTGTCTTGAATTATTTCATTTTCATTACATTTTAACTATGCTTTTTTACTCACTTTATGACATTCAACTCTTGCTAAAAGTTACAAGCCTTTAGAGGGAGGATGACGAAAACAATGCCATAATCTCATACAGTATGCTTTTGGACAGACCTTGCTGACGATGTACAGGCGTTTCTTTCAAATCCTAAACACCAGAGTTATAAGGAAGATAATCCCTAGTCAACCCCTTCGAGCCAGAGAAGTAGAAGTTTTCTGTTTTAACACAAATTGAAACCTTTAATCAAAACCTGGGGCAGCGTAGTCTCTCATTTAATTCAAACGCACGTTAAGGTCGCAAACTCTCATCTTGTAATACAATGAATGACATCAAAAACATTCCTTTGGAATCAAAAGACGGTGATTGTTCCCTATCTCATAGGCAGTCATTATCTCTCAAAAAGAAAAGTCCACTAAGTCAAAACCTACAAAGGAGGCTTAAGAAAACGGGGGCATCCCGATGACTGTAATCTGAAAAACAGGAATAGTCGGGCAAAAATTAGGGATAACAAATCAATCAAAAGAGGTCACTACAAATCCTCAACAAAAATAATGTTGCAAAAATGACTGCCTTCCAACAAATTTAACTTATTTGAACCATCACCAAAACGTCATTCCAGACTCAATTGGAGTTCAACGCACAATTAACTGAGTTTATGACTGGAGAACATCACGAAGAACGGGTGGGTACAAATATACTTTGAGCCTTTATCCTTTGTTTCTTAAACCATGAACCAAGCCACGTTACAACCCTTCAAAAGTCCTAATTGAAGCATGGGTTAGTTCGAAAGCATACTGTTACAAAAGGTATCCTGACTCCTGTAAGGCTTTGCTCTAAATCCTGAGTTGAATTTTTCTTACAAAAGCTTTCTGCTAAAAAACGCATTTTCAAAATTTCAAGACAAACATAAACTTTGCATTATTTGAATATCACTGTTTGCATATGGCTATTTGTTTGACAGCGGAGAAATTCACGCAGTGAATATCCGATGAACGAAAGCTCTCTCAGTGAACAAAATCACTTCAAGCGGGATGACACTTCCATTGCAGAAATCTCCTATCAAAAAAGGGACATGACATGTCATTATCCAATAAACCTGGGGCAGTCCAGTCAAGATTTAAAGAAATCTCTCAAAGTTCAGAGTAACCAGGGGCAAGTCTCCGTCCCTGTCACTTGGGGAATTGAGTGTCAATTCCAACAAAGGGTTGCATACAGTCAAACATTTCCTGGCAAATCCATAAACACTCGTTACTAGGGGCAGTGACAAATCCCCCCAAAATCCTTCTCATAAGAGGACTCCCAGCCAGAGTTTCAATCTTTGATAACCTCTTCCCAGCTAAGTCGACCTCAAGAATCCCTGAGGATTTTTCTCCAGTAAGTCGCCGTTTCGCCAAAAGACTGGGCAACAGGGTTTATTTCCCCAACAAACGGCGGGTTTCTCCAGTTTGAGTTTGCCTCTCCGACTACTACAAATAAAAAAAACTTCTCTGGTTCAGTCAGATCGAAACTAAGATCTCCCTGATTCTTATTCCAACAAATCTCCCAATGGTTTATTCTGATTCATTCTCTGTTCAGATCCAGTTCAAACTTTCCGTCAACAATCACCTTTGGATGGCATCTCTAAGCCCATTTCCATACACAATCAAATCAGCATGTCATTAAAGATCCCCAGCGGAGCTAAAACCTTGAAGTGCATGTCCCCAGCGGAGTTATATTTTCAAACCCTTAATTCCCATCAGAGTTAAACTTCAAACTCCCAATCCTCAGCGGAGTAAAAAATCTAAACTACAGACTCTCAGCGAAGATGAAACCTTCTTCCCCAGTCCAGTCAAATTTGCAACTATCAATCCCCAGCGGAAACCATCCACTTTTCCCCAAATTCCCCAGCAAGTTGTCTTAAAATCTGAGAATTAACCAGATAACAGTTAACTTTTGTTTTATCCCCAACATAATAAAGATTCTCATTCTTGACTCCCCAGTAGATTGGCATACAACCCAAACTCCTGATATCCCCAACAGAATGAAGATTCTCATTCTTGACTCCCCAATAGATTGGCATACAACCCAAACTCCTGATATCCCCAACAGAATGAAGATTCTCATTCTTGACTCCCCAGTAGATTGGCATACACCCAAACTCCTGATATCCCCAACAGAATGAAGATTCTCATTCTTGACTCCCCAGTAGATTGGCATACAACCCAAACTCCTGATATCCCCAACAGAATAAAGATTCTCATTCTTGACTCCCCAGTAGATTGCCATACACCTAAACTCCTGATATCCCCAACAGAATTAAGATTCTCATTCTTGACTCCCCAGTAGATTGGCATACACCCAAACTCCTGATATCCCCAACAGAATGAAGATTCTCATTCTTGACTCCCCAGTTGATTGGCATATAAACCAAACTCCTGATATCCCTAACAGAATGAAGATTCTCATTCTTGACTCCCCAGTAGATTGGCATACAACCCAAACTCCTGATATCCCCAACAAAATGAAGATTCTCATTCTTGAATCCCCAGTAGATTGGCATAAACCCCAAACTCCTGATATCCCCAACAGAATGAAGATTCTCATTCTTGAATCCCCAGTAGATTGGCATACAACCCAAACTCCTGATCTCCCCAGCAGTACAACTTTTTCCCCAAGAGTCCTGAACTTACTCTCCAGCAGGATAGCTACTCCTCAGCAGTATAGCTACTCCCCACAGAGTTTTTAATCCCCTGTAGATCGAAGATTCTCATTCTTGATTCCCTAGTGAAATCACCAGAGTTTTCCCTATTCCCCAGCCAAGTAAGGATTCCCATTGTGTAATCCCCATCCATAGTCATCAAAGTTTTCGGGATTCCCCAAGCAGGTTTCTCAAACGACACTTGGCATTATTCTCACGATAGAATATTTATCATCCTCCAACTCCAAAGAATTGAAGGATCCCTATATCCCTAGGAAAGTCGTGAAGGATTCTCACATCCCCACAGAAGTTGTCAGAGATTTTCCATCCCCAACAGTCACCAAGGATTTCTCATCCTCAGCAATCAAAGATTTTGAATCTCCAGCAGCGGTCATGGACTTATTTTCCCCGGCAGTAGTCAAGGATTCCATTATCCCCAGCTATCAAGGATTTATTTTCCTCAGCGATACAGCTAATCAGCTTACATACGCATACATTACATTCATATATCATAAACATTGATAAAACACATTTGTTGCATCATACATTTCATGCAACATAACTTTGTGTTTCAGCTAACATTTTACCCTTTTTCAAGATAAGGTTAAAATCTATCTTTAACAAATATTCAAAGATTTCAGATACAGTAAAGATACACTCCAGACACGGAAGTCATTCTATTACTTATTCAGATCTCTTATTCAGATACTGTACGGATACACTCCAGACACGGAAGTCATTCTGTTACTCATTCAGAATTCAAAGTCAAGATACAGTACTGATACACTCCAGACACGGATGTCATTCTATTACTCATTCGAAATTCAAAGTCAAGATACAGTACGGATACGCTCCAGACACGGATGCCATTCTATCACTCATTCAGATTTCAACAATCAGATACAGATTAGATACGCTCCAGACACGGAAGCCATTCTATTTCTCTTTCAGATTCAACTGTCAATTTCAAGTTCAGATACACTCCAGACACGGAAGTCATTCTGTCACTTGTTTAGATCCCAGTTACAGTTCAGATACACTCCAGACACGGAATTCATTTTGCTACTCATACAGATATCAACTTCAAATACGCTTCAGACACGAAAGTCATTCTGCTATTCATTTGAAAGTTTTACCATATTTTTCATTGAGGGCTTTATATTGACAAACCAGTCTTTCCTTCCAGACATATGTGATGAACATCCTGAATCCAAGTACCATTGGTCCTTGAATCTATCTTCATCTTTTGTTGTGACCATCAGCATCATCTCTTCTTCTTCATGTTTTGCAAGCTTTGCATCACTTTCTTGATTCTTTCATTTTTCTGGATAATCACTCGCATAGTGTCCATACTTCTGACAATTGTAACATTAAATGTGACTCTTATCAGGTTTTCGACCACCACCTCTTCCTCTATTTGCAACACCACCTCTTTGGTTGCCTTGGTATGGTCTTCTTTGATTCGACATGTTTCCTTCGATCTGGTTTCCTCTACCATTCGATTTGTTGTATCCACCTCTACCTCTGTCGAAACACTTTCCTTTGCCTTTGGTCTCTTTTGCTGAATGTGCCTGCAAGGCCACATCACTCTTTGATTTGCCTGCAGCTCTTTCGTTCATTCTTTGTTCATGAGATTCAAGCTTCCCTTGAAGCTCTTCCTTTGTCAATTTCGACAAGTCTTTCCCCTCTTCTATCTCCACCACTATGTGGTCGAACTTAGGAGCTAAAGATCTCAAGATCTTTGAAACAACATCTCTTGTTGTTAACGCTTCTCCACATATCTTGATTTGATTTACTAGTTTTGTAACTCTAGTGAAGAAATCAGATATGCTTTCATTGTCTTCCATCTGAAGCAGTTCATACGTCCTTTTTTGAGTCTGTAACCTCACTTCTTTCACCTTCTCAGCGCCTCCAAAAGACTTCTCAAGGATCTCCCAAGCTTCTTTTGCAGATTCTGAATCACTAACCTTTTCGAAATTGTCTGGGCTGACACATTGATGAATTATAAATAATGCTTTATAACTCAACTTCTCAGATTCTGTGTATTTCTTCTTTTCTTCTTCTGAAGTGTTTTCTCCAAGCGCTTCGACTCCATATTTTACAAGGTCCCAAAGACCTTGACACTTGAATAAGACTTTCATTTGTTTGCACCAATTCTCATAGTTTTCAACTTTCAGAATTGGTAGCATTGCTGGATAGTTTTCATTCCCATAACTTGTCATCGTGAATTCTTCAATCGTTCTAGATTGACACTTCCCTCGAATCGAAACAAAAGCTCTTGATACTAGATATTTGAAATCCACCAAATTCTATGATGAATTTTGTGATGCGGTGGGAGAACTGACTTGAGGTTTTGTGTTCGCAAATGTTTCGGTTTAGCAAGAGTCGTCACCGACTTTTTATTTTATCCAAAGGAAAGGTCAAAAAGCACATGAAAGACCTTTGAGATGTTTTCTTGGGTTCGGGGGGTAGATTATGAAAAGGGAAGGTGCAAGCACCCTTTTCATCCATGCTTATCCATGGGCTCTTAGTTACTTGTTTAGATCACTTGCTTTTGCTTTTCAATTGTTTGAAATGGTGCTTTGTGTGTGGTTTTGAAAATGTTTTGAAAAGAGGCCATCGTTGTGGAAACCTTTGTAATGATTCTTGTTTGAATGTATACAAAGGTGTATTGTCTTTTGAAAAAGATATTTCAATGTTTGAAAGTTTGTCTTAGAAAATTGTGTGGTGAGATGTGTTTGAAAATAGCAAGGATGTTTTTTGCAAGTTTTGATCAAGTAACTAAGAGTTGTCTACCCTATCTACTCAAAGATCTTTCCTACACATTTTAAACCCTTTTGACAGTGTTGTTTTACCATTGCATTTGGTAAACAACCTTGTATTTGGATGTTAAATGGGACAGGCGCGGGTCATCGTATTGACCATGATAGCAATTGTGCTAAGTATCTTTAGCAAATTTTTGAGGGACTAGATCATTTTTGTATAGGCAACCAAGATAGTGTCATCGAGGGACTATGATCTTTTGTTTTGTTTTTTTGTTTTGCCAAGATACTCAACATGCATAACATGGCCATTTTAAAGGCAACAAGTGGATGAAACCCTAGGGGTGCATGTGTGTATTGTGTTATCAATTTACATGCTTTTATGTCTTGTATTAGGTCTAACTATTTGTTTTGATTTTGGATATTGCATACAAACCCTAATCTCTATTATGGCATATTTGAAAGCTATAAATGCGTAAAATAAATCTACGACTATTACAACATTGATATGGGGAGGGGGATACAATTTTGAATGGGGAGTATTTGCAAGAAATAAAACCCTAAGATTTACTATTACATTCAAATTGAACTCTTTGCATCAAATAATAAATAAGCAATATTTAAATAAGCAATTTAAATATAAATATGTAAAATATTATAAATATGTTAAAAATGTTTTTGTTTATTTTTATGTATGTTGAAATAAAATATTTAATGCATTAAAAATAATAAAATGGAAGGGTTATTTTTGCTAAGGGTAAAAACCCTAATTTTCTTTAAGAAAGTATATATATACTAATTATATTATTTATGTACAATAAAATAATAAAATATATACATATGTCAAAAAATAAAAATATATTAGGAAAAAATATTATTTAAGTATGTAAATAATAAAAATAAAGGTGTAATTTTTCTATGTATTATTTTCAAGTTTTTTTATTAAAGAAAATAAAAAGTATGTTATTTAATAATTATTTTCATGTTAAAAATAAAAAATACAAAATACAAAATAAAATGTGAAAATTTATGAAAATATTTCTAGTAATTTTTTTATGTTTAGGAAAATAAAATAAAGTCAGAAACTAAAAAGAAATGAAAAAATACGAAAATAAAAATCAAATGGGCTGAAGGGTGTAAATAGCAAGTCAGTGGTGCAAATAGCAAGGAAATGACAAGGCCCAACCCAGATCAGCTTCATCTTCAACCTTTGAATCACAAAAACGCGCGCCTATATACAAAATCTCGAAATCCCGCATACGTGCTCTAAAGCAAAAACTCATAACACCAAAGTCATAGCATTTTTCAAGACGATTCCAACCATATAAAGAACTTAATCTAACTCTCAAAGACCAGAGAGAATTTCTCTGGCCCTAATTTTTAGCCTAACTTTTTCAGAAAGTTCATTAATCAAATTCTCTCAGTACACTTAACTTAAATGAAATCTATGCATATATACAGCTTAAGGGCTATGAGTACTACATTTTTTATTCACAAACCTAAGCCTAACAATTCCTAAATAGAGAGATAGGAAGTTGGAAAATACTTGTTTCAGTTGAACACGAGTATGGCAATGTAAAGCTTTTCAGTGAGGCCTGAGATGCTTGGGAGCTTGCTTGAACTTCCTCTGACCTTCCCCAATGCTTAGTTTGCTTTGGATTTGCTTGAACAAGCTTGTAGAAGTCAACCTGCACAAGCTGAAAACAGAAATGGTGAGGCTTGCAAATGGAGTTACAGTCAATGGCCAATGGTTGGGATAGCTCAGGTGGGTTATATGGAAGGTATTGGAACAAATTTGGGGCAAAACACACGAGTAGTTTTTGCTATGGAACTCAAAGTGCAGAAACTACCCTGTTTTGCAAGAAGAATATTTTTTGTGTTTTGGAAGGCTTGAGGGTTGGATGGCTCGTGTTTCTGGCTCAAGGCAATGTTCAAAACTTGTTTCAAATTCTTACAAGAGTTGGTTATAACAGATACTCAAGTTGTGGCTCTTTGGCAAGTTTACTTGTTTTTTAAGTAAAAGTGTGAAATGATACAAGACAGGCCTGTACAGGCTATCTTCCAGCTTGTACTTGGTGATCTTGGCCCCCTAAGTTTGTGGATATTGTTTGCTGTCCAAGATTTGGTTCAAGGCTCAAGGGATGCAATTTGACATAAAGCAAGTTTTGGCAAAAATGGCAATGTTGCCTTTTTGCTATTTTTGGATTAATCCTTTGTGCAAACCTCTAATGATCAGAACAAAGCTTTAATCCATTGAGTTTGAATTTAATTCTTGAGTGTGGAAGGGTTTAGAGGCCTGTAATCAAGTACAAATAATGCTGGATGGAAATTGCAACTTGTAGCAACATGAAACATGCCATGGATCAAAGTGAGTTTTTTCCAAATTAAAACCTTCGATTCTCCCTAACCATAAATGATTTTGGAGAGTTCTTGGACATTTTGGAAAGCTTGTAACATTCTCTACAATCCATATTTGAAATTCATTTTGATATTCCAAGTGTAACTAGGTGAAAAATTGCCATGAAGATAGGTCAAAATCCTGCCTAAACTAGGGCAAAATTTCACTAAGTTAAAAGTTTCATGGACCCTTGTTCAAAAACTCATAACTTGAGATCCAAGCTTCTTTTGAGAAAACTTTGTGAATAAAAGTTGTAGATTTTGTGGATTAATACAACTTTCATGTTGGAAGTTTTGTTTGAATCCAATTGCATCATGGTGAAAAAGTTAGACAAAGTTGGGAAAAAATAAGAAAATTTCATAACTTAGAAAAATTCTAAGTTATGAAATTTTTCAATCTTAAACCCTAATTTGCAAAATTAGATTTCTTGATGAACACGTTTCATGTTTTGACGCATCTTGATGAAAAATGACCCTTGGCACTTGATTTTGACCAAAAAGTCAAAGTTTGACTTTTTAGTGTACAGTTGATTTTTGATCAGTTGACTGGAAAATTCATCTGTCAATCCAGTGCAATTGAGATCTTTTGAACCTTGTGAATAGGTCAAGATGATGACATTGAGTCCTTGAATCCATTCTTGAATCCAATTTTCCATTGGCTAGGTAAAAAATCAGAAATTTCCCTTCTGCAGTTAAAACCCTAAAAATGACCATTTTGCCCTTTTGATGATCTGATCAAATTTCTTGAGGAGTTGTGGTCCAAACTTGATCAAATGGTTCATATGAGCCCATAATATTGATGTGGATAAAAATTTATAAGGTTTGACTGTAAATTGGCCATAGTTGACTTTTTCCCAAATACAACTGATTTTTAGGTCAACTGTCCAATTGACTGGGCAAAAATTTGATTCAAGGCTTGAAACTTGGTATGAGCAATCTTATAAGTCCAACATGAAGTATAAAAGTCACATTGAGCATTAGAATTCCAAAATTCTTTGTGCAAACCCAAACCCTAATTTAGGTCAACAATGCAAGGAGATGTCTTGAGTAGAGCAAACCCTAGCTTGGTCTTGAGTTCAAAGAGTCTTGTGAGGAGAAATCTTGATGAAATGAGAGGGAAAATTTTGGGGTACAACAGCTTCCCCTGTTCAATCTTCTTGAACCTGAAGAGGTAGATTGGCAAGTTTACCTTTCGTGACTCGAAGGTAAAAGAGGATTGGACATTAAAGTGCCCGTAAATTTGTGCTCGTTAGAGTGTAGTTGAGGGAATGGGCTTAAAGATGCCATTTGGAAGATGTGACAGAATCTTGTTGGAGATGGGCTTAAAGATGTCATCCAAGAAAATTGATCGCATAAGAGATTCCTTTGCGAGAGCCCGTATACCTGTTATTGAGGAGGACTACACCGGGGGAATGCTGGTCTCTGTTGTGGTAGAAATAGAACTTCAGTCATCTGTTATTCTACTAGGGAGTCATCTCTTGGTTGAAGAGGTGACAGTGAACTGCTATCTGGTCAACATCCAGGCTTCACAGTCTTGTATTGCTATCTGGTCAACATCCAGGCTTCACGATACTTTACTTCCTATTTGGTCAACATCCAGGCTTCAGAAGGAAATCAAGTGGTTATCCGGTTGCCTCCGGTTTTCCCTTTGATTTTGGGGCCTTGTAATATCCAGTTGAATCTGGGCTTCAAAGTAATTGGCCGAGTAAACTGTTATTTGGTCAACATCCAAGTTTCACAGTATACCTTACTGTTATCTGGTCAACATCCAGGCTTCACAGTCTTGTATTGCTATCTGGTCAACAGTCAGGCTTCACAAAACTTTGCAGGGGGTTCAACTATTTTCTGGTCGATTTCTGGGCTTCAGTATAGTCAAGATATTATCTGGTCGAATCCAGGCTTTATAGCTTTGGAACAGGAATCTGCTCATTGATTTGAATAAGCAAACAGGAAAGCTCTGCGCCTAGAGCCTTTCTAAGCCGTTTTCTGAGCTTTGAACATTTGTTTTAGGTAGCTGTTAATTTTATCCTGAAAAGGGTAAAAGGTCAACTGAAACACAAAGTTATGTTGCATGAAATGTATGACACAATATATGTGTTTTATCACTTGTTCATGAGTTATGAATGTAATGTATGTGCATGTAAGCTGATTAGTTGTTTTGCTGAGGAAAATAAATCCTGGATAGCTGGAGATAATAAAATCTTTGACTGCTGTCGGGAAAATAAATCCATGACCACTATTGGAGATTCCAAATCTTTGGCAACCTCTCTGGGGAGAAGCTATACAGCTGGGGAGACCAGGAGTTATGGTTGTATTCCAATCTACCAGGGACTTCAAGAATGAGAATCTCCATTCTATTGGGGGTATCAGGGGAAAACTGAATGGTTTCCGCTGGGGATTAGTAGCTCAAAGTTTCCTCTCTGCTGGGGATCTTAAAGACATGCTGATTTGATCGTGTATGGAAATTTAACTCTGTTAAGGAAGAAGGTTTTTAAAATAACTCCCTGGGGAATTATCTGTTTTTAAAGTGACTCTCCGGGGAAGTTGGAGGAAACTGGATGGTCTCCAATGATGTTCAAAGATTGAAGGTTTGACTCCATTTGGGAAAGAAAGTTTCATCTTCACTGAGGGTTTTCTCCGTTGGGGATTGGGAGTTTGAAAACTCAACTCTGATGGGGATTTTTGAAACTTAACTCCACTGGGGATATGTATTTCAAGATTTTAGTTCCGCCGAAGATCTGGATGATGTACTGCAGGGGATTTCTTCTGGAATAGCCTAAAGACGTTTTTCCTATACTTTCAACCTATCAGTAATTATCCTTTCTCATTTCCTTTTATTTGTAAGCAGTGATTATATTCAAATGCATGTGCTCATTTAATAAATTATTGGACGTTTTCAAATAAAACACAAGTGTGAAAAAGAAAGAAAAGGCAAACAATTTTCTACACTTTGAAGTATCTTTGTATTAACTTTGTGTAAGCATTTTGTACAAAGGAGACAAACATCCTAGTAAGAGAATGTTGTCATAAAATTGAGAAAAATTTATACAAAGAAAGATGGCTATGTGTAACAATTCCATGGGGTTCCCATTCTGATATAGCCTCTGTAACTCTGAGTATCTTGTCCATTCGTTGCTTCGTCCACAGATGATTAGATTGATCGGAAGCTTGGAGCTTGTCTGTGAAGAGATTGTTCTTAAGTGATCCGACGAGACATAGTCATACGCTTTAATTCCCTAACGTTTTCCTGGATCGCCCTTTCGGGTTTTCGATCCACCGGGAAACCCCTTTTTGCCCAAGTCGCCCTTTCGGGTTTTCAACTTGCCGGGAGTACAAATTTTTTTTGTTTTATCCCTAATTTTTGCCTGAACTGCCCTTTCGGGTTTTCGATTCACCGGGATGCCCATTTTTGCCCAAGTCGCCCTTTCGGGTTTTCAACTTGTCGGGTCGTTTATGCGTAGTATCTTTTGAATATGTCTGCGTTTGCAGGGTGCGGCAGGTCGTCGTCGTCCATGGTGGTTAGAATCATAGCCCCACCAGAAAAGATGTTTTTGATCACAAATGGTCCTTCATAGGTAGGATTCCATTTTCCCCTGGGATCACTTTGCGGCAAGATGATTCGCTTAATTACAAGATCTCTGACTTGATATACCTGGCGCCTGACTTTCTTGTTGAAAGCATTGATCATCCGCGTTTGATACGTCTGACCATGACAAACAGCAGTAAGTCGCTTCCTGCCAATCAAGTTAAGTTGATCAAACCGGGTCTGAATCCAATCATCTTCACTCAAACCAGCATCCTTCATGATTCTCAGGGAAGGAATCCGAACTTCCATAGGTAAAACAGCTTCCATGTCGTATACCAAAGAAAAGGGTGTTGCCCCAGTTGATGTTCGCGCCGTGGTACGGTACCCGTGTAGAGAAAACAGTAACATCTCATGCCAGTCCTTATAGGTGACTGTCATCTTTTGAATGATCTTCTTGATGTTTTTGTTCGCAGCTTCGACAACACCGTTCATCTTTGGCCGATAGGGAGATGAATTGTGATGTTGAATCTTGAACTGCTCGCACAGAGAGGTGATCATAGTGTTGTTCAGGTTGTACCGTTTTCCATGATGATATGGTCGGGGATACCATACCGGCATATGAGGTTCTGCTTGATGAAGCGGGCAACCACATTCTTTGTAACTGAGGCGAAGGAAGCTGCTTCGACCCACTTGGTAAAGTAATCAATGGCCACTAGGATGAAGCGGTGTCCATTGGATGCTGTAGGCTTGATCTCTCCAATCATGTCGATACCCCACATTGCGAATGGCCAAGGAGCTGTTAGGACATTGAGAGGAACTGGAGGAATATGTACCTTGTCCGCATAGATTTGGCATTTGTGACAAGTACGGGAATATTGATGACAGTCAGCTTCCATGGTAGACCAGTAGTAGCCTGCCCTTAGAATTTTCTTAGCCATTGTATGTCCGCTCAAGTGGGTGCCGAATGTACCATTATGCAGTTCAGTCATGATCTGCTCAGCTTCAACCTTGTCCACACAATGAAGCAGAACGCAATCATGGTTGCGCTTGTATAGGATACCATTGCTCAGGAAGAACTTGGCAGGAAATCTCCTTAAGAAATTTTTGTCGTTGACTGAAGCTCCTTCAGGGCATTCTCGAGTCTCGAGATACCTTTTGACTTCGTGAAACCAGGGTTGGTCCACTACTTCTTCGGTATTAATCTCGTGACAATGTGCAGGTTTGTCCATCCGTTCAATGGTAATTTGGGGAGCCTCATTATCCCAGTTAAGTTTAGACATGGATGACATTGTAGCTAGAGCATCCGCTAGCTGATTTTCTTCTCCTGGGAAGTGCTCGAAGGTAATCTGCTCGAAATGAGGTAACAATGTCAGGACATGTTCTTTGTAAGGGATGAGATTGGGATGTTTAGTGTCCCACTCTCCTTTGATCTGACTGATGACCAAAGCTGAGTCCCCAAATACGATCAAAGATTTGATTCCCAAGTCAATAGCAGCCTTGAGACCAAAGATGCAAGCTTCATACTCGGCCATGTTGTTGGTGCAACTGAAGTAGAGTCTAGCAGTGAAAGGTGTAAGGCAACCCTCTGGAGAGATAAGTATCGCGCCGATACCGTTGCCAAGTGCATTTGAAGCACCATCAAAGTACATGGTCCATCAGGATCCTTGTCCAGGTCCTTCGTACGGTCTGTTACTTTCAATGTTGTCCAATGTCATTATGTCTTCGTCGGGGAAGTCGAACTTCATGGATTGGTAATCTTTGACAGCTTGATGAGCTAGATGGTCAGCTAGTACACTCCCCTTTATAGCTTTTTGGGTTGTGTACTGGATATCATACTCAATCAGGATCATTTGCCATCTAGCGATTCTTCCAGATAAAGCAGGCTTTTCGAAGATGTACTTGATCGGATCCATTTTAGAAATCAGCAAAGTGGTATGTGTCAACATATACTGCCTTAGCCGGCGAGCAGCCCATACCAAAGCGCAACAAGTTTTCTCGAGCAGTGAGTAGCGAGTCTCACAGTCGGTAAACTTTTTGCTAAGGTAATAAATGGCATGTTCTTTTCGGCCAGACTCGTCATGTTGGCCCAATACGCACCCCATTGAATTATCCAAAACAGTTAAATACATGATTAGCGGCTTTCCTTCGACGGGTGGCATCAGGATAAGAGGTTCTAACAAATACTCCTTGATTTTATTGAAAGCAACTTGACAGTCATCATTTCATTCAACCACCTGATCTTTCTTCAACAGCTTGAAGATTGGTTCACAGGTAGATGTTAGGTGAGAAATGAACCTTGCAATGTAGTTTAGGCGTCCCAAGAAACCTCTGACCTCCTTCTCAGTGCGAGGAGCAGACATTTCTTGTATGGCTTTGACTTTGGCAGGATCAACCTCAATGCCTTTGTTGCTGATGATGAATCCCAAGAGTTTACCGGACCTGACTCCGAAAGTGAACTTGCTAGGGTTCAGTCTGAGCTTATATTCCTTTAACCTGACAAATAGCTTTTGCAGATGGTCGAGGTGTTCTTCTTCTGTTTGCGAACGGGCTATCATGTCGTCTACGTAGACTTCTATCTCATGATGTATCATGTCATGAAACAAAGCTACCATGGCTCGCTGATAGGTTGCCCCGACAATCTTCAGTCCGAATGGCATCACTTTATAGCAGAAGGTACCCCACTGCGTAACAAAAGTAGTTTTCTCCATGTCTTCGGGGGACATTTTGATCTGGTTGTACCTTGAAAATCCGTCCATGAAAGAGAATACCTTGTGTTGAGCTGTGTTGTCAACCAAGATGTCAATGTGCGGTAGTGGAAAGTGATCTTCAGGGCTAGCCCTGTTTAAGTCTCTGTAATCCACACACATTCTGACTTTTCCGTCCTTCTTAAGCACAGGCTAAATGTTAGCAACCCATTGTGGATAGGAAGTAACAGCAAGAAAGCCAGCATTGAACTGCTTCATCACTTCAGCTTTGATCTTTTCGGACATGTCGGGCCTCATTCGGCGGACTTTCTGTTTGATTGGTGGACAATCTTCTCTTGTAGGGAGACAGTGAACCACAATATTTGTATCCAGTCCCGGCATATCTTCGTAGGACCAGGAGAAGATCTCCACATATTCATTCAATAGCTGAACTAAACGCTCTTTGACACTTGGCTCTAGGTTGGCACCCACTTTAACCTCTTTTCTGTCTTCCCCTGTTCCCAAGTTGATAGTCTCTAACAACTTCTCGTGAGGTAGAATAGCCATTTCTTCCTGTTGCAAAAGTCTGTCTAACTCTCCAGGCACTTCACAGTCTTCATCACCTTCGTATTCGGCATGATTGACCAGATCTTCAGAGTCACTGAAGGCCATAGCAGAATTGTCACCCATGGAATCTGGGGTGGATGGGTACCTGCATTTTGTGAGTGTGGGTGTGTGTAAGGGATAGCCACCTTTAAACAAATAAAATGTAAAAAGAAAGAAAATGAACACAAAAGTTTATATATGAAAACGTCCATGATTCATTAAAAATGGCATATGAAGATGAAAAATCAAGCCCTTACAAATGGACCTATATGCCCCGGGTAAGGCATAAGGCAAAAAGTGTACGAATTGTTTAAAAATTATTACAGACCAACAGAAAATGTTTAAAAGATAAATTACTGATTGATGAAAGTAATGGAAACAAAGTCTTTCACCTCCCAGTTGTTCAGTCCTCCTTCAATAGTTGGAAAGATCCAGTCTTCAAAATTGCTCTCCTCTTCACCATCCTCCAAAGCATGAACTCCATGATGAGTGATCTTTAATGGTGGCCCTCCAGCCCGGGAGCGATGCACAGCCTTCTGACTAGCAGCAGTGAAACCCAAGCCGAACTTATCTGTCTTGAAAGGAAATTCTGGTAGCTGACCCTATATTGTGCTTCCCCCTTCCTCGATCACAGCCTTCGCATCTTTAAGGGATGACATCCAGGACACAGGTTTGGTAATGATGGGTACAGAAGTCATTGTCTTGGCTGCCGCCACTTCAGGAGAAAACTCTTCAAAGTGTTGGAAAGGGGTTTCAATGAATTCACCATCTAACTCCACATAGCAGAAAGAGTTAAGGTGGCTTATCATATACTCCTCCTCACCATGAACTGTTATAATTTTACCCTGGACTGGGTATTTGAGCATTTGGTGTAGAGAAGAAGTGACTGCCCCAGCGTTATGGATCCAAGGTCTTTCCAACAAGCAAGAATATGAAGGACGGATGTCCATCACATAAAATGTAGAGTTGAAAATTTCCGTTCCCACCTTAATTGGGATGTCCACCACCCCGTGGACCATCCTCTTAGAACCGTCAAAGGATCTAACAATGATATTGCTGGGCTTTAGGGTCAAACCCTCACAGTCTAATTTGTCCAATGCTTTCTTTGGCAGGACATTTAAAGACGACCCGGTATCAACCAGAACGTGAGCAAGAGTGGTCCCTCTGCACTCCACCGAGACATGCAGCACGTCATTATGCTTTCTCCCTTTAGATGTTAGATCGGCATCGGAGAATCCAAGACAATTGTCAGCGGTTAGACTGGCTACACACTCCTGGAACTGGTCCGCGGAGGTTTCTTGAGGCACGTGGGCCGTCTTCAGGAATTTGATCAAGGCTTTGGCATGAGCCTCAGAACAGAGCAATAGGGCCAGCATGGAGATTTTTGAAGGGGTTTGCCCCAGTTGTTCTATGACATCATAGTCGCTTTTCTTAATTATTTTTAAAATTTCCTCCATTTCCTTTTGAGTAGTCTCGGGGATTACCAAAGGCTGAGCCCTTGTCCAGACGGGCGCTTCGGATCCCCTTACCTTTATCATCAGTAACAGCAGAGGGTACAACTTCGGGAGTAACAATTTCTTCAATAATTGAACTTCGCACAGATATCTTGACTGGCATAGGAGTAACTGTGATCGGTGGGAAAGAACTGACTGTTTGGAATGCTGGTTCGCGAAATGTCGCGGTAAGCAAGAGTCGCCACCGTCTTTTATGTTCTCCAACAAGAAAAGGACAAAAGCACAGCAAAATTCCTTTTCGAGATGTTTCTCGGTTCGGGAGGTAGATTATAGAAAGGGAAGGTGTTAGCACCCTGTCTATCTGTGGTTATCCACGGGCTCTTAGGTACTTGCTCTATGTTTTCAAAAATTGTTTGTTTTTCAAGTGTTTGTGGGTTTTGAAAAAGTTTCGTTTTGAAAACTTCTAGGTAACTCTTGTATCAGTCCTCAAGAGTGTATGAAGTATTTGTTTGAAAACTTTTTGAAAGTGTAGGTGCGAATAGTATTTTTTGTTGTTTTGAAAGAGCAAGTACCCAGGAGAAATCTACTTACTCTAAGGAATTAGGTTGTGTAAGAGTCCTTTAGACAGTACTATCCCACTATTGAGAAGTAGGTAGCACCGTTGTTGGAGTTATTCAGGTCAATTCGATTATAGGGACATGTGTGGTCACCAAAGCAGTGGTAGGACGCCTTAGCGGTAACCCTAATGTCCTAGATCCTTTTTTATCCGAGGCAACCGTTTCGAGGCAACTGGATCTTTAGACAGGAGGGAGATCTCTAAAACACCCTATACTTGACGACCACGTCGAGGCAACCAAGTGAGGCGTACCCTAAGGGTGGCATGTGCATGTGTATCAGGTTTCATGTTAATGTTTATCTTTGAACATGCATCATTGTGAGCTACGGGTTGATTTTATTTGTCATACAAGTCTTGTCATGCATAATTAACAGTTTAATAGTTTGCGGGAAATAAAGTGCGGAAAGGTAAATCTATGCTATTACAAGGCGCGGGTATATACATCGCCAAAAACATAACCCGTTTGGAAAATAAGTGCGAGAAAGTAAAAGAAAGCGATAAAATCCTAATTAACTATTACATCCTCGGAAACAGATACATAAATATGATCAAATAAATAATGAATTAAAAATAAATATGTGCGCGAAAGAATTAAATCGGACCGTCCTTAGGGTTTTGACCCTTTTTGAGAAAAGAAAGTAATTTGTCCTTTTTTGCAATTAATTAAATAATAAACCTAAACCTAATTAATTAAATAATTAAAAGAAAAAGTATTTTTGTGGTTTTATGTTTTTTGATGAAAATAAAAAATAAAAAGAGATTAAAAGTCAAAAGAAACCCTAATTCTAAATTTATTTTATATTTGTGAAAAAAAAAGTCAAAGTTAACCTAATTAATAAAAGACTAAATTAATTAATTTACATTTATTTACAAAAAATAATTGAAATTAATAAAAATATTTTTTAGGTTTTCTGAATTTTATTATGAAAAATAATTTATGAATTAATTAAATGATAGTAATAATAATTATTAAAAGAAAATAAAAAGAAAGAAAAATAAAAAAAAAAGAAAATAGAAACCAAGGGGGGTTTATGGCCCAATATGGAGGTGAATTTGGAAATTGCTGGCCTATTAACACAAGCCTGCGTTGACTTCTGGGATTAGCTGCGTGTCCATTGACTAGGTAGTACCATAGTCTTCCATCTTTGGCCTTTGGATTGTTGCTTGTGAACACCTGGCGCCTGGATGGTTGAGGTGTATGATGAAACAACGCTCAGTAGCCTGCATGCAAGTATGTGAAGAAAAATAATATAATGCGTTTTGGGTGGACCTGGGGATCGAACCCAGGTCCCATTGGTTGCCAGCCACCTCATTGTCCACTGAGCCATGCGCCTGTATTTGATATTATAATAGCTAATGAATATAATATTAAAAACATAACAATTATGCTGGAAAGAGAAAAAAAGCGCGCGTTCGTTTGAACTGCCCAACCATACACGTACACGTCTTCATCTTCATCCTGCGTTCCTGTAAAAAACAAAGGGATGGCGGGGTTTTTTAACCCCCACAACCTGCATCCACAGATAATAGCGATTAGGCGTACAATACATATATATATATATATATATATATATATATATATATATATATATATATATATATATATATATATATATATATATATGGCGCGATGGTGTCAATATGTTTGTCTCAATCTCCTGAGTTCAACCATAGGTCTCTTGAGGCTTAATTTTTCCTAAATAATAAAGCCCTAATTTTAGAGTTTGGAAAACCTAGAAATCGTTCATGGTGGTTTATGATTTAGGACGTTTCAATACTTCGCAAAGTCAGGTGCCTTGAACTTGTGTGGGATCACCACCCCAGAAGATAAACCTAGATCTCCAAAATCCAACCCGGGAACATGTTGAATCTCCATAGCGCTTAGGAGGTCCTCCAACTGTTTATACCTGTCCTCAGCGGGAGGGTATTGTTCATCATTATAATCTGTCTCGTTGTCGGAGACCACGGGACTAGGAACCCTCCTCTCTTGGGGACTGTCTTTCCCTACAGAGGAAGTATCCATATCAGCCTCATTTTGCAGTGCATTCCCAAACCTCCGTCCAGCGTTGAACAATACGGTCCTCTTCTTCTTCTTCTGAATCAGAGTCTTCAACTCTTGTTGACCCTGGGCTAAGCTCATGACCAACTCTTGAAACTGGGCGTTCTGGGCCTGGAGGGCCTTGATAGCTTGTTCAGTAGTAGGTTCAGGATTCATGATGATTACTGAAATAAACAGCGAAGATGATAAGTGACCTGTAACAAGGGTACCTGTTATGCAATGATGTGTATGTATGCATGCAATGTTTTCAAGGATCTCGCGGGGTAAACAAGAAAATTGTTAGAATCTGGTAGCTTGATTGAAGGAACTCCGTGTTGTTGAGAGTCCTTCTTCAAGAGTCAAAGCTCACCATATCGAGTGGGTCATAGCCCCTGACTCAAGTCATCAACCTTGGCTAAAGGAAAATAAATCCCCTTTGCCCCTTGCTAGACAGTTGGTACATCATGACCTGCATCACAGACCCTTGAGATCCTTGAAATGGGTTAGTCCTTATGCAGGATGTATGCAATGGTATGATGGTATGATGTTATGTTATGCGTGGAGCGATGTACGTAAACCCTGTTATGAGCCCCGATTAAGGACTGTAAATAAAACTTGCAAGGAACCCATGTTGTCAGATAACAAGTATGTGCAGGTAATTCAGTTTGAAGGCACACAAGTCACACAAAAGAGCCCTTAGATTTCAGGCCAGCATGAAGTTTAGGTACTACCCTCTTGAAGTTAGTTGGCTCAAAACCTGTCCTATCAAAAGTAACTGGGTTCTAAGGAGCTCAATATCATTGGGTTGTTTTCTATGTTCATTGTTTTGATTTAGCCACTGAACTGGCGATCAAAATATTCCAAGAAAACAACCCTCAATGAGTGTAGTATCGAGTATCTACCAACTTCGGACTGCACCAAAGTCGGTCATCTCACTACCCCTAAAGAGGCCAGGATGGTCAATTAAGGTTCCTAAGGTCAGTTGATGCTTCACGACACCACGTGGCGGCCCCGTACTCTCCTTGACTTGACTCAAGGGTTACCGGTACTCACCAAAGTGCCACATCAACGTAGCAACTGCTTCAACCGTGTCGGTATACCCCGCATAGTTCCCTCACAGTTTGTTGCTACTTCTAAAAGGGTATCCCCAGATCCGGGTTAGGATCTATGAAACTCCAAGACAAGCCCACAATATTAAAGCAAACAAAACAGGCAATTGAAAACAAGAATGGTCTAATCCTAAGGTATACCCCACTTATTTTTCCCCAGCAGAGTCGCCAGTTCTGTGATCGGTGGGAAAGAACTGACTGTTTGGAATGCTGGTTCGCGAAATGTCGCGGTAAGCAAGAGTCGCCACCGTCTTTTATGTTCTCCAACAAGGAAAGGACAAAAGCACAGCAAAATTCCTTTTCGAGATGTTTCTCGGTTCGGGAGGTGGATTATAGAAAGGGAAGGTGTTAGCACCCTGTCTATCCGTGGTTATCCACGGGCTCTTAGGTACTTGCTCTATGTTTTCAAAAACTGTTTGCTTTTCAAGTGTTTGTGGGTTTTGAAAAAGTTTCGTTTTGAAAACTTCTAGGTAACTCTTGTATCAGTCCTCAAGAGTGTATGTAGTATTTGTTTGAAAACTTTTTGAAAGTGTAGGTGCGAAAAGTATTTTTTGTTGTTTTGAAAGAGCAAGTACCCAGGAGAAATCTACCTACTCTAAGGAATTAGGCTGTGTAAGAGTCCTTTAGACAGTACTATCCCACTATTAAGAAGTAGGTAGCACCGTCGTTGGAGTTATTCGGGTCAATTCGATTATAGGGTCATGTGTGGTCACCAAAGCAATGGTAGGACGCCTTAGCGGTAACCCTAATGTCCTAGATCCTTTTTTATTCGAGGCAACCGTTTCGAGGCAACTGGATCTTTAGACAGGAGGGCGACCTCTAAAACACCCTATACTTGACGACCACGTCGAGGCAACCAAGTGAGGCGTACCCTAAGGGTGGCATGTGCATGTGTGTCAGGTTTCATGTTAATGTTTATCTTTGAACATGCATCATTGTGAGCTACGGGTTGATTTTATTTGTCATACAAGTCTTGTCATGCATAATTAACAGTTTAATAGTTTGCGGGAAATAAAGTGTGGAAAGGTAAATCTATGCTATTACAAGGCGCGGGTATATACATCGCCAAAAACATAACCCGTTTGGAAAATAAGTGCGAGAAAGTAAAAGAAAGCGATAAAAGACTAAATTAATTAATTTACATTTATTTACAAAAAGTAATTGAAATTAATAAAAATATTTTTTAGGTTTTCTGAATTTTATTATGAAAAATAATTTATGAATTAATTAAATAATAGTAATAATAATTATTAAAAGAAAAATAAAAAAAAGGAAATAGAAACCAGGGGGGGTTGATGGCCCAATATGGAGGTGAATTTGGAAATTGCTGGCCCATTAACACAAGCCTGCGTTGACTTTTGGGATTAGCTGCGTGTCCATTGACTAGGTAGTACCATAGTCTTCCATCTTTGGCCTTTGGATTGTTGCTTGTGAACACCTGGCGCCTGGATGGTTGAGGTGTATGATGAAACAACGCTCAGTAGCCTGCATGCAAGTATGTGAAGAAAAATAATATAATGCATTTTGGGTGGACCTGGGGATCGAACCCAGGTCCCAATGGTTTCCAGCCACCTCATTGTCCACTGAGCCATGCGCCTGTATTTGATATTATAATAGCTAATGAATATAATATTAAAAACATAACAATTATGCTGGAGAGAGAAAAAAAGAGCGCGTTCGTTTGAACTGCCCAACCATACACGTACACGTCTTCATCTTCATCCTGCGTTCCTGTAAAAAACAAAGGGATAGCGGGGGGTTTTAACCCCCACAACCTACATCCACAGATAATAGCGATTAGGCGTACAATACATATAAATATGGCACGATGGTGTCAATATGTTTGTCTCAATCTCCTGAGTTCAATCATAGGTCTCTTGAGGCTTAATTTTTCCTAAATAATAAAGCCCCAATTTTAGAGTTTGGAAAACCTAGAAATCGTTCATGGTGGTTTATGATTCAGGACGTTTCAAGGCAATTAACTCACACCAAAAGCTTCACCCGAGTTCTATGAACATAAAACAATCAACAAAACATATCAAATGCGCATGAATAATGAGATGTGATTCTGAAAAATATGAGCAAACTGTTAAACCGTTTTTGATGATTCTTGTGGCTTTAGTGCTTGGTTTCGATTGCAACGTGTTCCTGGGGATCCCTGCAATGTGTTAGAATCAAGAAAATGCCTTGAATTGGCCTGGAAGATTAAAAACAATTTTGAGTTTTTTCTTGATTTTTTTGGAATTGGTTTATGGCTTTTTGCAGCAGCTCTCACGTGTGCAGCATTAGGTTAAGGTTATGCATATATAGTAGAACTGAATTAGGGTAAATCTTGGTCCAAAAATCCATGGCATTATGATTTGTATATTTGATTTTCAATCAAATATTTTTGCATCTTTTTGATTGAAAAATCTTGCCAAATTGGGATATTTTGGTCCCCTTGATGTGTACACTAAATCTCCAACACATGTTGACCACTTTTGCTTCATAAAAAGATTTAGAAATCATATCTTGGTATTTTCCTACAATTAAATTAATTAAATGAATTAAAAATCAATTAAAAATCCAATTAATTAATAAAAATAAGAAAATAATTCAATTTAATCTTAATGGGTCGTGCATAAGCCTTGGACAATGTTTCAAGAAGAAATTTGAGGCCCATTAGCAAAAATGATGTGTTTTGAGCAAAGTTGACTTTTGCAAATTCACAAACATTTCCCAACTTCTCCAATGCATATCTTGCTCAATTTTGATCACATGAACATGTTCTTGGACATTTTGGAAAGGTCTTGAAGTCCTCTAACCAATGCCTTTGGTCCCATGTCATTTGGATTTACCAATATCAAGTTATGGTCTTTGACTTAAAGTGCATTTTTGTTGACTTTTGAAATTGACCTATAATGTAGAAATTGATAACTTTCTGTGAGAGCATTTCCTGGACTTGGAGTGTGAAGATGGATTGTAGGAAATGTCATCCCCTTCAAAATGAGCATTGTATGGGATTTTTCTGATGAACCATGAAAAAGTTATGCCTTGGTCAAGATACATTTGACTTTTCAACTGTCCAAAAATAACAACTTTTGCATCTTTGATGATTTTTGAGGCATGGTTGTGGAATCATGATCAAGAATTGATCAAATGATGATTGTGAGCTCAAAATAAGATTTTGACCAAAATTTTTGACTTTTGACTGCCAAATGACCATTTTACCCCTACAGTTGATTGTGAAGCAAATGAAGCTTTTGACTATGCAACTTGACCCTGTGAGTCTTGAAACTTGGCATGTAGGTGCTTGAGGATGTATATAGGCCTATGAGACTTGATTGAGCCATTGAAAATCCCAAATTTATTGAAGGAACCAAAACCCTAATTTTGACTGGCTTAGGAGGTGGTTTGACTGTGCAACCTTTGAGTAGTCTTGAGCCATTTGAGAATGATTCTTGACAAAACTTGAAGAATATGGGAGGGCAAATTTTGGGGTACAACAGTAACCTTAGGAGCATTTGAGGGTCCGAAGATTTCCCTTGGAGGAGCAATCTCCGGAGAGAAGATTCTTCCGCTGCGGGTGATCTTACTTGTCCCCGCAATATTTCCTACATCAGGAGTCTCTTCATCGGAACTTTATTCAACTGATTCGATCTTCTTAACACAGTGGTAGAAGATCTCTCCTCCATAATTCCACGGTATTGTCTTGTTGGAATTGTATGGGATAGGCCCCGGCATTATTATCTTCAGAGGTACAAACTTTGGATCGGGTGTAATCTTAACAGGTCTTTTGGAGACCTTGGAAAGATTGTCAGAAATGGTGATTATAGCGACATCGTTGATTGGAGTAACATGAGTAATAGGAGTTTTCTTGAAGAGGATTTCTTGATTATCCATCAGGCGTTGGATGCCTGACTTCAATAGCGGACAGTCGGATTGCAAGGTCGAACAAAGGTAACAATCTTTTTCACAGCCCGGGAAAAACCCGACTTTTAACAAATTCATCTTGATCATTGGAAATGGAGTCATTAAGTCATCAACAGCAGCAACATAAAGATCTTCTACAACAGCATGGACATTATGACCATGTTTTGGCATTGGAGCAGATATCACATTAGGTTTTTCAAGGGCGTCAAACTCCACCTCCTTGGCATCTATTAAATCCTGGATCTTATTTTTGAGGGCCCAACAATTGTTGGTGTCGTGCCCTATGTCGTCTGAATGATAAGCACATTTGGCGTTGGCATGGTAAAAAGGAGAAGTTGTATTCGGATTTTGTGGTGGCTCTCTCAAGGTTGTCAGGTTTAACTTCAAGAGATGGGGGAGAACCTGGATAGGCGTCATGTTTATTTTGGTGAATTGCCTAGCAGGCCTTCCCCCTCTTGGTTGGTTGGTCCTGGGTTAATCGTTTCTAGGCTGATCAACTGCAGTATTTTGAATCATTACAGCCCCCACCGCTGGTCGGCGCTCCATTCTCCCTCGAGCTCTTTGAGAGTACACAGCTGACACCTCTTTCTTTGCTGGAAAAGGTTTTTTAATGGCAGCAGAAGCAAATGTATCCTTTTGAATTTTACCGCTCTTGATGCCAGCTTCAACTCGTTCACCAGTCAGAATTAATTCGGTGAACCCTGCCGATGAACTCCCTATCAGGTGATTAAAGAATGGTCTTGATAGCACCCCCAAAAACATATCAACAAGCTCTCTTTCAGACAATGCTGGCTGCACCCTTCCAGCCAAGTCCCTCCACTTTTGGGCATACTCCTTAAAGCCTTCATTAGAGACCATACCCATACTCTGTAGTTGAGTACGAGTAGGTGCTAAGTCTGCACTATATTGATATTGTCTGTAGAAGGCAGCAGCCAGGTCCTCCCAATTATGCACATCAGATCTTTCAAGCTGGTAAAACCAATCTAATTGCGTCCCCGAAAGACTATCTTTAAAAAAGTGGACCAACGGATCCTTATCAGAAGAATGAGGTTGGATCTTTCTGACGTAAGACCATAGGTGCATCTTTGGACACGACAAACCATCGTATTTAGAAAATGTAGGCACCTTGAATTTAGGGGGAATCACAACCCCAACAACCAACCCTAGCTCCTCGAAATCCAGACCAGACACCCTTTGTACCTCCATAGCTGCCAGACGCTCTTCCAGATTCTTATACTTTTCGCCTGTAGGAGGGTACTGCTGCTCAGAGTAATCTTCATCCTCTTCTTCTTCTTCTTCCTCAGACTCGGAGGGTACTGCAGCTCCCTTTCCTTTGCCAACCCCTTCATCGGATGTTGAGGGGAAATCCAGGACTCTTCTAGCTTGGTTCTCAAATCTTCTTCCCATAGTGGCCACACCAACTCTTTTCTTTTTGTTTTTCTCTTTTTCCTTTTCCTTCTCTAACAATGTTTTAAGGTCCTCCTGACCCTTTGCCAAGTTCATGAGGAGTTGTTGGAACTGTGAATTCTGCGCTTGTAGATCTTTGACTGTCTGCTCTATATCCATCTTGCTGAAATAAACAGCAGAGAGATAAGGAAACCTAGTTGTGAAGACCTGTTTATGCATAAGATGAATGATATGTATTCATGTAATGCATTTAAGGATTCAGAAATTCAAAGTTGTTGCAAACAAAAAGAACACACGTCATATTAATAAGATATAATTTGTTAGTACATAAATGCCCCATGGGAAAAAACAATACAAAATTCTAATGTAAAAAGACGTTGTGCATCCTCTTTGGCGCAATGTAGGTGTTGAGAGTCTGCTCTTCATGGAGTCGACGAGTATGTTCCAAAACCTTCTTCTCACTGGCGTAGAAGCTGGCTTCAAAAGTATTTTGTTCTTCCTTGAGTAACATCTTCAGGCTTTGGTTCTCTTTCTGTACCGTTGTAGGGCAGTTGATGGAGAATAGGAATCCTCAGGAGTTGAGAAAATTCCTCCAAAGTAGACACTAATTGGTAATCACGAAATGTAAAGCAATGGTGTAGGGGGTCAAAGAACTAGAAGAGAACTTTCACCATGTCTTCTTCAATGTTGGAGTTGACCAAGTTGAGAAGTCTACAATGTCTTTCAGTGAAGGGAGAATTCTCTGGAATCTTGGAAGCAAGCTCCTTGAGTAGAGGAGGAATTCTCACAAGGTTGACCTGGATTGTTTTTCTGCGGAGTGATTCCATAACCTACAAAACAGGAACAAAGATGAAGATCCAAACCCTTGAAATGGTTAGTGGATGAAAATGATGCTTTATGATGTTCATGATGTATGCACAAGTATATGTGCAAGCAAGTCACACAAGTTCCTAGTTTCAGGCTTACATGGGGTTTCATAGGTAAGTACCCTCTTGAAGTTAGTTGGCTCAACCTGTCCTATAAATAGTAGTCGGGTTCTAAGGAGCTCAATATCACTGGATTATTTTCTGTGTTCATTGTTTCAGTTTAGCCACTTAACTGGCGACCTAAATATTCCAAGAAAACAATCCTCAATGAGTGTAGTATCGAGTATCTACCAACTTCAGACTGTACCAAAGCCGGTCATCTCACTACCCCTAAAAAGGCCAAGATGGTCAAGTAAAGGTTCTAAAAGTCCATTGGTGCTTCATGACATCACTCAGCGGCCCCGTATTCTCTTTGATTGACTCAGAGGCTACCGGTACCCACAAATATGTCGCACTAATATAGCTATTGCTTCAACCATGTCGGTATACCCTGCACAGTTTCCACAATGTATTGCAATTTACTTATGAATGTTTCCCAAATTCGGGTAGAGGATTTCAAACCCAAACAATAGAACCAAGTGTAAAGCAATCAAAGCAAACAAGGTAAGCATGTAAAGGTGATCTAAACCCTAAGGTAACCCCACTTTTAGATGATTCCCCAGCTGAGTCGCCAGTTCTGTGATACGGTGGGAGAACTGACTTGAGGTTTTGTGTTCGCAAATGTTTCGGTTTAGCAAGAGTCGCCACCGACTTTTCATTTTATCCAAAGGAAAGGTCAAAAAGCACAGGAAAGACCTTTGAGATGTTTTCTTGGGTTCAGGGGGTAGATTATGAAAAGGGAAGGTGCAAGCACCCTTTTCATCCATGGTTATCCATGGGCTCTTAGTTACTTGTTTAGATCACTTGCTTTTGCTTTTCAATTGTTTGAAATGGTGCTTTGTGTGTGGTTTTGAAAATATTTTGAAAAGAGGCCATCGTTGTGGCAACCTTTGTAATGATTCTTGTTTGAATGTATACAAAGGTGTATTGTCTTTTGAAAAAGATATTTTAATGTTTGAAAGTTTGTCTTGGAAAATTGTGTGGTGAGATGTGTTTGAAAATAGCAAGGATGTTTTTTGCAAGTTTTGATCAAGTAACTAAGAGTTATCTACCCTATCTACTCAAAGGTCTTTCCTACACATTTTTAACCCTTTTGACAGTGTTGTTTTACCATTGCATTTGGTAAAAAACCTTGTATTTGGATGTTAAACGGGACAGGCGCGGGTCATCGTATTGACCATGATAGCAATTGTGCTAAGTATCTTTAGCAAATTTTTGAGGGACTAGATCATTTTTGTATAGGCAACCAAGATAGCGTCATCGAGGGACTATGATCTTTTGTTTTGTTTTTTTGTTTTGCCAAGATACTCAACATGCATAACATGGCCATTTTAATGACAACAAGTGGATGAAACCCTAGGGGTGCATGTGTGTATTGTGTTGTCAATTTACATGCTTTTATGACTTGTATTAGGTCTAACTATTTGTTTTGATTTTGGATATTGCATACAAACCCTAATCTCTATCATGGCATATTTGAAAGCTATAAATGCGTAAAATAAATCTACGACTATTACAACATTGATATGGGGAGGGGGATACAATTTCGAATGGAGAGTATTTGCAAGAAATAAAATCCTAAGATTTACTATTACATCCAAATTGAACTCTTTGCATCAAATAATAAATAAGCAATATTTAAATAAGCAATTTAAATATAAATATGTAAAATATTATAAATATGTAAAAAAATGTTTTTGTTTATTTTTATGTATGTTGAAATAAAATATTTAATGCATTAAAAATAATAAAATGGAAGGTTATTTTTGCTAAGGGTAAAAACCCTAATTTTGTTTAAGAAAGTATATATATATATATATATATATATATATATATATATATATATATATATATATATATATATATATATATATATATATATATATATATATATATATATATATATATATATATACCAATTATATTATTTATGTACAATAAAATAATAAAATATATACAAATGTCAAAAAATAAAAATATATTAGGAAAAAATATTATTTAAGTATGTAAATAATAAAAATAAAGGTGTAATATTTCTATGTATTATTTTCAAGTTTTTTTATTAAAGAAAATAAAAAGTATGTTATTTAATAATTATTTTTATGTTAAAAACAAAAAATAAAAAATACAAAATAAAATGTGAAAATTTATGAAAATATTTCTAGTAATTTTTTTATGTTTAGGAAAATAAAATAAAGTCAGAAACTAAAAAGAAATGAAAAAAATATGAAAATATAAATCAAATGGGCTAAGGGGTGTAAATAGCAAGTCAGCGGTGCAAATAGCAAGGAAATGACAAGGCCCAGCCCAGATCAGCTTCATCTTAAACCTTTGAATCACAAAAACGCGCGCCTGTATACAAAATCTGGAAATCCTGCATACGTGCTCTAAAGCAAAAACTCATAACACCAAAGTCATAGCATTTTTCAAGACGATTCTAACCATATAAAGAACTTAATCTAACTCTCAAAGATCAGGGGGAATTTCTCTGGCCCTAATTTTTAACCTAACTTTTTCAGGAAGTTCATTAATCAAATTCTCTCAGCACACTTAACTTAAATGAAATCTATGCATATGTACAGCTTAAGGGCTATGAGTACTACATTTTTTATTCACAAACCTAAGCCTAATGATTCCTAAATAGAGAGATAGGAAGTTGGAAAATACTTGTTTCAGTTGAACACGAGTATGGCAATGTAGAGCTTTTCAGTGAGGCCTGAGATGCTTGGGAGCTTGCTTCAACTTCCTCTGACCTTCCCCAATGCTTAGTTTGCTTTGGATTTGCTTGAACAAGCTTGTAGAAGTCAACCTGCACAAGCTGAAAACAGAAATGGTGAAGCTTGCAAATGGAGTTACAATCAATGGCCAATGGTTGGGATAGCTCAGGTGGGTTATATGGAAGGTATTGGAACAGATTTGGGGCAAAATGCACGAGTAGTTTTTGCTAAGAAACTCAAAGTGCAAAGGGTTGGATGGCTCGTGTTTCTGGCTCAAGGCAATGTGCAAAACTTATTTCAAATGCTTACAAGAGTTGGTTATAACATATACTCAAGTTGTGGCTCTTTGGCAAGTTTACTTGTTTTTTAAGTAAAAGTGTGAAATGATACAAGACAAGCCTGTACAGGAAATCGTCTAGCTTGCACTTGGTGATCTTGGCCCCCTAAGTTTGTGGATATTGTTTGCTGTCCAAGATTTGGTTCAAGGCTCAAGGGATGCAATTTGACAAAAAGCAAGTTTTGACAAAAATGGCAATGTTGCCTTTTTGCTATTTTTGGATTAATCCTTTGTGCAAACCTCTAATGATCATAACAAAGCTTCAATCCATTGAGTTTGCATTTAATTCTTGAGTGTGGAAGGGTTTAGAGGCCTGTAATCAAGTACAAATAATGCTGGATGGAAATTGCAACTTGTAGCAACATGAAACATGCCATGGATCAAAGTGAGTTTTTGCCAAATTCAAACCTTCGATTCCCTAACCATAAATGATTTTGGAGAGTTCTTGGACATTTTGGAAATTTTGTAACATGATATACAATCCATATTTGAAATGAATTTTGAGATTCCAAGTGGAACTAGGTGAAAAATTGCCATGAAGATAGGTCAAAATCCTGCCTAAACTAGGGCAAAATTTCACTAAGTTAAAAGTTTCATGGACCCTTGTTCCAAAAATCATAACTTGAGATCCAAGCTTCTTTTGAGAAAACTTTGTGAATCAAAGTTGTATATTTTGTGGAGGACTATAAATTTCATGTTGGAAGTTTTGTTTAAATCCAATTTCATAATGGTGAAAAAGTTAGGCAAAGTTGGGAAAAAATAAGAAAATTTCATAACTTAAAAAAATTCTAAGTTATGAAATTTTTCAATCTTAAACCCTAATTTGAAAAATTAGATTTATTGATGAACAAGTTTCATGTTTTGACACATATTGATTAAAAATGACCCTTGGCACTTGATTTTGACCAAAAAGTCAAAGTTTGACTTTTCAGTGTACAATTGATTTTTGATCAGTTGACTAGAAAATTCATTTGTCAATCTAATGCAATTGAGATCTTTTGAACCTTGTGAATAGGTCAAGATGATGCCATTGAGTCCTTGAATCCATTCTTGAACCCAATTTGCTATTGGATAGGTAAAAAAATCAGAAATTGCCCTTCTGCAGTCAAAATCCTAAAAATGACCATTTTGCCCTTTTGATGATCTGATCAAATTTCTTGAGGAGTTGTGGTCCAAACTTGATCAAATGGCTCATATGAGCCCATAATATTTATGTGGCCATAGTTGACTTTTTCCCCAATACAGCTGATTTTTAGGTCAACTGTCCAATTGACTGGGCAAAAATTTGATTCAAGGCTTGAAACTTGGTATGAGCAATCTTATAAGTCCAACATGAAGTATGAAAGTCACATTGATCATTAGAAGTCCAAAATTCCTTGTGCAAACCCAAACCCTAATTTAGGTCAACAATGCAAGAAGATGTCTTGAGCAGAGCAAACCCTAGCTTGGTCTTGAGTTCAAAGAGTTTTGTAAGGAGAAATCTTGATAAAATGAGAGGGAAATTTTTGGGTACAACAAATTTCTACCATAATGACAATTTAATTATGAGACAAACAAATAAAAGAAGACAAGACAAATAATTTCTGCTGAGTTTCTCTCTGCTCACAAACTGTGAAAACTTTCTTATTCACTTTGCAACTGCAAAATACTGTGAATGACTTGCTTGACTTGCTTACAAAATAGGGGTTACTCCCTCTATTTATAATTGAGCTTACACCCTAAGCCCAAAGCCCAAAATATCTATTTAGTTACTAAATCAAATCTAATCTATTCTAGACTTAAATCAAATCTATTTAAATCTAAAACAAATCAAATCTTTTCGAAACATAGTTTCGACACATTGGATTACAATTTAACACTGGTATGGTGTTGTACCCCAAAATTTTCCATCTCATTTTATCAAGATTTTCCCCACAAGACTCTTTGGACTCAAGACCAGATTAGGGTTTGTTCAGCTCAAGACATCTCCTTGCACTGTTGACCTGAAATTAGGGTTTGAGTTTGCACATGGATTTTTGGACTTCCAATGCCTCATGTGACTTTCATACTTCATGTTGGACCTCTAAGATTGCTCATACCAAGTTTCAAGCCTTGAATCAAATTTTTGCCCAGTCAATCGGACAGTTGACCTAAAAATCAACTTTATTGGGGAAAAAGTCAATTGTGGCCAATTTACAGTCAAACCTAATACTTTTTTATCCACATCAACATTATAGACTCATATGAACCATTTGATCAAGTTTGGACCACAACTCTTCAAGAAATTTGATCAGATCATCAAAAGGGCAAAATGGTCATTTTTAGGGTTTTGACTGTAAAAGGGCAATTTCTGATTTTTCACCTAGCCAATGGAAAATTGGGTTCAAGCATGGTTTCAAGGACTCAATGACATCATCTTGACATAATCACAAGCTTCAAAAGATCTCAAATGCATTGGATTGACAAATGAATTTTCCAGTCAACTGATCAAAAATCAACTGTACACTGAAAAGCCAAACTTTGACTTTATGGTCAAAATCAAGTGCCAAGGGTTATTTTTCATAAAGATGTGTCAAAACATGAAACTTGTTCACCAAGAAACCTAATTTTGGAAATTAGGGTTTAAAATGGAAAATTTTCATAACTTAGAAATTTTTTAAGTTATGAAAATTTCTTATTTTTCTCAACTTTCCCCAACTTTTTCACCATGATGAAATTGGATTCAAACAAAACTTCCAACATGAAAGTTGTAGTCCTCGACAAAATCTACAACTTTGATTCACAAATTTTTCCCAAAAGATGCTTGTATCTAAAGTTATGATTTTGTGAATAGGGGTCCATAAAACTTTTAACTTAGTGAAATTTTGCCCTAGTTTAGGCAGGATTTTGACCTATCTTCATTGCAATTTTTCACCTAGTTCCAAGTGGAATATCAAAATTCATTTCAAATATGGATTGTATAGCATGTTACAAGCTTTCCAAAATGTCCAAGAACTCTCCAAGATCATTTATGGTTAGGGAGAATCGAACAAAAGAAAATGGCCATTTCTCACTTTTGTCCATGGCATTTTTCACATTGGCACAAGTTGCAAATCAGTTTGGATCATGATTGTACTTGTTCTACAGGACTTAATCCTTTCCACACTCCTTAATTAAATGCAAATACATTGGAAAAAGGCATTATTCTGAGCTTTGGAGCATTATACAAAGAATTATTCCAAAAATGGCATAAAGGTTGCAATACCATTTCCATAAAGCATACTTTTTGCAATTTTGTTTATCTTGAGCACTGGACCTGATCTCTTGATACAAACAACATCCACAAACTTCAGGAAAAGTTTAACAACTCTCCTCAGGCCTTGAGCTAGCCTATACAGGCTTTGGCTTTGTCAACTCAACTTTTGCTTCAAAAGCAAGTAAGCTTGCAAAAAGTCCATAACTTGGAAAATCTGATAAAACCAAGTCTTGTAACATTTTCAAACAACCTCATCATATTGTAACAAAGCAAAAACACGATTGCCAAGCCTCTCAAACACCCTTAAGCACAAAAACACCAACTTCTGCCCAAAACAGGGCTATCTCTGCAAACACCAAGCCAAAACCAAATTGCCTCGTGCGTTTTGTCTTGAACCACTTCAGACACATTCCATACATCACACCTAAACTATCTAAGCCATTGTTCAGCAACTGTAACCTCATTTTCACACTTCACCATTTTCAATTTGAAGCTTTGCAGGTTGACTTCTACAGGAACATTCAAGCCATTTCAAAGCAAGCTAAGCATTGGGAAAGGTTGAGGGAACATCAAGCAAGCTCAAAAGACCTTCAGGCCTCACTCAAAGTTGCTACATTGCCATATTCAACTTCAACTGAACAAGGTAATTTCCAACTTTCTATCTCCTTATTTAGACATCCTTAGGCTTAGGTTTGTGAAGCAAAAATGTAGTCCTTAAGTTCCTTGAGCTGTACATATGCGTAGATTTCATTTATATTAACTGGGCTAGGAGTATTTGATAGTTGAAGTTGCTGAAAAAACTAGGTCAAGATTTAGGGCCACTGAAATTCTCTCTGGTCTTTGAGAGTTAGATCAAGTTTTTTATATCATTAGAATCGTGGTTTAAAGCTCTATAAGTTTTATGTTGTGAGTTTTTGATTTCATGCAAAGAATAGAGAGAACAGATTTGAAGTACAGGGGCGCGCGCGTTTTGGCCAGAGGACAGGGATGGAGTGTGATCTGGGCTAGGGCCTTGGGCTTGTTTCTTTTGACTCCCCCCCTTTTACTTTTTGCAGCCCCTTTTGCATTTTCTTATATTTTCTATATTTTTTTGCATATTTATATTTTCTGACTTTATTTATTTTTTATTAACATTAAAAAATCCCAAAAAATATTTTCTTTATTTTTTGTGTTTTATTTTATTATTTTTATTATTTTTTATGGCATAAAAAATAATTATTGGGTTAATATACTTTTATTTTCTTAAATAAAATTTGTAAATAATACAAAAATATTATATATTTTTATTTTTCTTATTTATACACTCAAATTAATATTTTCACACAATATTTAATTTTTTAACATTTTTGTATATATTATTATTATTTTTCTTAAACAAAAAATGAATAAATAAAATAATATTAGAATATATTTTCTATTAAACAAAAAAATTAGGGTTTCCAGCCTTTCAAAAATAATCATTTTGTTTTCTTATTTTTTAGGACATAAATAAATTTATTTTACATACATAAAATAAATACAAAAAACATTTGTGCATATTTACATTTAATTGCATATTTAAATATTTGCTTATTTATTTATTTGTACAATAAATTCAATTTGGTTGTAATAGTTTTAGGGTTTTATTTTGAGCAATATCCCCCTATTCAAAACATGTACCCCCCTTCCCATAATATTGTTGTAATAGTTAGATTTACTTTACGCATTTTATTGCTTTCAAATGCCATGATAGTAAATTAGGATTTTGTATGCAAAGACCAAAATCAAACAAATAGCATGACTAAATACAAGACAAAAATGCATGAAAAATGACAACACAATGCACACAAGCATCTCTAGGGTTTCACCCACTTTGTTGCCTTAAAATGACCATGGTATGCATGCTAGGTATCTTGGCAAAGCAAAACAAAACAAAAAGACCATAGTCCCTCGATGACGCTATCTTGGTTGCCTAAACAAAAATGATCTTAGTCCCTCAAAAACTTGCTAAGATACTTGGCACCATTGCTATCATGGTTATACGATGACCCACGCCCGTCCCGTTTAACATCCAAAGATAGGGTTGTTTATCAAATACAATGGTAAAACAACCATGTCAAAGGGTTAAAAATGTGGAGGAAAGACTTTTGATTAGGGTAGACAACTCTTAGTTACTTGATCAAATTGCAAACCATCCTTGCTATTTTCAAACAAACACACACACAATTTCAAAACATTTCCCAACAAACTTTCAAACATTGAAACATTTTTCAAAAGACAAACATCTTTGTATACATTCTTCAAACAAGAATCATTACAAAGATTTCCAAAACGATGGCCTCTTTTCAAAATACTTTCAAAACCACACAAAGCACCATTTCAAACAATTGAAAAAGCAAAGCAAGTGATCTAAACAAGTAACTAAGAGTCCATGGATGAAAAGGGTGCTAGCACCTTCCCTTTTCATAATCTACCCCCCGAACCCAAGAAAACATCTCAAAGGTCTTTCCTGTGCTTTTTGACCTTTCCTTTGGATAAAATAAAAAGTCGGTGGCGACTCTTGCTAAACTGAAACATTTACAAACACAAACGCAAAACCTCAAGTCAGTTCTCCCACCGTATCATATATGGTATGACATTGCACTAAGTATATCCATATATGTTGGTATTTTGGTTTAATAGAATTGGTACCTTGCTTTTCTTGCAAGTTTACTTTTCTTTACACTAACTCTTTTTAGTTTTTATGGCAACCGCAACTTGAAGTTTATTTTAGATAGTATAAAAAATCACTTTGATAAAAAAAAACTTGTTAAGCATGAAGATGAGAGGATTAAAAAAGCTACTTGTGTACCAAGTTCATTCACTATATTATAACTCTTAGCCTAGTTAGTTATAACTAACTCTTACACGTTAGTTATGTATAAGTTAAAAGTTGGTTTAACTCATTACACCATATATAGTGAATGTATTAGCATTTTAATTTTTAGATTTGTAAAATACAATTCCTTGTTACATTGAGTTTTCTCTTTCCTCTTATATAATGGTGTTCACGTTTTTAGCTTTCACTTGGTATCATCAACTTGTGGCTCTAAATTGATCATCACCTCTATATTTCCTTGCTTTACTTCACAAATCTCATTATTTTTCTCTCTCATTTGATCTCCATTAATTTTTTCAACAATGTGTGTTGGAACTTCATCTAGCACGAAAATGATCACTCTTAATCACTCCATAACAATGTTATTACTTCATCTTCAAACCCAAATAAAGGTTACCAAAATGATAACTTAAACATCTATTTCATGCACCCCAATGAAAATTTAGCTCTTGATCTAGGTACACCCCTATTGAGTATTGGAAATTATCATTCTTGATCCAAATATATGATAATAGCTTTAAGGTCCAAGAAAAAGTTTCACTTTATCAATGGTTCATTTCCAAAACCACTTGATAAATATTGTGATTCAACACTATGATCATGTCATGTATAAACAATTCAATCATACCTAAAATTTCTCAGTGCATCTTGTGGATGCAAACTACAGCCAACATTTGGAAGGAGTTGAAAGATAGATTTTATCATGGTGATAAATTTATAATCTCATATATTTAAGAAGAGATTTTCACTATGAAATAAGGTGATTGATGCATCTCATCTTACTAGATAAAATTGAAAATGTAGTGGCAAGAATTAGATAAGTTTTGCCTAACTTGTGCTTGTGAATATGTCAATTCTTGTCTAGCCATTGACAAAATTTGATGTTAGAAAGATTCTGATCAAGTTATTATATTCTTGAAGGGTTTAAATGAGCTATATTCTGATGTTAGATCTCAGAAAATTCCGATGGATCCTCTTCCCAAAAATTTCAAGGTGTATTTTGTGCTTGTTCATTAAGAAAGACAAATTTTCATTCCTCTAGATAAATCCAAGATCATAGCCTTCCCTTCTGGTCAATCTCAGGGTAGAGGTAATTATTATTTTTGTGGCAAAAGTATTAGAGGAGGTAGAAAATATAGTTGTCAAGTAAGAGGACCAGAATTTTCACACATTGTGGTATGACTAATCATAACATATATACATGCTTTAAGAAGTTTGGTTATCCACCTCATTGAAAACAACAAGGTACTATCAGCAATTTAACTTATGAAAACCATCAAGATAATGGTTCTCACTCTCAGATCAATGATGAACATCATAATGAACAAGATTCCAGTCTATTAGCCTTCACTTCTGATTAGAACAAAGCTCTATTAGCATTACTTCAACAATCATCACAATTGACTTCTCATAATATGAACCACATCACCACCAAATCCAACCCTCAGACGGATATTTTCTGCACTTTTCCAAATATAATTAGACCTGAATCCTTTATTATAGACACTGCAGCTGACCATTAATGCTTTTCCATATAATAAATTCATTGCATGAAGAGAATTAAGCCTATTACCATAAAACTTTCAAATGATTCTTTAGTTATACTACCAATTTTGCAGGGACCATTTTCTTTGAACCCAATTTTATTTTAACCAATGTTTTATACAAGACTAATTTCTCTTTTAACCTCATATTAGTACATAAATTGACTTAAGCCTTAAATTTGAACTAATTTTTTACTATTCAAATTGCTTTATACAAAATTCTTACTCCAAGAAGATGATTAGTGCATCTGAATTAAGATGTGGAATATACATTATGACTAATCAATTAGTTACCTTCTTACACACACAACCATATTCAAATGATTCTCATAAAAATACATACCCCTTTGGTCCATGAAATTGTATCAATTCTATTAACCATCTTGATTTAGGACAAAAAATGATAGTAACATTCTGTATTTGAGACTTGGTCGTCCTTCACATGACAAATTGATTGAAATAAAGAAATTTTTTTCCTTTTTTTAAGTTTGTGTTTTCTGATATTCCATGTGATGTCTGTTTTTATGTAAAAAAAAAGAAGAGATTATCCTTCCTTGTTAGCACTCATTAATTTGTTAATAATTTTTACTCAGTTCATATGGACATTTAGGGTTCATTGCTCATTCTTTCCATGAATGGTCACAAATAGTTGCTCACACTTGTTGATGAGAAAAATAGATTTATATGGATTTTTCACATGAAATGTAAATTTGAGACCTCAAATATTACTAAATTGTTTGTTTATGTGGTCCACACTCAATTCATGACAAAAGTGAAGTGCATAAGATCATATAATGACAATGAATTTCTCCCTAGAGAATTTTATAATCAAACTGAAATTTTACATCAAGTATCTTGTGTGGTACTCCTCAATAAAATGATACTCTTGAAAGGAATCACCAACACATACTTTACATTACTAGAGCTCTTCTATTTCAAGCACATTTTTGAAAAAAAAATCTGGTCTTATGCAGTTTGTCAAGTTGTGCACCTCATAAATAGACTACCAACCCCTTTCTTACACAACAAACCACTAATTCAAAATTTGCATGATTCTTTACTTGATATCATTCTTATTAAAGTTTTTGACTCTTTGTGTTTAGCTTCAACCTTGGGGGAAAATAGAAAAAAGCTAGATTCTAGATCAAGAAATTGTTTGTATCTAGGCTTTAAATTTGGTATCAAGGGACACACACTATTTGATTTAAATTTCAAAGAGATTTTTTGTTCAGAGATGTTATAAATTTTTAAATACATTTTCCTTATAAATCATCTTTTAATGCTTCATATCTCAATAAATTTTAAACTTATAATCCATCTATTCTAGATTACCTGTTTTATTTCACTTCCATGCATGAATCTCATTATGATATCTCTAATATCCCAGACATAGCTAGACCTCGTTATGACATCCCTTTTACACAAAATTTAGCTATACACGGTTAACCATCCCATATTGGTTCCTCTCTTAAAAATTCTAATTCCACTTCAACTTCACTAAGTAACTAAAATTCGGATAACTTCAATCGCTCACATGGTTTATCTAATCCCAGAAACCATTTACGTAACATCCGTACATCTATTCCCACAAACAACTTACTAATTTTGATCTTCAACTTAGAAGATCCACTAAAGTCACTAATCGTCCCTCATTTTTATAAAAATACCACTGTAACCCGATTGATAGTACAATTCATACTTTAAATTCCATATCCACTCAAGCATCTTCTCAAACTAAGTATCCTTTATCTTTTTTTGTCTTATCACAAATTCTCTTATGCACATAAACATTATATTCTTAATATGTCCTCTATATTCGAATCACGCACATAAGAGGAAAATATTTGTAATGAAAATCGAAAGAATGTCATTGAGACTGAACTGTTTTCTTTGATGAAAACTAATACCATGAATTTTGTTCAGTTTCCTGCACACAAGAGAGCAATAAGATATAAATGGGTGTTCAAATTGAAATTACACGCCAATGGATCTGTAGAAATATATAAGGCAATATTAGTGGCAAAGGGTTTCACTCAAACTGAAGGCCTGGACTATCTTTATACTTTCAGTCGAGTTGTAAAGATGAGCAATGTCAAAGTTTGTATGGCAATTGCAACTGCTCAAATCTAGCCTTTATTTCAACTTGATGTCAACACTGTCTTCCAACATGGTGATATCAATGAAGAGGTTTATATGCAAGATCCCCATGGTCTTGAATTACCTCAACTCAACATTGTATGCAAGTTACAAAAATCCTTTTAAGGTTTGAAGCAGACAAGTAGACAATGGAATACAAAATTCACTGAAAATCTTATTCACTTAGGGTGCATTTATTCAAAGTCTGACTATTCTTTGTTAACTAATTTTAATGGTACAAGATTTAATGTGATCCTTATTTTTATAGATGATTTGGTCGTAGAGGAAGACTGATGTTGATGAGATTTTCAATATTAAAACCCTCTTAAATGATAAATTTTGAAAGAATGATTTATGAGTTCTCAAATACTTTTTAGGTTTTGAGGTAGCTAGATCAAAATAATATATCACATTATGTCAAAGAAAGTACACATTAGATCTCTTACAAGATACAAGCTTAATTGGAGTAAAGCCATGCATCACTCTTATGAAACCTCACTTATGCATAAGAATTATGGTTAATTGCTTTCTAATCCAACATCCTATAGAAGAGTGATTGGCAAACTTTTATGCCCAACACACTCTAGGAATGAGATTTCTTATGATGTTAGCAAGCTCAATCAGTTTCTAAATGCGACAATTGGTAAACACATGTTTTGAAATATCTCAAAAGTAACCCTTGCAATGGTCTATTTTTTAGCTCATCCTCTACAGTTATCCTTAAGAGATTTTCTGATTTTGATTGGAGAGCATGTTCAGATACTAGAAGATTTACAACGGGATTTTGTTTTTTTTTTTCTCGGAACATCCTTGATAAGCTAGAAGAGTAAGAAGCAAACAATTGTGTCTAGATCTTCAATGAGAATGAACACATGGAATTGACAAAAACTGCATGTGAAGGACAATGGATCTTTTACTTGTTACAAGACTTTCACATCACACATTCCTTTTCAGTTGTTGTTTACTGTGACAACAAGTCATCACTTCACATAACAGCTAACCTCGTGTTCCATGATAGAACAAAACATTTAGAGATTGATTTTCATGTTGTTATCGACAAAGTTCAGACAAGAATTCTACATTTGCTTCTTGTTACATCAAAGGACCAAGTGGAAGACATTCTAACAAAATATATGCATTCAAGACCCACTATGCCAAAAATAAGTTTTAGCAGCACATATACGAAAGCGTTTTTAGGAAAAAGCGCTGATGTAGGTTTTAAAAAAAATTCGCTTAAAAAAAACGCTTTCAAAGGGTGCCTTAAGAAAGCGTTTTTCAAAAGCGCTGCTAAAGGTCACCCTTAGAAAGCGCTTTTTGGAAAGCGCTGCTAAAGGGTGCCTTTCAGAGGGTACCTTAAGAAAGGGCTTTTCAAAAGCGCTGCTAAAGGTTAGCCTTAGAAAGCGTTTTTCTAAAGCGCTGCTAAAGCTGGCCTTTAGAAAGCGCTTTTAAAAGCGCTGCTATAGGATAAGCTACGAAAGCGCTTTTACATTAAAAAGCGCTGTTATAGGTGACCTTTAGAAAGCGCTTTTAAAAGCGCTTTCGTAGGTAGTTTTATAATAAATATCAAAAATTCGTATCATCACTTTTCTATTGTTCTTCACGATATCATCAAAACCCTAAACCAGAGCTTTGCCTCCGTTAGCATCTACGAGCAGATTTTCTTCACGATCAAGACTACCACTTTTCTATTCGTCATCAGGACCTCTGCCTCTGTCTTCTTGTTCAGGACTACCGGGGTAGTTTCAGGACTTCTTCATCAGGACCTCCGCCTCCGTTAGCATCTGCAGAGAGAACAACGACCACCGCTTGCCACAGGAGAACCGCATGGTGAAATCACAAAGTTTGCTGCATCAGAAATCACAACAATATACAACACAAAGTTACACAACTCAGCTCCAGGTACTTCAATTTCTAGTATAGTTTTGTATGAATAAATTGTTCTATGCTTGCTTTGATTCTAATTTATTATATTTACATACAATTAATTTGCTTCCTTACGTGCTGTTATTATCCGATTAAATTCTATGCTCCTGATATTAATAGAAAACAACATATTTTCATGTGCTTTTTATTTTATCAAACATCATTTATATTAACAAGTTGTGCATTGGTAAAACAAGCTAAGAGAGAAATAATAGAGAGCGTAACAAAATATTTAATAAAGGTAGCCATATATATATTGTTAACTCTATTAATATATTGTTTTTTTGTGTGCTTTTTATGATTGATTTTGAGCAATGATGGTTTCTTGTTTATGGTTTCTTGTGTTATACTTGTGTACTAAAGTAGTTGATAGAATAAAATGAATTTAGTGAAAAGTATTGAGTATTGGTTTTGTTATATGGTTGTGCAAGAGCAAGTGCAAGTTTTGAGTATTGGTTTTGTTTTCTAATTTATCATTTAGCTCAGATTGACTCAGAAACCGTAAACCATGGATAAGACATGGATGTATTCCAATCGATTGTTGAAAGAGTATGAGAATGGGGTATCGAAATTCGTTAAGTTTGCTGTTGCGCATGCCGAAGACCCCAGTCGAATGACATGTCCTTGTTTGTGTTGCTGTTATGGGAATCGGGTTGACGCGGTTCAGTTGGCATCGCATTTAATACGGTATGGAATTGATAGAAGTTATACATGTTGGAATATGCATGGTGAGAAAAGTGACGGGAATGATGAATCGGGGGATAATAGGACCTATGCTTCAAACGACAATGACAAAGATACATACGATTATGATCGAGTTGAAGAGATTGCAGAAGCGCTTGAAGAAGATCTTAATGATTGTCCCAAAATGTTCGAGAGGTTGGTAAGCGATGCAGAGAAACCGTTGTATAATGGTTGTACAAAATTCACAAGATTGTCTGCGGTATTAAAGTTGTACAACTTAAAGGCGGGCAATGGATGGTCGGATAAAAGTTTCACAGAGTTATTAGCCCTTATGAAAGATATGCTACCAGAGGATAATGTTCTCCCCAATCGAACGTATGAGGCCAAAAAGATGTTGTACTCTATTGGCATGAGCTATGACAAGATACATGCTTGTCCAAAAGATTGCGTTTTGTTTCGAAACGAGTATGCATCATTAAATGAGTGTCCTAAATGCGGTGCCCCTCGATATAAGAAAAAGTTGTCTCCGGCAAAAGTCTTATGGTATTTTCCTATAATTCCGAGATTTTGACGGATGTATCGTACTGAAACCAATTCAAGACACTTAACTTGGCATGCAGATGAAAGAATTGTTGATGGAAAGTTTCGACATCCGGCAGATTCACCACAGTGGATGAAAATTGATAATGATTATCCTGAATTTGGAAAAGAAGCAAGAAACCTTCGCTTGGCATTGTCTACTGATGGAATGAACCCACACGGTATTCAAAGTATCTCTTATAGCACATGGCTTGTGATTCTTATGATTTATAACATACCTCTGTGGCTATGTATGAAGCGTAAGTACATGATGTTATCTATGTTAATTTATGGGCCTAAACAACCAGGAAATGACATAGACGTATATTTGGAACCTTTAATCGAAGATTTGAAGATTTTGTGGGAGAACGGTGTGGAGGTTTATGATGGGTATAGGAAAGAAAGTTTCAACTTGAGGGCGATGTTGTTTGGAACAATTAACGATTTTCCAGCCTACGGAAATCTATCCAGGTATAGCATTAAAGGTGAAAAAACATGTCTTATTTGTGAAGATGGAACCGATACGATGCGATTGAAACTTTGTCAGAAGAATGTCTTTCTCGGTCATCGTAGATTCTTAAATTCTAAACATCAATATCGTGGATGGAGAAAAGCGTTCAACAGAGATACCGAACAACGTAGAGCTCCGCCTGGATTGATAGGTGATCAATCATTTGAAAAGGTGAAAGATGTGAGTATTCAGTTTGGCAAGCCTTTTGCATATAAAGTTGTTACAGGTGAGTGGAAGAAGAGATCGATTTTTTTTTAATTTCCATATTGGAAATCTTTGTACGTAAGACATTTTCTTGATGTTATGCATATTGAAAAAAATGTATTTGACAGTGTTATTGGTACGTTACTCAATATAAAAGGGAAGTCTAAGGATGGTCTTAAAGCAAGGGAGGACATGGTAGAGATGGGAATAAGAACTGAATTGGGACCCGTGAAAAAAGGAAGACGAACATATCTACCACCTGCTGTTTACACTCTATCCAGAAAGGAGAAAAAAATATTGTGTAAGTTCCTAAGTGAGGTTAAAGTTCCAGAAGGCTACTCATCAGATATTAGAAGACTTGTGTCTATGCAAGACCTCAAGTTAAAGAGTTTAAAGACGCATGATTTCCATGTTATAATGGAACATTTTCTACCGATAGGTATACGTTCTATTCTTCCAGAAAAAGTAAGAAGCACAATAACTAAATTGTGTTTTTTCTTCAAGTCAATTTGCAGCAAGGTGATTGATCCTGAGATCTTACCAACATTGCAAAAAGAAATAGTTATTACTTTGTGTGATCTTGAAACGTATTTCCCTCCCTCGTTTTTTGACATAATGGTTCATCTTGTCGTTCATCTTGTTAAAGAGACACAACTGTGCGGACCAGCTTATATGAGATGGATGTACCCTACTGAACGTTATATGAAAATATTAAAAGGGTATGTGAAAAACCAAAGTCGATCAGAGGGTTGTATTGCTGAACGATATATTGTTGAAGAAGCGATTGAGTTTTGTACTGAATATCTGTCAAATGTTCAATCAATTGGACTCCCCAAATCTCATGTTGCTGAAAAAAAAGAAGGTAAGAAGCTAATTGGAAATAAAGTTGTGACAGTATCAATGGTCGAACGGGATCAAGTGCATTTGTATGTTCTGCATAATGAGCTTGAAGTTGAGCCGTATGTTGAAATTCACAAGGGTGTTCTTCGAGGTTTAAATCCAAATAGAAATGAGAATTGGATTGTACGAGAGCACAATCGAAGTTTCATACCATGGTTTAAGGAACATATTTATTCAAAGTATCGTTCAGATCATGCTTCAGTAACAGAAAGATTGAGATGTTTAGCATACGGTCCAAGTTTAGTTGTGTTTTCTTATAGCGCATATGCAATTAATGGATACACATTTTATACCAAAGAACAGGATGACAAAAGTACTATGCAAAATAGTGGTGTCACCTTGATCGCTGAAGCAATGCATATATCAAGTGTGAAGGACTTAAACCCAAAATTTGCAAATCTGTCATATTTTGGGGTTATCGAGCGCATTTGGATGTTTGATTACGAGAAGTTTCAGATTCCTATATTTGGTTGCAAGTGGGTTGAAAATAATAATGGCATACGAATGAATAAGTCAGGTTTTTTGCAAGTGGATCTTAATAGGGTGGGGTACAAAGATGAGCCTTTCATTCTAGCCTCTCAAGCTAAACAAATGTTCTATGTCAATGATCCGACAAGTACGAAATGGTCTATAGTGCTATTATATAACAAAGTAATTGATGAAAGCATTGGAGATCAAAGTGATATTGGTGTTGACATTGAATCTTTAACCGTAACTGATCAAAATGATAATGAATCATGTATTAGAAACGATCATAATGAGGGTATTTGGATCAATCCAACTGTCCGCGTTGTTAAGAGACGAGTAGAACACATTCCTACCAAGAAAAGAAAGAGACCTTAGTGAAAAGGGTAATAGTATATATAATTATAGCCTATATCATTCAATAAAATTTAATTTGTCATTTCATTTTTATTTGTCATTTCATTTTTATATTTGTCATTTCATTTTTATTTGTCATTTCATTTTTATTTGTCATTTCATTTTTATATTTGTCATTTCATTTTTATTTTTTTTCATTATTACAGGTCAAGTGGCTAGTAATCAAGAAAACTCAAAAGATGCAAATGCTCCTGAAAATGCTCCTGAAAATACTCCAGAAAATACTTCAGAAAAGACTTCAGAAAAAGATATTACACGAGGTATAACTATTATGAGGGGAATCATCCGTGATAGAGATAGAGGAGTAACATATAATGTAGATTGGAATGATAATGACCAACTAATTGGGTCTAATGCTGCAAAGTTGACAAGCTACATTGGTACGCTTGTTCGTATACACATTCCGATCACCACTCCTAGATGGAAAAGAGGAGAGTTGGATGAGGCTAAGGAGAAAGTTTGGACTGAGATAAAGGTACATATATGGTTTTTGTTATTTGCTTTATCTTGACGATAATATGTGTTTAAATTTCTTTTACTAACACACTTTATGCGTATGTTTTTTTGTAGAGGTCTTTTAACATTGAAGATACCCGTAAAAAGTATATAATGGGTTTGGCTGGAAAAAGACACAGAGGGTGGAGAACATTTTTAACAAATAAGTATCTTAAAGATGATGAAGGAAATTTTCTTGAAGAGGATCCGGAACGTCCAAAGAAATATGAGAACTTCATTACACCTGAAGAATGGGTTGGTTTTGTAGGCCAAAGAAGAGACGAGAATTTCAAGAAAGTGAGTGCTATCAATCGCGAGAGAGCGTCAAAACCCGCATATCCATACAAAAAAGGGTGTTTGGGATATGCTCGCTTAGAGGAAAAAATTGTAAGTAAATATAAACTCTACGATCTTGTTAATTCTCTTAATGTGTTATAATTGATGATCTTAAGACTTGTGTCAATGCGTAGTTAGAAGAGACGAAAAGTGATGCAACATCACTACGGGCATATTTGTTGTGGAAGGAAGCCCGTGTGGGCAAGGATCAAGCTGTTAATCCCGATATTCAACATGTGTATGATGAATGTGTAAGTATAAGATTGTGTCTTTAGTTAAATCAATTAATGTTTATTAATATTTAAATAATTTTTTATCTCCACTAATAATTTTCGATATGTAAATGAATTACAGGAGACCTTGTCGCAATCGGTATCCTCAGGTGAGGATCATCAGGATACCGGGAGCGTACTTAGTCGAGCACTAAATATTGCTGGGTATCCGGGTCGGGTGAGGGGTAAAGGTCATGGTGTGACTCCAACCTCTTTGTATAAGCATCCAAGGAGAAGAAATCCTAGCAATGCAGAAGTGATGCAAACATTGCAGGATTTACAAGCTCAAGTCCGTGAATTGCAGAAGGATAAAGAGAGATATATGGCGGAAAAGAGTAGTTCACAATTGAAAGAACTAGTGACAAAGCTAGTATCAACTGTCAGCATAAATTTCCTGAGGTAATTTTCAATATATATCCGTTATTATTATAGAATATTTTTAGTCACTTCTAACGGTTATTATTGGTTTAGGGCATTTCATCTTGCCAGCTATACCTATCGTCGCTGACTTATCGACTAGTTGGCAAGGGAAAAGTCCATAACACTTCGGGAGATTTACTTCACCATAGACCGCTTCCGGATGGACACATGAAAGTATCGGTTGACATTGCTTTAGATATGGATGCGTTGCTGCCGGTACCTGACATTGTTGCTGAGACCACATTGCTGCGAGATGAAATAGGATCTTTTGTTGCATGGCCATCGGACCTCATTTTCATAGATGATCAGGTATGTTGAAAACAATTATGAATCTTTAAGTCTTCAACTGGCAGTTCTGACCTCAGTTATTTCCACGGTAATTATAGACTCCTACAACACCCGCGTTTAAGGGTAAAGGGATTTTGCGGCACGACGTGTCTGATGTATCACAAAAAGAGGTACGTTTAAAGTGTTAATTATATGATCCGAATAAAAAACTGCATAATTTTATAATTTAACTGAGTCTATATGATTTTTAGGTACCTTTTCAAGGGTCACAACAAGTGAGCCAGAAAATCGTTGGCGTACCACCCAAGAAAAGGGTGCCTACTAGATTTTTCCCTCGATACTGGCAGTGTCTTGAAACAATAGTGGGAACAACAGATTTGATGGATGGTGGTATTCGTCAAATGGATATGGATCAATGTATCTTTGGTTTTCCTTGCACCGAAATAATTGGACATGAGGACGTGGAACAGATTTTCCGTCATAAAGAATTAGGCGTCAGTATTATGCACGCATACATCCGGTAACCCCATCTTTATATTATGTAATTAGCTGAAATATTTTTTAAACATTTCAATGAATATAGTCTAATATTAATTATATTTTTATTTAAGGCTGTTATATGACAAATTGATGCGCGGGAATCAATTGTCAAACAGATTCCATTTCGTGCCTTCCTCCCGTGTCAGCGGAGCGATAATTAGTAGGGAATCGGATTCAGTAAGAGAGCACTTAGTCGAAAGATTCATGGAAATTGGAAGTACAGAAAGCTTATATCTTTGGGCGTATAATACTATTCCTACAGGGTTAGATTTTCATTCTAAGTTCATTTTAATATTTGTAATTTTTGCGTAGAAAATTTTCTTCTAAACTGTTGTTTTAATTTATAGACGTCACTGGTTGTTGGTTGCTATCGATCCTATAAAAGAAGTGGTCTATTATCTGAATTCGGTTGACGGTGATTGGACAAATTATCCGGATATGAAGTTAATGATTGATACATAAGTGAGATTATTCTAAATATTTGTGTGTATTTATATATTTAATTATTTCTATGACATTGTTCTAAATATATATTTTTATTTTGTTATAGCGATACAAGTATTCTGGTGTCAAAGAGAAGCTCGGGTACGACGGTCTAAATCAAACAACATTAATTGGATCAAAGTGCAGGTATATTAATTTCCACTATTTTGCTTATAATATTTATGCTATTTGATAAAACAATACAACTATATATTCTTATTTGTTTTTCTATGTAGTGTCCTCAACAGCAAAACGGTATAGATTGCGGATACTTTGTTATGCGGTTTATCAAAGAAATCATTCAACTGAATCAAATAGAGATTTCATTCACGGTATGGATTTATAACTTAAGATTTGTTTTATTATTTCTCGGATATTTCATATAATTTTTTACTTTTAACTAAATCATGCATATTATGTTTTGTTATGTAGTACTTCGATGAATACAAATGTGCATATTACACGAAACTTCAGTTGGAAGAAATCAAAGAGGAATTGTGTCAATATTTTATTGAGCAGAGAATCATATAAGGACTGGTTTATTTGTTGTTAGGGTTGATTTTGTAAGACTGATTTTGAGTTACAATGCTGATAACAATGGTTTATATATATTTTGAGGTACAAAAATTGTGTATATATATTTTGGATTACAATGGTATACAATGCATTACCGCGGTTTATGAATTACAGGTTATGGCAACTGGTTTATATAAATAATATGCTGCAAACAATGCAGGTATATGAATTATATAAATTATACCTCTAAAAAAAACACCCTATGAAAGCGCTTTTTCAAGAAAAACGCTGCCTTGGGTAGACCTATGAAAGCGCTTTTTCACATAAAGCGTTGTCTAAGGTAAACATATGACAACGCTTTTCCAGGCAAAAGCGCTGCTAAAAGACAACCTATGAAAGCTCTTTTCCAGAAAAAAGCGCCACCTTAGGTAGACCTATGAAAGCGCTTCTTCATAAAAAAGCGTTGCCAAAAGCCTACTTAAGAGAGCGCTTCTTCATAAAAAAGCGCTGCCAAAAGCCTACTTAAGAGAGCGCTTCTTCATAAAAAAACGCTGCCAAAAGCCTACTTAAGAGAGCGCTTTTTAGAAAAAGCGTTGTCTTAGGTAGATCTACAAAAACGCTTTTCATTAAACAAAAAGCGTTGTCTTAGGTAGACCTACGAAAGCGCTTTTCATTAAACAAAAAGCGCTACTAAAACCTATAGCAGCGCCACCTTAGAAAGCGCTTTTAAAGGCTAAAAAAAGCGTTTTCGTAGGCCTTTTTTGACGTAGTGACCTTTCAACAATCTACAAAATAATTTTGGAATAAATTGAACTCGATTTTAGTTTGAGGGAGGATATTAAACTAGAGAAGTTACTTGTATACCAAGTTAACTCACTACATTGTAACTCTTTGTTAGTTAGTTATAAGTAACTCTTACAAGTTATGTAGATGTTACATGTTGATTAATAGACAAAGCAAACATATTACACGATATATTGTTAATGTAATAGCATTCTAAATTTCAAACTTTTGAAATGCAATTCCTTATTACATTGAATTCTCTCTTTCCTCTTCTATAATGGTGTTCATGTTTTGAACTTTCACAAAACTAATTTAAATTTCAAATTTTATGTAGAGTCGTTAATTCTATTTAAAAAATAGAGTATACTTTACTTATATGGTTTGTTTTAGGTTTTTAAAAACAATAATACTTTTTATAGTTTAATTATAGTTGTCTTTAAAATAATTTTTAAAAATAATTTTTATTTCAAAAATAAAATAATTCTATAATTAATATTTAAATATTATTTCACTATTGTTGACGGTAGTTTTTATAAATTCAACAAATAAACTTTATAATCAACCTAAAAATTATTTTAAATATTTTATAGTTTTTATTTATTTATTTATTTTAATCAATCAGCTCCGGTCTATATAAACTTCTTTCTCACTAGAACCTAAATACTTTATAATCAACCTAAAAATTATTTTAAATATTTTACAGTTTTTAGTTGATAGGTTGATGGTTCATGTTATGACTTAATACTCAAACCACTTATAAATACTAGAACCATAAAATGTAAGATAACAAGAAAGTTAAATGTAGATACAATAAAAAGTAAAATATTTAGTATAGTTTGAAATATGATTTGAATCGGTTTTGAAGATAAAAATTATTTGATCTCAAGAGAAATTAGGTGCAATCTAATTTAATTTTAGATGATTAATTTAAACATGTATTTAAAATATAAAACTTTTGCTAAAATTTAATTTTATATATTTTTAGTTTTTTTAATTTAAACGGTTTATGATTTTAATTTGAATGGATTTGAATATAAATACTTTTACATTACATAATAATATTAATTATAAAAATAATAATATAAAAATGTGTTTTTAAAAATGATAAAATGAATAGTATAAAATAATTTTCATCAAAAATTAAAAAAAAAATTCAATTCACCTTAATAAATGGTTTTGTTTAAAAAAATTGTTAAGAAATAGTTTGGTATGATCTAGGATTCAAAACCGATGTACCAAATTAATAATTTGGTTCAATTTAATTTTGAACAAATTAAAATGGTTCCATTCTATTTGAGTGAATTTTTATTATGGTGTTTTTTTTTTATTATGGTATTTGCGTTGAATTCAATACTATAAAATGATTAAGTTGAATAATATCCTTATGATAAGATATTTGATTCGTTATGTGTATAAAAAAATATTACTAGTTGTTGAAAGAGACCATCAATTTAAAATAAAACTCAATTAAGTCACGAAATTAGAATATGAATTGTAGTTAGAGCATATGACAAGCTACCAATAAATTAGTAACACATGATGTCATGTCGCATGACGCGGTGTCATTGACCACATTTTCAATTGAACTGCTTGGATCTTTCTAGGAAGCACCAAACGTCAAAAATCAAAGCTCAATGCAACGCATATAAGAGTATAGTACTTTATCACTCATTTTTCCAATAAAATATCACATTTCTAGGGTTTTTCAGAATAATAATTAGATTGGAGCTAGTACAAAAGAAGCTATACACAATTTAGTTTTTATCCAAAGTGCTAGAACAACAACACGTGACTAATGCAAAGCATCATATTCTCTTTTTCTCAGTGTCGGTCTTCAATTCAATTTGAACTTTAACAAGTATGGAGAATATTGATGAAGAGTACAGACATTTCTTGGAGAACAACGTGTTTCCCCAAAACCAAGAGCTTAATAGGTAACAAATATCATTTAATTTTCTTGATTTAATTGAAATAAAATTTAGTTATGAATTGATATTGATCATTGAGATGTGGTGGCAGCTGGGGATTGGACGAAGCATTTTCAGGTTACTATGATTCAAGCTCTCCAGATGGTGCAGCTTCATCTAAGAACATTGTTTCTGAAAGAAATAGGAGGAAGAAACTCAATGAAAGACTCTTTGCACTTAGAGCAGTGGTCCCTAATATTAGCAAGGTAAACATCGTTAATTCATTTTGGTGGCCATTAATTAATGCTAATCATGATACAAAGTAATTAATTATAATGAGCGGTGACAATATTTTATTCTTCTAGATGGATAAGGCTTCAATAGTTAAGGATGCAATTGAGTACATAGAGCACTTGCAAGAACAACAGAAGAACATTGAAGCTGAGATAATGGAACTTGAATCTGGGATGCCAAATAGTATTAATCAAAATTATGATTTTGATCAAGAACTTCCTGTGTTGCTAAGATCCAAAAAGAAGAGACCAGATCAATTGTATGATTCTGTCACTTCAACAAACTCTCCCATTGAACTTCTTGAGGTTAACTATTTGCCTCACATTCTCTAATATATATATATATATATATATATATATATATATATATATATATATATATATATATATATATATATAAAGTTGATTTAAAAGTATCAATAACTTATAGCTATTTAGAATGATAACATATACTCATATAACTCAATTAGAACATATTAATTGAGTTATTTCTTCCACCTTTTACAATTATAATAACGAAAGAAAATTTAAAAATATTATTTGAGATATAAATTTTTTTTAATATAATATAAATTAGTAAAAATAAATTATAACTTCATATAAATAAGTTAGTATATAAAATATTTTTTGAGATATAAAATATGTTTTTAATAAATATAAATTTATAAAATATAACTTGCCAATAAAAAAATTTGTATACTTACAATTACCAAATAGATTTTTATATGTTCAAAGTATTTCCAAACCATCAGATTTTTAAATATTTAAAAATTTGACTAACTATTTTTATGATAATATTTTTATATTAATTATTGTTATTATATTAATTGGCTTTGTAAAGAAATATTAATGAGTGTTTTTAATTATACGGTGGAGTGCAGCTTAGGGTAACATACATGGGAGAAAATACAATAGTTGTGAGCATGACATGTAGCAAAAGGACAGACACAATGGTTAAATTGTGTGAAGTGTTCGAATCTTTGAACCTTAAAATCATCACTGCCAATATCACTTGTTTTTCTGGCAAGCTTTTGAAGACTGTCTTTATTCAGGTTAGGTTACTTTTTCTCTTTTTCTCTAATTTCACTTTCTTGTTTTTACTGTTTCTATAATATCAAATACTATCAGAATTTAATAGAGATGCATTCAGACACAATGTCATTAAATAAAAATATATCAATCTGCTATATCATATCATTAATTAAAAAATTTCAGTCAGGTTTAACGAGATATATGATCATTATGAAATAATAGTATTATATTTTTTTACACTGTAAACATATCATCTTTTTCTCATACTATTATCCATCTTCTTTACTCAATATGCATTATTTTTATCCATGCTTCTTTATTTTAATTAATTTTAAATGTTATACGAAACAATATCTCGGATGATAGTTCAATTGTTATAAACTGTTCTAAAAATGTAGCAATGTTATATTTTATGACTAAATAGTTGAAATCACAATAAAACACTATTTTCACTCACATATATAATGAACCAATAGTCTTAAGTATTATTATGCACTTAGTTATTACTTTTTATACAATAAATTCAAATCTGAAACTCTAAACGTCATTGTAATTTACTACTAATTGAACTGTATTTCATAATTAAGCACAGAGGGTCACCTAAGGGTTACACGAGAGGGAACAAAGAAAATGACCAAAGTTTGGAAACGTGTTTCTCATTCTTGTGCTAATTTAATTTCGGTGTGACTTTGAACGTGTTTCTCATTGTTTGCTCTATTTCTAATCTCACCCACACAATATATTGACCATGTAATATCAATGTTTTCTAGTACTAATTATCATTTAGCTTGTGCCTAACTCTAGTTGAAATAGATTTATTATATAATGACCCATAATTATAGGCTTACTCTCTAAAGAGAATATGATATTTTTTTATCTTTCTTTAATTTTTAATTGATATTCAAAAAAAATTTAAAATTGAATAAAATATATATTTTTAAATTGTTAATTTATATCAATTATAAGATGGCTTAACAGGTACACAACTTTTTTTATTTATAAGCCAAACTGAATTATATGAGTATTAAGGATACTCAAAGCCTATTTACAAATACAAGTGTTAACCCACCACTCCTCAATCAGACAGTTTTGAGATAATGAATGGGACACTTATACTAATCATAAAAAGTACAACGAATTCTATTACTAGAACCAACTAGCATATTTTAAACACAATATCATCTTTTAAACTTCACTTACTTAAATGTTAAGTCTTCTTCGCCTCAGGGTATCAGAAGCTCTTGTAACTACACCGAAAGAGTTCGTACTCTAACATTACATATATCTTGTTCCACATCATAACAATATTCAATTAAAGATAATGGTGATTTGACATGGTCATGAAGTATTTGAGCTCACATATTTCATGTACACATGATATATGTATATTTATGTGTATGTGATGCAAACTAGATAACATTTCATATTTTTATCATATCAAAGCGTGAGATGGAATTCGCGATATTTCATTTATTTATCTTTAAAGGTTGAAATTTCAGCCACTAAAATATTTGATCATAAAATGTAAACAAATTGATATATCAACAATTTTAAATAAAAAATTATTCAATTCATTTAACTCAATTAAAAAAATATTAATTGAATATAATATGCTAGTTGTAAATAAAAAATAAAAATGTTAAAAATTTACAAAAGATTAATTTTTTTCTTCAATTAAATTAATATTTTATACCATTATTTCAATTAAATTATTTTATTCAAACACAGTACCACTGAACCTTTTTTTTTTCTCAACTTTTTAAGTAATAATTTAGTATAAAGCACTAATATTATTTATATATATATATATATATATATATATATATATATATATATATATATATATATATATATATATATATATATATATATATATATATATATATATATATATATATATATATATATATATATATATATATATATATATATATATATATATATATATATATATATATATATATATATATATATATATATATATATATATATTGATCGCACCTGATCATAATGGATCGTCACAACTAATTCGAGCAGAAGTTGAGAATGAAGGGGGTACCTGCAAGACACTCTGATGCCAAAGTGAGTTTTGGAATGAGCAAACAAGTATGAGAGTTAGAAAGTATTGAATATCTGACTCTCTCAAAAGAGATGGTATTTATAGCCCCCAGCGCTGAGCCAAGGTCTCCATTATTGGGCCGCGTTGAGGCCCAATAACAGAAACTGTCAGGGCTTACGCGTGTATGGAGTCCAGCAAGTGGACTCCCCCTGGTCAACTGCTCCGGGAGAATAGGGGTTGGACCCGTGATTTCCGGAGGGCAGTTAAGGTGACTTTGACATGAGGACGTGGGCCATGTTCCCTAACGGATGTGTGGGGAGTTGCCCAACGGTCCATAACTTGGGTTGTCTATTTTTGGACATTATGCAAAGGTGTTGGTTTGGGTCTCCTATTCGAAGGGCAAGTGTAGGCCCAGTTCAGATTAGGAGCCCCCAAGTTATTACTCTTAAGCGAAAGGGTGATGACTTAAGTTCAACTTTCATGACCGAAGACTTGATTGGGAAGGACGGTCAAAGTCCTGAGAGGAGCGAGTTGTTGCCCGCATGAGGGACAACCTGTTTAATTGTGTCGGGGATATTATGGGTGAACGAGAAGTGAGACCGACGGGGTCAGTTGCTTGCTCGAGAGGACCGTATTAGTTACGGGGAACCTCTACGAGATCTCTTTCGATGCGTCTGTCTTCAAGGGGTTGTTGAGATGTCGAGGATTATTTCTTCCTTGAGGTAGTGTAATGGATATACCCGTGTGGGGTATCCGTCTCGTGAGGTATCTTCCCGTAGCGTCGAGCATTCCCTCGTATGGAGTATCTGCCTCGTATTTGTATGGGGATTACGCGTTGGAGTCGGGGATATGCTCGTTGATCTAGAAGGGACACGTGGTTGACTGTTGAGCCATGTGGCTGATGCTTTGGGGTGTCACCCCTTCAAGGGGAAACCCAAAAGGCCCAATCCAATGTTGACTTTTCGTGATGGACTTCGTGGGGCGTGAGTCACCTATAAAAGGGGATCCTTGGATCTTATTTGTCATTTTCTAAAGTTCTCCTTCAACTTCTCTTGCTCGTGCGTGAAGCTATCCTCCCAACTTTCCCAGATTTTTTCTTCAAGAGTTCTTCATCCAAGTAAGTTATATCCCTTCAACAACATCTTTCTTCAGCGTTTCAGGATTAAACATCTAAAATTTGCCTTGACTGGATGAATATTTGAGTTCTATGATGAACACTCATGAATGTCCATTGAAGTTCATAAGTTATGTGACGAACACTCATGAATGTTCATTTATATTCATTAGTTATGACATCGGGGGAGATCTCCCCGAATAGTGGCCATGATACAGGGGGCGTTCTCCCCAGATAACGAGGGTTGACACGGCTTCTTGCTCGTTGAGTGAATATCCCCCATGACAACGTAGTCTGCTTTAGCGTAGAGTCGAGGGCTGGGGTCGAGTTCGTCGCCCTTTCACTTGATCTACGATGGAAGGGTGAAGTTGATAATGTCAAATTCACTATTTTCCCCTGCTTTTTAGGTATAATGGCGCACTCAGTCAGGGATGACGTTCTGGCCGCCAACTATGAAGACGAGCCACACGGTGATGAGGACCCTCTGGTCTGGGTTTCTCACGAGCCTCGAAATAAACGGCCGTGATTTTCTCAGGACGCAACGGACATGTTCAATTGTCCGGTGGTATGAGCGGAAGGGGCACCTGCCAACTGGATGCTTTAAATTCCCCACTGTAATTGGAGAATATGCTCGGCGTATCCGGGAAAATGTTTCCATATGTATGAATTTGCGTTTAAAGAGGCGGGGATGCGCTTGCCCTTTAATGATTTCCATGAGGGGTATCTCAATGACTTCAATTGGCGCCCTCTCAACTTCACCCGAACGCGCTGGCGTTTATGCAGGCGTTCGAGCTTGTATGCTAGTATATGCAGATAAGGGCCACGCTGCCCCTCATTTTCTATATCTTTCATCTCCAAAGACAATCATTCGGAGGGGGGCAGGTGTGTGTGTCGTTCGAGCAGTTCGGGAAGCTCTTTAGGCCTTATCTGGAGTCTGTCTGAAACTTTAAAGAGAGGTATTTCATTGTAAAGCCTCTGACAAACGCGGCCATAGATTCCCTAAACACTCGCGTGGAAGAGGTGGAGGACGGGCGGCCAGTTACCCGTCTCGTGGACATATTTTCGCTCGAGTGGTAATGGAAACACTTCGAGCAAAGACCTGAATATTACACTATGAAGCCCGAGGACGTGGACGCTCAGGGCCAACTTTCATATGAGAAGCTGTCGGCCTATATTAGGAGCTTCTCCCCGGCGAAGTTCATGGATGTGAACAGTAACCTCATGTTCGACAACGAGGGGGAGTATCTTTTAGTTAATAGATTGGTCAACACCAAGGCCCTGCTCGAGTGCTCCTTAGACGGGGAAACCATGAGGCTTTTAGGTAGGGGGCGTGGCCATGATGATTAATTTTGCTTGTCTTTATGATTTTAGGTAGGCCCGCGTTATTTTCCGTTCTCTACCCCGACTAACGGTTCCTTTTTGATTACAGGTCAAATGGCTTCCCTTTCTGAGCGCTTGTTGAAGTTGATGCCCAAAAATGCGTCCACCTCCGGGCCAAAGAGCAGGGTCACCCAGCTCCAGGAATAGGACAAATCTACAGGCCGTGGCAGTGGTACCCCCTCTTCATCAAAGAATCTGGTTCCCTCTGGCGAGCTCGTCCAGATTCCCGTCAGCGAGCCCGTGACGAAAAGGAAACGTGTGGAGAGCGCCGAAGGCGTAGTGCCCGAGGGTGACAAAGTGCCCGCGGAGATCTTCGTGTTACCTCTTTGCTATCTAAACCGCGATCACTTCAATGAGGAGAGCTCATTGGGCGTGCACGAGGAGGAGAGGGAGGCGATCTTGTCCGAAGATAAGGAAGTTTGTCGAAATAATTTAGTGGAGGATGTGGTCGCCGTAATGAGAATGCTCGAGACAACCCTTTCGCTGAATGATGAGGCCACGAGCTCTCAGGTCTCTCTCGACGTAGCCTATGCCAAGATTCAAAAGCTGAAGGCCAAGAATGAGAAATTAAAGTGCGACATCTTTAACCATGAGTCAAGGTTCGAGGCCCAAGTTCGACTTCTCAAGGATCTAAATGAGTTGAGGCCTCAACTGGAGGCCCTACTAAAGAGAATGAGCGCCTGGTCGCCCGAACGAAGGAGTTGGAAGGGATCACTTCCCCGGACGAGGAGGAAACCGATACAAAGAAGGGCATGGCATCCAGGGCAGAGTTGATCGCTCGTATCTGAGTGCTTAAACAAGATGTAGTTGACACCCTCAGATATGGTTTCAACATGGCCATTGAACAACTGAAGATCCTGAACCCGGGGGTTGAGATGGTGGTTAAAGGAGCGGGTCCGTTCAACCAAGTTATTGACGGGAAGTTCTTTTATCCCCCGATAATAGTGACGAGGAAGACGAAGTTTGATTATTTTTAGGGCCTGCGTTCTCGTTCTCAATTATTTTGTTTTCGTGGCCGTTGTGCCTAATTTGTGATTATTTTAAACAGCGTCGGCCTTCATGGTCGGAATTTCATGATTTCTTTGCTTTGCTTTGATGCCTATGTTTTTTGCTGATGTTAGCTTATTATTATTTTGTTCGTCCTCGTTTTATTTATTTCAGGAATACGTATATTCCGTGTGGAGACGAGTGCTCGACCTTTGTTGTGGTCGACATAAGTTTTACACAAAAATATGTGTTCTAAGTTCGTGTTCTTCACGAGGAGATGTGTGCTCGACCCTAATATTTGTTCGGCACATGTTGAGATGTGTCGAGGGCGCGGAGTCGAGATCTGTGGAACGAGCGTATGACCGCGGTCGGGATCCTACGCTCGTGGCGTGAATTTCCCATCGCGAGCTGGGTGTTCTGCCATGTTGGGGTACTTCGACAGCAGAGCTCGATCAAGGTGTCCCTGTTGGTCTAGCATGTTGCTCGTCAAAATGAGCAACCTCCTGCCTTTTGTTGGTTTGGAGGCCGCGTCTGTACCTAGACGCGCCTACGTGGTCGAGCTCATCCCTTCGTCGGTTGGATAGGACAAGTCAACAGCTAACGCCCCTAGCGGGTGAGGGACTTAGCTATAATATTGCTTTAGCTTCGCAGCATTCCAGGGTCGAGGTAATGATTCTCCATTTAGTTGTTCGAGGTAATATGCTCATGTGCCCGTAGCTCCTTAGAAGTGGTACGGCCCCTCCCAATTTGCGGACAGCTTTCCCTCGCGGGAATCTTTCTGGTTTCTTTGCAAGACTAGGCTACCGACTTGAAATTCACGTTTTATGACTTTGTTGTCGTGTTGTGGCAAGCAGTACCAGTGTTGTCGAGGTCGGCATTATTGTTGTCGACGTTGTTGTTGACGTCGGCGATGCAGGCATTCATGTTGTTTCCTGTTGTTTGATCAACCATGACATTCGAAAGAGTAATTTAGCTTTAGTCTCGAGTAAACGGAAGACAGAGAAGCAAGTTTCCCACAGACGACGTCACTGATCGTACCTGACCAGAATAGACCGTCACAGCTAGCTCGAGCAGAAGTTGAGAGTGAAGTGTGGGTGGGAGGGGGGGGTACCTGTAAGACACTCTGATGCCAAAGAGAGTTTCATAATGAGAAAACAAGTATGAGAGTTAGAAAGTGTTTAATACCCGACCCTCTCAGAAGAGAGGGTATTTATATCCCTCAGCACTGAGCCAAGGTCCCCATTATTGGGTCGGCGTTGAGGCCCAATAACGAAAACTGCCAGGACTTACGTGTGTATGGAGTCCAACAAATGGACTTTCCCCTGGTCAACTGCTCCGTGAGAATAGGGGTTGGGCCCGTGATTTTCGGAGGATAGTTAAGGTGACTTTGACATGAGGACGTGGGTGACGTTCCCCAACGGATGTGTGGGGAGTTGCCCAACGATCCATAACTTGGATTGTCTGTTTTCGAGTCTTATGCAAAGGTGTTGATTTGAGCCTCCTATCCAAAGGGCAAGTGTAGACCTAGTCCAGATTATATATATATATATATATATATATATATATATATATATATATATATATATATATATATATATATATATATATATATATATATATATATATATATATATATATATATATATATATATATATATATATATATATATATATATATATATATATATATATATATATATATATATTATACATGTTTACTTGATAAATTCCAATATTTATTTATTTATTTTCTAAAAACCTAACCTTTAATCCTTTATTATCATTATTATATTACATATTTTCAATTGATAAACTCTAATATTTATTTTATTATTTGATAAATACTCAGTCAAATGAAGAAGAAATTTTCATTTTGTGTTACTTTAACATGGTATCTACAAAAAGTTTTTGCAAATGAGGCAAAATAAAAATATGAGAGGTACCTTGTATATCTTACTAACATGTTCAGTTTGTGTTACTTTATTTTCGTCCTTTTTCAGGCAAAGAAAGAAGACAAAGATCTACTGCAAATTAAGATCCAAACAGCCATTGCAGCTCTTAATGATCCTCTAAGTCCTATGAGCATCTAATGAAGTGCATATATATAGTATTTATAGTTTTTAAATCACTGGTATAGAAGTGTATGGTTGAAGAACCTTGGCTTTCAAGTTTTAATTAGATTTCCTAATCATTGTGTTATTTAATTTCTTATCCCGTTTGTGCTACCTATTCAATTTACCAATTATAGAGATGATGAAAAGATTGCAAGTTTTCCTTCATTTACACCCATTTGTGTCTTTACATATCCTTGATAATACAATAACACCTTAGATCTACATAGATGGGATGTTATGTAGTTTGCATCGCATACTCATAAATATTCCTATATCATGTGTTACGAGGTGAAACAAGAGATATTATAAATATTCCTATATCATGTGTTACGAGGTGAAACAAGAGATATGTAATGCGGAAAGTACAAGTTCTTTTACTGTAGTTATGAGGACGTTGAGAGTGCCAATGAGATAATATCTAACATGATGTGTTTTTGGGCTTATATAAGATAGACAATTAAAATTACTTGTGTTCAGTCTAATGAGAGATTTGAGAAATAATTTGATTAAATATAATAGAGAAGAAGAAAAATTTATGTTTTGACATTGCTATCACATTTTGAGAAAATTACCTTCGAGTATGTCCCACGAGAAGAAAATTAGCTAGCAGACGCACTAGCTACAATGTCATCTATGTTTAAACTTAAATGGGATAACGAGGCTCCCCAGATCACCATTGAACGAAGGAATGAACCAGCACACTGTCACGAGATTAATACTGAAGAAGTAGTGGATCAACCTTGGTTTCACGAAGTCAAGAGGTATCTTGAGGCTCAAGAATATCCGGAAGGAGCTTCAGTCAATGATAAGAAATTCTTAAGGAGATTCTCTGCTAAGTTCTTCCTTAGTAATGGCATTCTTTACAAACGCAACCATGATTTTGTGTTACTTCGGTGCGTAGACAAGGTTGAAGTTGAAAGGATCATGACTGAGTTACATGAAGGCACTTTTGGCACCCATTCCAGTGGGCATACGATGACAAAGAAAATCCTACGGACAGGTTATTACTGGTCTACCATGGAAACAAATTACTATCAACACTCCCGAACTTGCCATAAGTGTCAAATTTATGCTGACAAGGTGCGCGTACCTCCAGTTCCTCTGAATGTCTTGACGGCTCCTTGGCCCTTTGCTATGTGGGGGATTGATATGATTGGGGAAATCAAGCCGACCTCCTCTAATGGAAACCGCTTCATCTTAGTGGCTATTGACTATTTTACAAAGTGGATGGAGGCAGCTTCCTTCGCTTCCGTTACCAAGAATGTTGTCGCCCGGTTCATCAAGCAAAATCTCATTTGTCGTTACGGTATCCCGGAGAGGATCATTACAGACAATGGTACAAACTTGAATAATACTATGATCACCGCCTTGTGCGAGCAATTCAAGATCCATCATCACAATTCTTCTCCTTACAGGCCAAAGATGAATGGTGCTGTCGAAGCTGCGAATAAGAACATTAAAAAGTTCATATAGAAAATGACAGTCACATACAAAGATTGGCATGAGATGCTACCATTCGCTCTCCACGGGTATCGTACCACAGCTCGCACATCAACCGGGGCGACACCCTTTTCTCTGGTTTACGGCATGGAGGTTGTCTTGCCTATCGAGGTCCAGACCCCCTCTCTAAGAATTATGAAGGATGCAGGGTTGAACGAAGAAGATTGGATCCAAACTCGACTTGATCAACTAAAATTGATTGATGAGAAAAGGCTTACTGTTGTTTGTCATGGTCAAATGTATCAAAAACGAATGATCAAGGCTTTCAATAAATAGGTCAGACGCCAAGTGTACCAAGTCGGGGATCTGGTGATCAAGCGCATCATACTGCCTCAAAGTGATCCCATGGGAAAATGGACTCCTACATACGAAAGACCGTTTGTAATCAAAAACATATTCTCTGGTGGCACAATGATCTTGACCACCATGGATGGTGACGACCTACCGCACCCTGGGAATGCAGACATAGTCAAAAGATACTACGCATAAGAGACCCGCTAGGTTGATACACCTAGGCAAAACAAGGGCATCCCGGCGAACCAAAAAGTTCGGGCAAAAATTAGGGATAAAACAAAAAAAATTGTACACCCGGCAAGTTGAAAACCCGAAAGGGAGACTTGGGCAAAAAAGGGTTTCCCGGTGGACTGAAAACCCGAAAGGGCAGTCCAGGAAAAACTTAGGGAATTAAAGCGTATGACTATGTCTCGTTGGATCATTTTACGGGCAACCTTTGACTTCAACTGACAAATTCAGCGGTTCTGATCAATTCAATCAGCTTCGGACAAGGCAACAAATAGACAAGATGCTTAGAGATACGAAGGCTATAGAGGAATGGGAACCCCATGGGATTATTACACATAGCTATCTTTTCTTTGTATCAAAATTTTCATTTTTACGACGGCATTCTCTTACTAGAATGTTCGTCTCATTATACAAAAATACTTACTCAAAGTCAATACAAAGATATCTCCTTGAAAGTGCAAAAACTATTTGTTTTTCGTTACGCTTGTGTTTTATTTACAAAAACGTCCAATGATTCATTGTTGAACATATGCATTTGAACATCATTACTGTTTACAAATAAACAAAATAAAAGACAATTACTGATGGCTTTAACAGATAGGGAAATCTCTCTGAGTTATTTTCCATAAAATTCCCCACAGTGCGCAGCTTAATCCCCATCAGAACGAAGCTTCCAGATTATCAATCCCCGGTAGAAATCATCCAATTTCCCTAGATTCCCCAAACAGATTCTTCAAGCAGTACACGACATTTCCCTTACAACAGAGTTTATTTCTCTAAGAGGAAATTCATCAGCACTTCAACTTCATGACATGAAGATTTACACTCCCAAATCCTCAGCAGCAGTCAGGGATTCATTTTCCTAATCCAACAATCAGTGCAGCAGATTAGCTCACATGCGCATACATCGCATCCATATATCATAAGCATCGATAACACGAATGCATGAATCACAATCTCACTATACCATGCATTTCATACAATATGATTTTGCATTTTCAGCTAACATTTTACCCTTTTCAGGATTAATAGCTACCATTAACAATGTCCAACTTTTGATACAGTTCAGATACGCTCCAGACACGGATGCCATTCTGATACTCATTCAGACTCAACTTTTGATACAGTTCATATACGCATCAGACACGGATGCCATTTTGATACTCATTCAGATTTCAACTTTTGATACATTGCAGATACGCTCCAAACGCGGATGTCATTATGACACTCATTAAAATTAAACTTTTGATACAGTTCAGATACGCTCCAGACACGGATGACATTATGATACTCATTCAGATTTCAACTTTTGATACAGTTCAGATATGCTCTAAACATGGATTCCATTCTGATACTCATTCAGATTTCAACTTTTGATACAATTCAGATACACACCAGACACGGATGTCATTCTGACACTCATTCAAATTCAACTTTTGATACAGTTCAGATATGCACCAGACACGGATGTCATTCTAATACTCATTTAGATTTCAACTTTTGATACAGTGCAGATACGCTCCAGACGCGGATACCATTTTGACACTCATTCAAATTCAACTTTTGATACAGTTCAGATACGCTCCAGACACGAATGTCATTCTGATACTCATTCAGATTTTAACTTTTGATACAGTTCAGGTACACTCCAAACATGGATGCCATTCTGATACTCATTCAAATTCAACTTTTAATACAGTTCAGATACGCTCCAAACACGGATGCCATTCTAATACTCATTCAGATTCAACTTTTGATACAGTTCAGATATGCACCAGACACGGATGCCATTCTGATACTCATTCAAATTCAACTTTTGATACAGTTCAGATACGCTCTAGACACAGATGCCATTATGATACTCATTCAGTTTTAGCTTACAGATACAGTTCAACAATCATTTCTGGATGGTATCTACAAGCCCATCTCCAACAAATTTTTCATCATTCCTCCAAATGGCATCTTTAAGCCCATTCCCTATACCATCAGTCATCACACCGCCGAGTGCAAATTTCTGGGCACTCTAATGTCCAATTATCTTCCACCTTCAAGTTACGAGTGGCAAATCCGTCAATCTAACTCTTCAGGTTTAAGAAGATTGAACAGCGACAGCTGTTATACCCCAAAATTTGTCCTCTCATTTCTCAAAGGATCGTCCTGAACCCTCAGGTTCATTCCCATCAAATTTCAAGTCTTAAATTACAAATTTTCCAAGAAAGTCATCCACAAGGGCAAAATGGTCATTTGCGCACTGAAAAGTCAAACTTTGACTTTTTGATCAAAATCAAGTTTCAAGAATCATATTTCATCAAGATATGTTGAGATATGAAGTTTGTTTCATCTAGAAATTCAAAAGTCAAAAGTTACTTTGGAAAAGTCAAATTTCTAAGTACTTAGAATTTTTCTAAATATTTAAGAAATATGACAAGCTGAGAACTTCTGATCAGATTATCACCATGATGCAATCTGATTCTGGAAGAACTTATGACACAAGAGTTTTAGATCTCAATAAGACCTAAAATATTGCAGAACAGAACTTCTTCTAGAAATGCTGAGATTTCAAGTTATGACTCCTCAAAGGCACGTCCATGAAACTGAAGCACTCAGCAAATTCTGGACAATTCCAAGACAGAGTTTGGTTACAACTTTTGGGCCAACTTTCACAAAGATTCAGCCAGATTTTGCAAGAGCAATTCAAAGAAGGTTTACAAAGCATGTTGCAAGCTTCCTGGAAAGTCTGGAAGCTCCTTCAGAACATGCTGGGGCAAGAAGATACAAAGATCAGAAGTTGGATGTTTATTCTAAATTACGCTGAAGCTGAACTTCTGATCCAGAATTAAGAAATGATGTAGAATCTCACATTGCAGGATTTTTGGTTTGATAAATCTCATCATCATTTAATGCTCACAACCACTTTTGAGTCTTTATCCAAAATATTTCCCCACGTGTGGCATAGAAGTACCTTTACTGTCTTGGAAAAGCAAATTTTGTACAAAAGTGTGTTGGGCCTATACGTTGCTTTTGCTTTTGAGGTTACCTTTCCTTATTTCCTGCTTACAAATCTAGCTTGGGCGCTGTTAAAAACTGCTAACCACCATACCTATTTGAACTTACTTCAAGAGCAAGTCATCGCCTAGTTTATGATGGTTGTGCCACGTGACCTCCCCAAGCTACTAAACCTTTGCCTATAAATTGGACATCATTGGCAACTGTAAAATGGTCGAAAATTTAAGAAAGAAAAGCCTTGAACCCTTGCTAAAATTCCAAGAGTCCAAAACTGCAAACACAAAATACAAAACCGGTTAGCTTTCGATTCTTGCATTCAGATTCCATTTTTTCCTCAAGTGCTTCTTGACCAAAACCATCCATATAGTTTCTGATTCACATATCAGAAGCTATCCTAACTTCTGTGTTCAGACTGTAATACACTCTTCATCCATATCCACCTCAAAGAAGTCGGAACTTTACCCCTTGGCTGTTCCAGAATTCCCTAACCATTCGTAACCCAAGTTGAAAGTTTCCAGGCTGCTGAGCACGTGAAGGAACTGTTCAGAACATCACCAACATTCAAAACCAGACTTCAGCTCACAGTTTATTTTCCAAATGCAAGGTAAGTTTCTGCTGACTCTCATCATATTACTTAGACATTGTCAGATTTGCATGTTCAAAAATACAATGTAAACATCATGATTCTGATGTTGTACATATTATGAGGTTTCGTGTATTTGCCTGCCTAGGTAGAGAGAATTTCAGTCCAGAACTTCTTGAAAAAACTAGGATTCAGAATTAGGATTAGCAAATTCATGCTTGATTCTGATTTATAGTTCTTATATCTCTTGTTTCTGAAACGTTATGAAACCTGCCATAACTGTTATATGCATATCTTCTGTTTTTGTTGAGAAATGACTAAGTTACAGATGTTCTGACTAGCATGGAGAGGGAGACGAAGTTCTGCCAGTGGCATTAGAACTTCTGAAATCTTCTTTGTTCCCAGTGGATCCAGAACTTCTGACTTTACCTATTTCTGCTAATATGATTTCTGTTTTTGCAGCACACCAGAGTCAGAAGTTCTGATCTCTTTTAGTTCAGCAATACGCTGATTCTATTTTTCTATTTACTTACCATTTTTTGCCCTCGGTTCTATTTTCGCTAATCAATCAAAAAACACCAAAAACATTTTACATTTTTGACATGTCTTATTTTATTTCTTTTAATATAAAAAGATCAAAATATTTTCTTAAATAAAACTCATTTCTTTACTTAAACAAAACAAGTTCGCTTTACATTTCTTGTACATTCTTATCTATTCAATATGATTGTAATAGTAACTTAGGATTTTATTTTTACTTGCAATCCCCATTTATACTATGTACACCCCCTCCCAGAAATGTTGTAATAGCGTAGTAACTTAAATTCCGCAATTTATCGCTTTATATACAATTGCTAGTAATTAGGGTTTGTATGGAAAGACTTAAAATCAATAAATAGCAAACCCTAATCAAAGACAAAATCAAGCATGAAAAACAGTACACTTGCACACAAGCACCCCCTAGGGTAAATCCATTTGGTTACCTTACAAAATGGACATATTACGCATGTGAGGTATCTTAGCAAAAACAAGCAAAATGCAAGATCATAGTCCCTCGATGATGCTATCCATGTTGCCTTTCAAATGATCTTAGTCCCTAAAAGAGAATGCTAAGATATCTTGAAACATTGCTAATCATGGTTATACGATGACCCATGCTCGTCCCGTTTACATCCAAAGATAGGGTTGCTTATCAAATCAATGGTAAGATAACAATGTCAAAGGAAGAGAAAATAAACAAGAAAGACTTTTTGAGAAAGTAGAATGCTCCTAATTACTTGCTCAATTTCAAACAAACATCCTTGCTATTTTCAAAACCAACATCTACACATTTCAAAACATCTTACAAACTTGAAAACATTTTCAAAAAGATCAACATCTTTGTATACATTCTTACGAACGAGAATCATTACAAAGATTGCCTAAACGATGGCATCTTTACAAAATACTTTCAAAAAACCAAACAAAGCATAATTTCAAACAAAAGCAAGTGATCTAGCAAGTAACTAAGAGCCCATGGAAAACCATGGATGAAAAGGATGCTAATACCTTCCCTTTTCATAATCTTCCCCCGAACTCAAGAAATAAATCTCAAAGGTTTTTCCTGTGTTTTTTCACTTTTCCTTTTGGATAAAAGAAAAGTCGGTGGCGACTCTTGCTAACCGCAACATTTGCGATAAAACGCAAAACCCTCAAGTCAGTTCTCCTACCGTATCACACCTCGAATGCAAGATGCTCCAGTTTATGTGCATGAAATGTTTTTTGTTACAGAGGTAATCAAAAAGTGGCGTCAATATTTACTTGGGCAACAATTTCACATCTATACAGATCAAAAGAGCTTAAGGAATTTGTTACTATAGAAAATCCAAACCCCTGAACAACATAAGTGGGCTGCTAAACTACAGGGATTCAATTTCTAGATCTTTTACAAACCTGAAAAATCTAATCTCGTAGCGGATGCTTTAAGCAGAAAGTTCCATTCAGATGACTTTGTCTTGCTCACCCTCACTTCTTTAGTTCCTAATATCCTGACCTCGCTCCGTGCGTTTTATGCCACAGACAAAAAAATGGCAACAGTAAGTGGAACAAGTTTTTAGCAGTACCACTACTCATCAATCTTACAAATTTTCTAAAGGGCTAGTGTATTTCAAAGACCGTTTGTTCGTACCTGACATCAGTGGATTCAGACAAAGCCTTCTTCAAGAGTATCACGCAGCTCCTACTGCTGGTCACTCTGGGGTCAAAGCGACCCTTACTCGTATATCTGCTTCTTTCTTGTGGCCTGGCATTTACCCTGAGGTCAAAAACTTTATTAAACATTGTGTCACATGCCAAAAAAACAAATATGCCACTCATAAGAAAATGGGTTTATTGCAGCCTCTTCCAATCCCAAATCAGGTATGGGATGACATCACTATGGACTTCATTACAAACTTACCAAATTCTTTTTGTCATACTGTCATCTGGGTTGTATGTGACCGCCTCTCTAAGTTTGTGCACTTCATTTCTCTACCAACGCGCTTCACCGCTAAGATCTTATCCGTCTGTTTTTCGATTGAAATTGCTAGACTTCATGGAACACCAAAATCCATAGTTTCTGACTATGACCCGCTATTTCTCTAATTTTTGGAAAGAACTTTTCAAAGTGCAAGGGATAACATTAAAGCATAACACATCATATCATCCAGAAACGGATGGACAAACAGAAGTTGTCAATCGATCACTAGAAACTTACCTTCGGTGCTTTGCTAGCCAAAATCCGCGACTTTGGTACAAATATCTCCACCTTGCTGAATTTTGGTTCAACACCTCTTCTCACACTGCTATTCAAATGACCCCTTTCAAATCCCTTTGTGGTCGAGATCCCCCAAATCTCCTAGATTACTTGGTGAGCTTTGTTTCCGATGATTCCTTAGCAATATCCCTACAACAAAAACAAGACATCATATTAACACTGAAGGAAAACTTAGGGAAAAGTCGAATCCATATGGAAAAACAAGTCAATCATAAGCGTATACATTTCCCCTTTGCAGAGGGTGATTTGGTTCTCCTCCGCCTACAGCCCTATCGTCAACAGACTGTGATAAAGAGAAGTTCGCGGAAGTTAGCAAATCGTTATTTTGGACCATATAAAGTGATCAAAGGGTTGGTGAAGTTGCTTACCTCTTGGATCTACCATCTTCTTCCAGGATTCATTCGTTGGTACATGTTTCGTTACTCAAACTTTACCATAGTGGATCTAACATGCATGAAAAAAATTTCCCCTTTTCCATACCTGTCATCCCTTATTTTTTATACAGATCTGGCAATTGCAACTTATTTTTCACAGAATGAAGCACCTTCTTCCGTTGGACCTCCCACCTCACCAACACAAGTCCTTGTTCACAAAGAGGATCACCGGAACTTGGAGAAAGCGCCGACGACTTTTGAAAATATAAAGAAAAGATGTAGAAAGAGACACAAAGAAGTGAGAAAGAGATTGCCTCTCAAAATAGACTGATAAAAGACTTTTTCAACACTGAACCTTTGGGACACTCAAATACTCCACTTTCTAATCCCACATGCAAGCATGCTAGTTGTTTCCTTGATATCCCCACACACATGCGTCTTCCCAAGGCCACGTGTCCCACTAACTCATTACTTCCTCCGAACTTCCTCCGAACGTTCTAATTCTCTCAAGTACAAGTCCTACTTCCCCTGCGGCCATCCCTCTCTTACCATGTGTCTCACTAATTTCCCAACATCCATTATATCTCTTTCATCAAGACCCGACCCAATTCCTATTGTCCAAAGCTCTTTTGTCTTATCTATGAACCTTGACAAGATTCTTTTTGGGTCCAGAGTATTGATATGAAGCTACTAAGCCTATTAGAGAGAGAAAACCATATGTCCTACTTAAAGATTATTATAGTTAATTAGGGGTGTTGTTAGAGCTTATTTATTTTCCTTATCTATGTCTTATTTTCACATTGAAGGTTAATGAAAATCTGAATATTGTTTTATGTTTTATTTCCATTGCAACCTTAGATCTGTTTGTTAGTCTTAGGTGAATCCTATTATATATATATATATATATATATATATATATATATATATATATATATATATATATATATATATATATATATATATATATATATATATATATATATATATATATATAAAAAAGAATTCAAAGAACAGAGAATTACTGTATCTAACTTGCGATGACAGAGGGAGGTGAGTATGACATAAAGGTTACATGAGAGGGAACAAAGAAAAACACCAAAAATTGAAAACGTGTTTCTTGTTATTGTCCTAGTTTTATTTCGGCTTGACTTCCCCGTATGACACCGCAGGGTGCAGTTTTTTATTTATACGCACGTTTTTGGTGCAGTTTTTTATTTACACGCACGTTTTTGTTCTAATTTTAGTAGTAATATATTTTGTTGCAATTTACGTTTTTTACTATTTCTGATGCATTATTTAGAAACTGGGAAGCTTCCCCCAAACCTACTATTTCTTACTCACACAAAAATCATTGACTTATGAGTACTTAAGTACTAGTACCCCTTCCTCATACTCATACTTCCTGTAAAAATTAAACTTATCAATTACAAAAATATCCTATTATTTTAAAACGAGTTTCTCATTCTTGTGCTATTTTTAGTAGTAATATATATATATATATATATATATATATATATATATATATATATATATATATATATATATATATATATATATATATATATATATATATATATATATATATATATATATATATATATATATATATATTGTATTGGTCAAAAAGTATAAGTGTGTATGTTCTTCTTGTAAAGGTATGGAGACTTAGAGGCCTTAGCAGGTTTATAACATGATATGGTGATTATGGGTTGCCCAAGACAACGAGAAGTCTTATACAGTGGTGTTTTGAGGTAGTTTGGGAGACCTATTCATGTGAAGTGAGAGACTTTATTGATGATCGATGATGCTTGGTAGCAGACGTATAGTTATAGGCAATAGTGTGTTAAGACTGTAATGAGCGTTATGCTCTTTGGTGTAGAAAATGTGTATGATTTAGAGTTTGTCCTTTCACCTTGGTTATTAGTCCCCTTATTCTCAAGATTGAAATTCCTGTTTGTTGCACTCTTTTCCTTGTCGCTTGTTGATTCAAAGTTATTTTGAGGAGAATACCTAAACGATGAGAAATTTTGAGGGGATTTCTCCATTAATTCTCTTAAAAGCTAGACTGGATGACTCAGCTACGGTCTATATAGTCTATAAACACATCTTCTCCTGCAAAGATCGCTTTAAGTCATTAATGTATTAAGTTGCCTTGTAGCTCTCTAATTCTTCCAATTCATTACGCTTAGAGAAACGTGTGAACTCAGTTGTGTATTCAATCACAGTGTTCTTTCCCTGAACACACTCAATATCCGTCTCTTCGCCAAATCGTGTTGGTGGTGGTATTGTTCACCTGATTTTCTAAATTCTCCATTTGTCTAGTTAAAGCAGTTAGAGTCGCGATAAAAGCCGTGATAATTCCTACAAGATCTGCTCTAGTCATCAGTTGATCTTCCATTGGTGATCAAACTACAAAAAAAAACATGAGAAACCTACTTTAGTGCCACCTGACACAGCCGAAAATACTAGGGATTAGCAAGTGTTAAATCTAGAATAAAAACACAAAATTGCGAGCGTAAAATCTATGAAATAAGTTGCGGATTCCTCCAGATAGAGAAAATATGAAATTTTATTAACTGGAAAGATGATTTTTCACTACTATCTAACGCACATACAACAACGCCAAAGTCACAGCGGTTCGCCCCAAAACTGTGGTGACATCTCTAAACTAAGGCACTATCACTTTTTTATATTTTTTTATTGAAAATTTTAAGGTTATAAGTATGGTTAATTCCCTAATCGTGGTGATACAATCCAGCTTTCCTGGATTCGACCTCAGCTCCCTCAAATAGGTTATCCCTTTTACGTTAATGCATGTCTTTTCAATTATATTTATATTTAATTAAAAAAATAATAGGGATATCACTACGGCTCTTTTGTAAAACCGTTGTAACATATATATATATATATATATATATATATATATATATATATATATATATATATATATATATATATATATATATATATATATATATATATATATAAAACACTAAGGACCCATTCTTCCACTGATAAATGAAACAACCCTAACACCAACATCGTCGACATCGTCGGGAAAAAGACAATACACTCACGCTCATTTTTGTTGTCTAGTTTCATCTCAATGTCGCATTTGAAGAGTAAATCATCCAAAGGTGTTACTATGTCTTCTTCCATTGTAAAATCTCGATCTGGAAATTGTTGTGGTTATGACAGTCGTATGGTTTCGTACCAATGCAAGAGGGGTCAAAATAAACACTACGCCAAAAACGAGTTTTGGCACCACTACATAGACAGCGCTTATGCAAAAGCGCTGTTGTAGGTATCCAAAAAAAAAAACTTTAGACAGCGCTTATTAAAAGCGCTGCTATAGGCCTTATCAAAGGCAGCGCTTTTTCTCCCTAAGCGCTGCTATAGGGTTTTAAAAAAATTAAAAATTAAAAAATTAATAAAAGCGCTGCTAAAGGGTATGCTTTAGACAGCGCTTTCAAAAAGCGCTGCTAAAGGTGTAAGTCTAAAAGCGCTGCTAAAGGGGGGGTAAACCTAAAGCGCTGCTAAAGGGGGGTACCTTTAGCAGCGCTTCTTGAAAGCGCTGCCTTTGGTTTGTTAATTTATTTCTAAACCCCTAACCCCTAAATCAGATTTCCAGAAACACAAAATTAAACCCATATCGCTGTTAATCTTCTTCTCCATTCGTCTCCTCCCATTCTCTCTTCATCCTCTCAACACTCGTCTCCTCCCAAACTCCCCCTGTCTCACTCCATTACTCCCTTTGTTTCGTCATCTCTCAAACCCTCCTCTCAACCGCTTCATCTTCATCGTTACCAACCACCACCATCAATTGTCAACCGTCTCCATCCTTCATCCCTTCGTCGTCCTCTAACCATTACCCTCCGCCTCGCATCAACGGCACAATCACTAACACCAGCAGCCTCCTCCGTTGCATCACCTTCGAATCTTCGGCCCACGGCTAATTCATTTTTTCAATCCAAGTAAGTGTTCCTATCATTAAAGCATGTGCTTCTGGATTCATTTTTTGGTGTGCATCGTGACTAGAGTGTTTAGTTGAATGTAGGTGATTTATGTGTTGAGATTTTCTGGATTCTGTGAGTTTTGCTTCAGTAGGTAATAACATTGTTGTTTGCTCTATTAGATGATAAAATTGATGATTTTGTTTGTTCTAAACATTAGGTAATAACTTAGGTTGGTCTCCATGATTTTGTTTGTTCTAAACAGTAGGTAATAACTTAGGCAGTGTGCTTAAATGATATGAAACGCGGAGACTATCAATGTATTTCTATGGTACCTGTATTAATTTGAAAATATTGTCTGATTTTATTTGATTGTTTAATTTTTATCATTGTGAAAATATCCGCCCCACTCGAGAGATAGACTGCCCCAATGCCCTTTCAAGCATCCTGTGAATGTTGTGTTACATACACCATTAATATGTTAAATAGTTGCGACTCGTTTTATGTATTTGTTCAGTGTTATACTTGTGAATTGATGAGATATCCTTGTGTTTTATATAAGAATATGCTTGTTTTATTATAGATACCTACAAATTAGGCTACTTTATTTGACGTGGAATTGTTCATATAAACAAAAAAGAATTCAAAGGTTAATTCGTGCAACCAGATATTTTAAATTGTGTGGAATGAAACTTGTAATAGTAATATTCTTGACGCACAACCGTAGTAGTCATTGAAAAGAAGCAAAACTAAAGCACACCAACATACAAACTAAATGTATGTTTCAGAGAGGTTAATGATGGTTTAAGAATTCTTGAGATCTGTTTAGTGGTTTTGAAACTAAAGAACAATTATATGGTAGTAAGGGATTTGACAGCTTAAATAGAAAAACTGAATTATAGATTGATTAATTTGTTGTAGAAGCTTGCTTTCATTTAGCCACCAGCACTTATATATGACACATGCACGAACACTATGAGCACAATTCAACTTTTCTATGATGCATTTCTTTGAGGCAAAGTTAAGTGCAATGTCTCGATGTTGCTTCTAAAAAATATAACCTTTAGTTAATTTACTGCTCTGTAACATTTAAGCTTAGTTTTCAATTTTTCATGAGCAAACAAGTGGAGTCATCATGTAATCCTTCCATTTCTCTTTAGCATAGCATCAACCATTTTTGCAAGCAGCTAAAACATTTTTTTTAATGTGGCTATGAATGTGTTTTCTATTAAACAAGCAGAAATAATTATAAGAAAATATAGTAATTTTAATTATATAAGTGTGTTTTCTTATTAAAAAATGAGTAGTATATATATTACAATTCTTCATGGATCCTTTTTAATTTATAGTTTGTTAGTTAATAACTTTTTACGAGTAAATTTTTTGTGTGTGTATTTTTCTTTTCAAAATATATAGTTCTTTGATGTGGGTGAAAAAGTATTTTTATGTTACTCATTTTATTATCAAATATAATATTAAGTGAGTCTTGTAATTTAAGATTTTGTCGGTCATATATAATTACATAAAGCAGTAATTAACTAACTAACCAAAAGTGAACATTTTGCTTTTAGCATAAAGTAAAATTGCTTTATGCTTTGTAATTTGAATTTGAATTTGAATTTCATAGTCAAGTAGCACTTTGATTTTATTAGTTCATAATTGATTTTCCTAATTAGTGTTTTTGTTAAACATACGTAATAGTTAAAACCATGGATAAAAAATGGATGTGTGTCGATCGATTTTCAAAAGAGTACGAGAATGGGGTATTAGAGTTCGTTAAGTTTGTTGTTGAACACGCTGAAGACCCGAATAAAATGAAATGTCCTTGCTTGGGTTGTTGTTATGTGGGTCGGGTTGACGCAGATGGATTGAAATCGCATTTACTGATGCGTGGAATTGATCGAAGTTATACGTGTTGGATATTTCATGGTGAGAAAAGCATCGCGGATGTTGAACCGGGGGTGAAAAGTAGTGCGACCTTTGTTTCAGACGACAATGCCACGAATACATATGATTATGATCGAGTCGAAGAGATTGCAGAAGTACTTGAAGAAGATCTTCAGGATTGTCCAAAAATGTTTGAGAGGTTGGTAGGCGATACGGAGAAACCGTTGTATAAAGATTGTCCCAAATTCACAAGATTGTCTGCGATATTAAAATTGTACAACTTAAAGGCGCGCAACGGATGGTCAGATAAAAGTTTCAGAGTTATTAGCCCTTTTGAGAGATATGCTTCCTGAGGATAATGTTCTTCCTAATCGAACCTACGAGGCCAAAAAATGTTGTGCTCTATTGGCATGAGCTATGAAAAGATACATGCATGTCTAAATGATTGCATTTTGTTTCGAAACGAATATGCATCGTTGAATGAATGCCCTAAGTGTGGTTTATCTCGATATAAGAAAAAATTATCTCCAGCAAAAGTCTTATGGTATTTTCCTATTATTCCGAGATTTAGACGCATGTTTCATAGTGAAACCGATGCTAGACACTTGACTTGGCATGCAGATGAAAGAATTATCGATGGAAAGTTTCGACATCCGGCAGATGCACCCCAGTGGAAGAAAGTTGATAATGATTATCCTGATTTTGGATGAGAAACAAGAAACCTTCGCTTGGCATTATCTACGGATGGAATGAACCCGCATGGTCTTCAAAGTATCTCACATTTCACATGGCCCGTGATTCTTATGATTTATAACCTACCTCCATGGCTATGTATGAAACGCAAGTACATGATGTTGTCTATGTTAATTTTTGGGCCTAAACAACCAGGGAATGACATAGATGTATACTTGAAACCTTTAATCGAAGATTTGAAGATTTTGTGGGAGAACGGAGTGGAGGTTTATGATGGATATAGGAAAGAAAATTTCAATTTGAGGGCGATGTTGTTTGGCACAATTAACGATTTTCCAGCATATGGAAATTTATCCGGGTATAGCATTAAAGGTGAAAAAGCGTGTCCTGTCTGTGAAGATGGAACCGATACCATGCGATTGAAACTTTGTCAGAAGAATGTCTTTCTCGGTCATCGTAGATTCTTAACTTCTAAACATCAGTATCGTGGATGGAGAAAAGCGTTCAATGGAGATACCGAACAACGTAGAGCTCCGCCTGGATTGACAGGTGATCAAATTTTTGAAAAGGTGAAAGATGTGAGTATTCAGTTTGGCAAACCTTTTGCACATAAAGTTGTCACAGGTGGGTGGAAGAAAAGGTCAAATTTTTTTGAATTGCCATATTGGAAATCTTTGTACGTAAGACATTTTCTTGATGTTATGCATATTGAAAAAAATGTATTTGAAAGTGTTATTGGTACGTTACTCAATATAAAAGAAAAGTCTAAAGATGGCCTTAAAGCAAGGGAGGACATGGTAGAGATGGGAATAAGAACTGAATTAGGACCCGTACGTGAAGAAAGGAAGACGCACATATCTACCACATGCTGCTTATACTCTATCTAGGAAGGAAAAGAAAATATTGTGTAAGTTTTTGAGTGAAGTTAAAGTTCCAGAAGGTTACTCCTCAGACATTAGAAGACTCGTGTCCATGAAAGACCTCAAGTTAAAGAGTTTGAAGACACATGATTTCCATGTCATAATGGAACATTTTCTACCAATAGGTATACGTTCTATTTTGCCAGAAAAAGTAAGAAGCGTTATAACTAAATTGTGTTTTTTCTTCAGGTCAATTTGTAGTAAGGTGATCGATCCTGAGATCTTACCAGTATTACAAAAAGAAATAGTTATTACTTTGTGTGACCTTGAAATGTATTTTCCTCCATCATTTTTTGACATTATGGTACATCTTGTTGTTCATCTTGTGAAAGAGACACAATTGTGTGGACCAGCTTATATGAGATAGATGTACCCTGTTGAACGTTACATGAAAATATTAAAAGGGTACGTGAAAAACCGAAGTCGTCCAGAGGGTTGTATCGTTGAGCGATATGTTTTTGAAGAAGCGGTTGAGTTTTGTACTGAATTTTTGTCCAATGTGCAATCCATAGGACTCCCCAAATCTCATTTTTTTCGAAAAAAAAGAAGGTAAAAAATTAATTGGAAATGAAATTGTGACAGTATCAAGGGATGAACGGGATCAAGTGCATTTGTATGTTCTGCATAATGACAATGAGGTTAAGCCGTTTGTTGAAATGCACAAGGCTATACTCCGAGGTGAGAATCAAAGTAGAAATGAAAATTGGATAGTACGAGAGCATAATCAAAGTTTTATACAGTGGTTTAAGGATCATATATATTCAAAGTTTCATTCAGATCCCGCTTCAATATCAGACAGGTTGAGATGTTTGGCATATGGTCCAAGTTCGATTGTGTTCTCTTATAGAGGATACGCAATTAATGGATATACATTTTATACCAAAGAGCAGGATCAGAAAAGTACTATGCAAAATAGTGGTGTTACGGTTGTAGCTGAAGCAATGCACATTTCTAGTATGAAGGACTTAAACCCCAAATATGAAAATCTGTCATATTTTGGGGTTATCAATCACATTTGGGTGTTTGATTACGATAAGTTTCAGATTCCTATCTTTGATTGCAAGTGGGTACATAATAGTGGCATACGAATGGATAAGTCAGGGTTTTTGCAAGTGGATCTTAATAGGGTGGGGTATAAAGATGAGCCTTTTATTCTAGCCTCTCAAGCTAAACAAGTGTTCTACGTCACAGACCCGAAGAGTACGAAATGGTCTATAGTGATTTTATCTAACAAAGTGATTGATGATAAAAGTGTAGACCAAGGTGATGTTGATGTTGAGAATGAGTCGTATATTAGAAACGATCGAGATGAAAATACTACAGCGGATGAAACATATATTAGAAAAGATCATGATGAGGGAATTTGGATCAATCCCTCCGTCCGCGTTCTTAAAAGACAAGTAATTCAAAATCCAACCAAGAAAAGAAAGAGATGTTAGTGAAAGAGGTAATATATATTCCTCCATTCTTGTTAACACTTAGCAAACTTCTAACTAATGATATATTTTTCATATACTCAATTGATATTTGTCATTTTATATACTCAATAGATATACTCAATAGATATTTGTCATTTTATACTCAATATACTCAATTTTATATACTCAATTGATATTTGTCAATTGATATTTGTCATTTCATATACTCAATTTTATATACTCAATTGATATTTGTCATTTTATATACTCAATAGATATTTGGAATTATATATTTGGAATTAAATATTTGTCATTAGATACTAATGTTTTTCTTGATTACAGGTTAGATGGCTAGTAACGAGGAGCACCCACACGATGATTCAACTAATGATGGAGACATTGATGGGGGAAAATCCAGTAAGGGAGCGGAAAAAGAAATTAAAAGAGGAAAAAATATTATGAAGAATATCATTCGTGATAGAGATAGAGGTATTAAATACGATGTGCATTGGAGTCCAATTGGCCAATTAATTGAGCCTAACGCTTCTAAATTGACAAGTTACATTGGTACAATTGTAAGGAGAGAAATACCAATAACTTGTGATGAGTGGAGAGATGATACGCTGAATGATGCTAAAAACAAAATCTGGAGTGAGATACAGGTACTTTTTATTATGTCTTTAAATTACGTCTATGTACTTTTAATTATGTCTTTAAATTACGATTATGTACTTTAAATTATGTCTTTAAATTACTTATACTAACGCACTTTGTGTATGTTTTTTGTAGAGGCCTTTCAACATTGATGACACAAAAAAAGATTATTGTCTTGGATTGGCCGGCAATAGACTAAGAGGGTTTAGAACATTTTAAAATAAAAATATCTTAGAGATGCCGAAAAAAATTTTGTTGATGCAGAGCGTCCAACAGAATATGCAGATGTGATTTCACTTAAAGAATGGGATGTTTTTAAAGACAAACGGAAAACCCCAGAATTTAAGAGTGTAAGTGACACAAATCGTCAAAGAGCATCATCTCCGGCATATCCATACAAAAAGGGACGTTTGGGATATGCACGATTAGAAAAAAAAATTGTAAGTATTTACAAATTGTAATGATATACTTGTTCATCAAGAGTTATAACTGAGCTTGTTTTTTGTGTTAATGTGTAGTTAAAAGAGGAGAATAGTTCAAAAACATCTCTTCCGGAGCATGTTTTGTGGAAGGCTGCCCGTATGGGTAAGGATGGAGTTCTTAAAGATGAAGTACAAGAAATTTTTGCAAAATGTGTAAGTATAACATTAATTCTAATTAAATCAAAATTTTATTAACATATAATATTCATGTTTTTTCCAATATTCATATGCATTTCAGGAGATTATGTCACAGTCTACATCTCCACCGGATGATTGCAGGAGCATACTTAGTCGAGCATTAGATGTTCGTGAGTATTCTGTTAGGGTGAGGGGTAAAGGATATGGGGTTACTCCAAGCTCCTTGAAAAAGAACAACCCAAAGACAAAATCTGCTAGCAATAAAGAACTGTAGGCAAGGTTGGATGCATTAGAAGCTGAAGTTCTTGAATTGAGGAAGGAAAAAGCAAGACAGTACCAATCAGAAATGGAATCTTCGGGTGTTAAGGAAACTAGTGACATAGCTAGTGTCAATTGTGCTCTTAAAGAAACTATTCCCGAGGTAAATTCATATATTATTTAATTAGTGTAATTTATTTAACTGACATATATACACATTAACAATGTCATATTTATTATTGATTTTAGGGCATTTCACCTTGTCAACTCTTTTTAGAGACACCAACTTATCGCATGGTTGGCAAGGGAAAAGTACATAACACTCAGGGAGAAGTACTTCATCATAAACCGCTCCCTCCTGGATATTTGAAAGTGTCAATTGATATTGCTTTAGAGGAGGGTGCGTTATTACCAATCCCAGATGAAGTTTCGGATGAAACATTGGTGGGAGAGGCAATAGGAGCGTTTGTTGCATGGCCGTCAAGACTCGTTCGCATAGATGATGAGGTATAATTAAAACCGTTATGAACCTTTTAGTACTCAACTATTTTACGTTCGTTTTACTTACATTTTTTTGCATGGTAATGTTAGACTCCTACAAAATCCAAACCAAAAGATAAAGGGATTACACGGCCAATGGAGTCAGTGGCATCACAAAAACAGGTACAACACAATTATATGATATTTATGCTTAGATAATGTTAATTTGTCATCCTATACTTGACCACTCTAATTTTATGCAATTTAGATTATTCCTGCCAAAGAGATTGAAGTTGTAAGTAGGGGTAAAGAGCCTGTAATTAGCAACATTCCCACAGAAATAAAGAGTGTTGCTAAGAGGACCGGTGCTAGAAAGAAAATTACTTCACAGTATAGGTCGTGCCTTCGGACATTTATAAGCTTCACAACTATTCCGCAAGGTGGTACTTCTCTTGTACCCCTGGATGAAGGGATTTATGGTTCTCATGGCATGACAGCAATTGGTATGGAGGATTTGGACCAAGTTTTTGGACACTTGACATTAGGCATGGCTGTTATCGATACATACATCAGGTATACTCCAACCAACTTTGTTTAATTAATTGCAGAATTTATTTACTCATTTCAATGAATAATTAATGTTAATGATGTTTTTATTTAAGGTTTCTGTGTGACAAGTTGATTCGCCCGCGTGGATTGGAGTCCAGATTCGCTTTCATAAATCCCAACGTTGTCCACGCAGGGTCAATCATCTCAAAACCAGATGAAGTAATAGCATATGTACTCAGTTTATTTATGGCCATAAAAGATACATAAAAATTATTCTTTTTACCATATAATACTGGCAACAAGTAAGATTTTCATTCTAAATTTCCTCTATTATAATATTTCGTTTTTTAACGTTGTGTAAAAAATTTCCATCTAACCTTTGTTTAATATTCTAGTGGACACTGGTTATTGGTTGCAATTAATCCTTTGAGAGAAATTGTATATTATCTGGATTCATTGGGCAATGATTGGACAACATACCCAGATATGAAGAAGACGATTGACACGTAAGTGAGATTGTTCTAAAATATACCTGTGTATATTTAATTATTTATGTGCGATAGTTCTAAATATTCTTTATTATTTTATTATAGCGTTCTACAAAGTTTTCAAGCACAAAGAGGTATTCAAGTACCAAGGAGTAAAGTCAACAATATTTCTTGGATCAAAGTGGAGGTATAGATTTTCCCAATTTTGATAATATAGCGATGATACTTGATAAAACAAGTTAAGTTGTATATACTGATGTATATCCGTATTTTCTTTCCATGTGCAGTGTCCTCGTCAACGCAATTGTGTAGATTGCGGTTATTTTATGTTGAGGTTTATGAAAGAAACTATTTTTTTGGACCGATTAGAGATTCTATCCACGGTATGAATTTCTAACTTAGGAATTATTTTAATATTTCTCATAAAATGACTTAGTATTTTAATTAAATCATACTATTTTATATTATTATGTAGTACTTTGATGAATTCAAGTGTGCTTCTTACTCAAAAGATCAATTGGATGAACTTATGGAGGATTGGTGCCAATTTGTTATGGAGTTGAGAGTTTTATTATAAGCAGGTATAACATGAGTTTTGAGTATAATATATGTCGTTATAGTTGTGTTGTTTTTGTTGTTATTTGGTAACTTGTATGAATTTCGATTTTTTGATTTTGTTTCAGGTAATATAGGTGCAGATCGATGTATAGAGTTATTTTGTAAAGAAATTTTGATTTTGTTTCTTTGTTGTATAAATTAATGTTGTTGTTGTGTATATTGTGCAAAAAGGATTGAGATGTATATATATTGACGTATATTGATCGATGTTGTTATAATATTATTTCGTTATTGTATATTGATGCATATATATTGTAGTTTAAAATGTTATGTTGAAGCTATAAATTAAGTTGCAAAAAATGGTGAGATATTATATTAAATGAAAAAAAAAATTCTGTTAAAAAAATATAAGGAAAAGCGCTGCTAAAGGGGGGGGGGGGGGGGGGGGGGGGGAATAGACAGCGCTTTTAATGATAAGCGCTGCCTAAAGTGATTGAAAAAAAAATATATTAAAAAAAAGGAAAAGCGCTGCTAAAGGGGGGGAATAGGCAGTGCTTTATAAAAGCGTTGTCTAAAGTAATTTAAAAAAAATATATTAAATAAAAAAATTAGGAAAAGCGCTGCTAAAGGGGGGGAATAGACAGCGCTTTCTAAAAGCGTTGTCTAAAGTTCAACATTAAAAGCATTGTCTAAAGGGTAAGCGCTGCTAAAGGGGGTACCTTTAGCAACGCTTTTTAATGAAAAGCGCTGCTAAAGGGGGTACCTATAGCAGCGCTTTTGAAATTACAAAAGCGCTGTCTATACCTTTAGCAGCGGAGGCTTTAGCAGCGCTTTTAAGCGCTGCTAAAGCCCTAAAAAAGCGCTGTCTATGCCCTTATTTGGCATAGTGAAAGGAAGGTTTTTTGGAGATGTTCATTTTGGTGGAGTGATGAAACATGTAATTTATTCATATGGGATGAGGACATGAGAGAAAAATTAGAAGATGAGAGTAATATGATGCCAGAGTTAGAAGTTGTTGGGTATTTGAAGGTTATGTATGAAGATTAAAAAAATAATAATAAAAATTTGAAGAATAAACTGAAGTCAGAGAGATTTTCTGGAAATTTAAAGATGTTATGTTTTCTTATCTCCTTTATGTTTAATATTTACTTTGTTATGAAATTTAATAGTTGAAGTATGGTTTGAAATTTGAAAGTGTTATGTTTTCTTATATCCTTTATGTTTAATATTTACTTTGTTATGAAATGTAATAGTTGAAGATGCAGTGAACTTGACAGGAATGCAACTAACAGACGATTTCTTACGAGTAAGTTCATCGCAAAGTGTTTAATTTTCAATTACAATTATGTGTTTTATATATTTTGTAGTTTAAGCTAATAGGTTAAGTTGATAGTTTAAGTTGAATATTTTAGTTGATAACCTTAAGAGAGTTAAGCATATTAAAATTTCATTACATAAAACTTTCATTACGTGATAAAAAATCATAATCAAATCTAAATTCTCACGCTGAGATAAAGTTCACTACAAAAATATATGTCCCCAGCGACATATATTAGCGACGTGCTTATCACGTGGGTAGTAGCGACGTGATAACCACGTCGCTAATATATTTTAATGACATTTAATGCAAATTGGTGAACATTTTTCAGGGGGAAATTTGAATTTTTGTAGCAACGTGATAGCCACGTCGCTATATTTTTTGGGGGAAAAAAAATTTCGCTGATGACAGAGTTGCAGTGTTGGAGAGAGAATAATATTTATGTTTAGTTTGTAGCGACGTGATTATCACGTGGCAACGTTGCGACGTGACAGTCACGTCGCTACTAGAAGTTACATGTTCAAAATTTTGATTTACAGTACCGTGCTTTCTTCTTCCTTTCCTTGCTCCTCTCTCAAACATTACAGCAACTTCCTCACAAACCCAAAATTGTTCCTCTCAAACCCAATTCGCGAATCAATTTTCTTCCATTCCAATTTGTTGAAGAAATCTAAGGTATTCATATTTTGATAAATGTTTATTTCGTTTGTTCGTTATTTTTTATACTGGAATGAAATATTAAAAATGGTATTTGTTCGTTTGTTCATTATTATTTGTAGAGAAATTTGAAGAACACCAAGAACTATCCAAGAAGACGCAAATTTATTGAAGAAATTATATAGAGGTATTTATGCATTTTTTTTATAGATTTTATATGTATTATATAGATTAGATTTGTATATGTATTTTGTGGTTAGGAAGTATATATGTATATTGTTAGTAGTATATATGTACTGATAATAAAAAAATTTAGAAAACATAAAATTAAAAAAAAAAAATTATAGATGTATATATATATATATATATGTTAACAAATATATTTGTTCAGATTGCATATTTTTTAATAACATATTTAATATATTTTTAAAAAAATTTTAGAAAACATAAATTTAATAACATATTTAATAACATATTTTTTATAGATGTATATTATATTTATTATAATAGTTTTATTTTTTATTTATATGTTAAAGATATGGAAAAAAATTATATATTAAAATAAAAATTTATAAAAAACATAATTAAAAAAAGAATATATATATTATATTATTATTTTAATATTATTGTTATATATATAATAAAAAGTATATATGTTACATTATTTGTTTTCTAATATTATTGTTGTATATATAATAAAAAGTAAATATGTTATATTATTGTTTTTTGATATTATTGTTATGTAATAAAAAATTATATATTTTACATTTGAATATTTATTTATATGTTAGTATATATATAAAAAAGCAAAATTTATATTTTTAAGAATAGTATTAAATAGTTTAAGAATAATATTATTAAGTTGATTAATATTTCTAATGAAAAAGACAATGATTGTATAAATGTGCAGTATGGAATATTATCGGTATTATCGCAGTTGGATGTACGATAGAACATATCCAGGAAGAAGTGGACTTAAACCCAATTTTATAGTAGGAGTTGATGGGTTTATTAAGTGGGCGTTTGCTCAGGATTGTTGTCGAAGCGAAGGAGGGGTTAGATGTTCCTGTCTTAAGTGTGAATGTAGACCAATAATTAGTGACCCAGAGGAAGTAACACGTCATCTGCATAGAAGGGGATTCATTGAAAATTATTGGGTTTGGACGTATAATGGTGAAAAACTACCGGTTAATGTACCAGAGACTAGCAACACGCATGCTTCAAGTAGTCGACCGATTATGGAGTATGAGGAGAACTTTAATTTGATCGGTGACATGGTTGGGGATGCTTTTAGTGTGAACGTGACATATGATGAACCTGAAGATTTTGACGGGGAAGAGTTGCCGAATGAGGAAGCGCAAAGATTTTATCAATTATTGAACGAGATGAATACGCCGTTGTTTGAGGGGTCGTCAGACTCGAAGCTATCAATGTGTGTGAGATTATTGGCCGCCAAGTCAAATTGGAATGTTTCTGATCAATGTCTGGAACATTTTGCAAAAATGATGTTGGACTCCACCGCTACGAAAGACAATTTGCCTACAAGTTATTATGATGCAAAGAAGTGGGTGTCGAAGTTGGGTTTAAAAGTAAGAAAGATTGATTGTTGCATTAACGGTTGCATGTTGTTTTATGACAATGAGTTTGGTACTCAAGATGGATCGTTAGAGGAGTGTAAGTTTTGTAATAGTCCAAGATATCAAGTTCGCAGTAGAGCCGTTAACAGCAAGCAAAAGCGTGTAGCAGTAAAATCCATGTTTTATCTTCCTATAATACCAAGGTTAAAAAGAATGTTTGCTTCAATGCACAGTGCAAGTCAAATGACATGGCATCATACAAACCAAACAAGTTCTGGCACTATGCGACATCCATCTGATGGTGAGGCATGGAAGCACTTTGATCAGACACATCCAGATTTTGCTGCAGAACCTAGAAATGTCAGGCTTGGATTATGCTCTGATGGATTTGCCCCATACGTGCAAGCGTCAGGAAGTGTGTACTCTTGTTGGCCAGTTATTGTAACACCTTACAACCTCCCTCCTGAGATGTGCATGACAAAACCATACATGTTTTTGACGTGTGTTATTCCAGGCCCGCACAGTCCAAAAGCCGGAATTGATGTGTACTTACAACCTTTAATTGATGATTTGAAGAAGATGTGGATTGGAGAATGGACTTATGATATATCCCGTAAACAGAACTTCACATTACGAGCTGCCTTGATGTGGACCGTTAATGACTTTCCAGCATATGGCATGTTGTCTGGTTGGGGTACGCATGGAAAAATGGGTTGTCCGCATTGCATGGGATACACCAAAGCATTTACGTTGGATAAAGGTGGGAAAAGCTCATGGTTTGACTGTCACCGCAGATTCCTACCAGCTCAAGGTGGGAAAAGCTCTATGGATTTGTTAAACATATCTACGAGTTGGTATACAATTACTTGGACACGGAAAATAAAGTTGTCTTGTTTTATTGTGAATGGTATGATCCAACTAGAGGCACAAAGATAGACAAGTCATATGGTTCAGTCGAGATTCAAATGAACCGGAGATACAAAGAATATGACCCTTTCATAATGTCACATATTGTTAGACAAGTTTATTATGTTCCTTATCCTTCATTTGTAATACGTAAAAGAGGATGGTGTGTTGTAATAAAAACAAAACTGCTAGGTCATATTGAAACTGGAGATCTAGTGGAAGATGTTGCCTACCAAGTTGATGACGTTGAACAGATTAATGATGTGGTTGCAGCTGAAGACATTACAACTTTGTCCGATACAACTGTTGAGGGACTTCAAGTTGATGCGTCTATATTGTTGGTTGATAATAATGTGGATGAAGACAATGATGAAGAGTTTGAATCCGAGGACAATATTACATCGGATGATGAACATGATATGGATAACGAGCATGAAGATTTAGATTAATTAATCACTTAATGTAATATTAATGAATATCTATTGAACATGTATATATTGAATTTGTCAATGAACATATATTTATGTCAATGACTTTATTATCTTTGTTTATGAAAATATATATAACTAGGTAAAATGGCACCGAAGAATAAGGATACCGGTAAGAAGTCTCAGCGTCCGAGGGTAGTAACATGTGAGTCTCCTCACTCAGCCATGTGCCCACCCCCTCAGAGTCAGGTTGATCATATATATGTCCCTGGCCAGTACTCAGGGTTTTGTCCCATTACTCTCCTCCCATACATTCCCGTCTGGGGTACCTGCATCTTTTGTGCCACCTGGAGGCCCCGGTTTCCTTTTCCCACAAACTCAGATGCCGTCTTCCTTCCAGCATGCGGGAGGATCTAGTTTCCCTTTCCACCGACCCAGATGCCGTCATCCTTCCAGCAGGCGGGAGGATCTAGTGTTCCTTTCCCACAGACTCAGATGCCATCTTCCTTCCAGCATGCGGGAGGATCTAGTTTCCCTTTCCCACCGACCCAGGTGCCTTCATCTTTCCAGCAGACTGGTGTCCCCTCATCATTCCAGCAGACGGGGGGAGGACCCAGTTTTCCATTTATACAGACTGGCGTGCCTTCATCATTCCAGCAGACAGGGGGACCCACACAGATGTATTCATCCTTCCAGCAGGCGGGAGGGTCCAGCACCCCACACTCCACACACATTGGAGGACCTAGCAGTCCACGTCCGGCACAGGCTGCAGGATCCCGCGCCCCACGTCCTAGACGGACCGGAGGGTCACGCACCCCTCATCCCACACAGGCTGCAGGATCCAGCACCCCACGTCCTACACAGGCTGACGGTGATGTAGATGTCGTAGCTGATGATATAGATGGAGCTGATATTCGTGAGAGATCAGATGATCCGAGTGAGATTCATGTCATTGACGGGAGGTTTTGGATTTGGCCCGAAGGAAGCAAGTAAGTTTCTTATATAAACTTTTATTTAAGTACATATTCATTTTAATATTTTGTATAAATTTATAATTAATATTGTTTATTCAAAATCTTGTTGTTTAGTTTCGCGCCGAGTCGGACGGCTGCCAAGGTTATTAATTATATAATCCAGCAGATGTATAAATCCTCTTGGAAGAACTTTGGCGAGGTTACAAATAAAGAAGAATGGTTTAAAAAATTTAAGGTATTGTTATTTATTTAAGTTGTAAATTTATTATATTTTTTTAGTATTGTTATTTAAGTCACATTTTAATGATAATTGCTTAACTTTTTATTTTAATGTCATACAACATTGCAGGAAAAATGTGTGTGGGATCCGTTGAATGAGAAAATTATGGAAAAAATCTATTATAGCAGAACTTCTAGAAGATTTTCTGATATAATGCGGCGGGTTAGGGAGAATTATGAGCTGCATGGTATTCGTCCTAACTGGATAGGCGTAGAGGTTTTTGGCGAACTTCGTACATATTGGGGTTCGCCAGAATTCAAGGCCAAATCCGAAAATTTTAAGAAGATGAGGGCATCCGAAAAGGGGGGATGTGTCAATACTGTTGGAAGTATTAGCACTGCAGAGCATGTCCGGCGGATGGTAAATATTACTAATTTTTTAAGTTATATATATTTTTATTCATAATATTTTTTACTAATTATTTTTAACTTTATTGTTTAGACTAAGGAGATGGGGAGACCACCATTGATCATTGAGTTGATTACGAGGACTCGGACAAAGAAATCGGGAGGTTTTGTCGACGACCGCACCCAGAAAGCTTTTGTAAGTAATTAAACTTATGTTTTTTTTTTAAGTTAATAACAAAAATAGTGACGTTATTTCCACGTGGCAATCTATAAGTTGTGGCGTGATTATCATGTGGCAACTGATAAATTGCCAGGTGACTGATTTTCATGTGGCAACTGATACATTGCCACGGGAAACTCACGTGGCAATTCATAAGTTGATTTGTGAAAATCACGTGACAAATTTTTAATATATTTGAATTTAGTATAATTTAATATATAAATGTTTTAATTTTTTTTTAATTGTATTATTTAATGTATGTGTAGGATGATTATCAGACATTGCTAGCACGTTTTCTGGAACACAATCCGCAATATAGGCCAGCAGAGGGGGAGCCGCTTAATGGGGATGTTGATTTCTATATTTGGAATGAGGTTGTTAATGGAAAAGGGCCTAATGGTTGCTTTTTTGCGGGAGGAAATTTGGCCGCCGGCTTGAGAGTTGGTGATCGTAATCTGTTTCAAAGACTTAGAGATGGAGAAGGGGGGTCACGTCAAGCCAATCTGACTCAGGTTCAACTTGAAACAGTACGACAATTGCCGGCCAGTGAAGTGAGACGCGAAATGGAGGCCCAAATGACGATAATGAGGCAAGAGCAGGAGCGTCAGTTAGAGATCATGCGGAAGCGGCAATCTGATATGGAGGAGCAGATGAGACAGTTTATGCAAGGCGGTCGAAATCAAAATGTTTCTGATCATACACAGCCGGATGATGACGGACTTGATGACTTTGATCTTGATAATTTTCCGGGTGAAGATGCCCCGTGAAAACATTTTTTTTATTTCGTTTTTATATTTGCATTTATGTAAAATATTTATTTTTATCATTTTAAATTATTAAATTATATAACATTTAATTATATGAATTTATTTTATAAAATTCTATTATTCGAAATATAAAATAAAATACTATTATTCTAATAATTTTAATATATAAATTTTATTATATAAAATTTATTATATAAATTTTAATATATAAATTTTATTATTTAAATTTTATTATTTAAATTTTATTATATAAATTTTATTATTTAAATTTTATTACATTAATGAATTAATATAAAAAATAATTATTAACAATTTTTAAAAAAATAAAAACGTCCCCTGTAGCGACGTGGGAATCATGTCACAAATTAGTGACATGACTCTCACGTCGCTAATAAAGCTGCCATTAACAAATATGTAGCGACGTGAATACCACGTCACAACTTTGTGACGTGGGAATCACGTCGCTACTTGCTTGCCACTTACTCCCCAGCGACATAAGTCACCACGTCGCTAATTTTGTTTTGCCACGTGATTTTGATGTTTGCCACGTGATTTTCACGTGGCAAATAAGCTTCTTTTTTGTAGTGGTTAGACCAATCATAGTCAGCCTCATCATCATCATCAGAATCGGAAAAAATCATCATTTGCCTTCTCAATCTTCTTCTTCTTCTTCTCCTCACCCTGAGAGCTCTCATTAATCTAAACACAGCACCCTCAACAGCAACATCTTGAATCTGATGATGATTTTGCACCACAACACACTCTACAGAAATATCTTGATTCTGAGGTTGGTTTTGCACCACAACACCCTCTGCAACAACATTTAGATTCTCAACATTGTTGGTAGCTTGAGCAGGATAACACATGTTGATTCCTTTGGATGAAATTGTTTTTGTGTCTTGGTTCTTACGCTTTTATATTGTTCCTTCTGATTCTTCATCTTCTTATCTTGGAAGTTTAAAAATCAAAGTTGCTCATCATTGTTTCTCTAATTCTATACGCTTTCTTTTCTCTTGGAAGTTGGAAAGATTGCATACCTCGAACTATTCAAATTTTGATGTACTTAATGGAATTGTGTACTTGTAATATAAATTTTGATATCAATTCAAAATTGGTTTAATGTTGATTCTGGTAAAAAAATGACATTTATTCATATATAATATCACAACGGCTAATAAGAATAACTGTTGTTATAAGGCGTGTGCTTTTCAGTTTACTACGACGGTCATAAAGAGATTACTGACTTTGACTTTGTACATATTGATGAATACAAAATATAGTACTATAATTACAAAATCATTTTTGTATTCAAGAATTTTAAAGGTGTTGTGTTATCAAGATTGAGTGTGAACTTAATACTACAAAGTAATAAAGTTGAAAAATATCTTTATGATTATGATTAGATATTTGAAAACAACACGTTAAAAATAATGTCCGTTGAAATAGATCAACATTTAAATAAAGCTCAATTAAGTCATGAAATTAGAATATGAATTGAAGTTAGAGTATGTGACAAGCTACCAATAAATTAGTTCAACATGATGTCATATCGCATGACGCGGTGTCATTGACCACCTGTTCAATTACAACACATTTCTATGGTTTTTCTCAAAATAATAATTAGATTGGAGATAGTAGAAAAGAAGCTATACACCATTTATTTTTTATCCAAAGTGCAAAAACAACACGCGATTAAATTCCATCACACAGACCTATGTGTGTATATATATAAACCAACCACTTTAAATTTCCTTCAATTAATAAAGCATCATATTCTCTTTTCCTCAATTTCAAGTTAAACAAGCATGGAGAATATTGATCAAGAGTACAAACACTACTGGGAGACCAACATGTTTCTCCAAACCCAAGAGCTTGATAGGTAACTATATCAATTAACTCTCTTAATTCAATTGTGGATATCATAATAACGGTTTTTTTTTATATAATTTTGAATTTGAGTAATAAAATTATGGTTAAAGTAGTTGCAGCTGGGGATTGGATGAAGCATTTTCAAGTTACTATGATTCAAGCTCTCCAGATGGTGCAGCTTCATCTAAGAATATAGTTTCTGAAAGAAATAGAAGAAATAAACTCAATGAAAGACTCTTTGCACTTAGAGCAGTGGTCCCTAATATTAGCAAGGTAAACATCATTAATTCATTTTGGGGGTCCATTATTATAAGACACATATAATTCGATCCGAGATATTTCTCTTTAATGATGAGTGGTGACAATTTATTATTCTTCTAGATGGATAAGGCTTCAATTATTAAGGATGCAATCGAGTATATACAGCACTTGCATGAACAAGAGAAGAATATTGAGGCTGAGATAATGGAACTTGAATCTGGGATGCCAAATAGTATTAATCAAAATTATGATTTTGATCAAGAACTTCCTGTGTTGCTAAGATCCAAAAAGAAGAGAACAGATCAATTGTATGATTCTGTCACTTCAACAAACTCTCCCATTGAACTTCTTGAGGTTAACTACTTGCCCCTTATTATTAATTAATATATATTAAAGAAGAAAGAGATTTTAAAGCATAACCACTCTTGAATTATTGATGCAAAAGAAATTAGAAGTGGGGTATGATTATCATTATAGTTAATTATGTTTAGCTTTGTAAAGAAATATTAATGAAAGTTTTAATATGATGGAGTGCAGCTTAGGGTTACGTATATGGGAGAAAATACAATAGTTGTGAGCATGACATGTAGCAAAAGGACAGACACAATAGTTAAACTATGTGAAGTGTTTGAATCTTTGAAGCTTAAAATCATCACTGCCAATATCACTTGTTTTTCTGGCACACTTTTGAAGGCAGTCTTCATTCAGGTTAGGTTACTTTCTCTTCTATCCTTTAATTTCACTTGTTCACTCAAAATTTTGAGAAAAAATAAAACATGACAGCTAGAATGAGGGGTCTACATGCTTCAATACCAATAGAACATTTTTTACAAAGAGGAGCATCCATTAAATGAATAGTGAGAATTTTACATGTAACCTTGTAGAATAAGGACAGAGGGAGTGAGTATCTCATAAAGGTTGTTATATGAGAGGGGACAAAGGAAAAGGCCAATATTTGAAAACGTGTTTCTCATTCTTGTGCTATTTTTATTTCGGCGTGACTTCCACAGTGTGACACCGCGTGGAGCAGTTTTTTATTTTTCACGCATGTTTTTGTTCTAATTCTAGTAGCAATATTGTTTTATTCAATTTATTTTTCTGTCCAATTTTATATTTCTCAGGTGCATCGCGCTTGCATCGTTATTAATTATTTTTTAGTAATATTAATTGTATAAGAGATATACTATGTCATATAATACTCTTACATGTAATTCATTACTAGGTGTAAGACATTGCTAATTAATTAATGACAGCTCTGAAAAATATTATTAATTGATGATTACATAACAAATATTTTGCATGTCCCACAAAGTGATATATTTATTTATTTATTTTAAGAATATTAAATAATAATAATAATAATAATAATAATAATAATAATAATAATAATAATAATAATAATAATAATAAAGTGTTTATAATATTTATTTTGAATTTTATGACGATATCATTAAGTCAAACATTTTTACTGGTTTGAAATCAACCCAAACTTCATCTATTATGTGTATTGAGTTTTTAGATGATATTTATCAAATTATTCATAGATTAAAAAAATGTTTTTTTTTCTTATTACTCCTCCTAAAATAAGTGTCTTTCTAACTAAAGAAATAGCTCTTCAACAAATCATCTAGTAGGTAATGCTATAAGGTTGTAAAACAATGCAATAAGGTGTTAAAACCTAAAAGTCTCTAGAGCTATAATTTAAGTGTGTTATTACTATTATTTTCGTTGGGGCTAATGGATCTTTACTAGATAAGTGGTGGTAAAATTAACATGGTATGTACAAACAAAATTTGTTAATGAGAATACCGAGTATATATCACTAACATATGCATTTTGTGTTACTTTGTTTTGATCCTTTTTCAGGCCAATGAAGAAGATAAAGATTTATTGCAGCTACAGATCCAAACAGCCATTGCAGCTCTTAATGATCCTCAAAGTCCTATGAGCATCTAATGAAGCGGATATATATATTCTATTATCATTTTTAAGCCACTAGTATAGATGTGTAGGGCTGAAGAACCTTGCCTATCAAGTTCTTATTAGAGTTTCTAATCATTGTGTTATTTCCTACCTGATTTCTTGCCCCATTTCTACTTCCTACTCAAATTTCCAATTATTGAGGAGCTTTGTTATCTTGAAAATTGTATCTTTAATTGAATATCGTATAAAAGGTTATTGTAAATGTAGAGTGGAGAGGTACGTTATGTGGAGTGAAGAGGATCAAGGTGTAGTTGAAACATGATACACCTGAATCGCATAATTGCAATAGAAACTTATTTGAAACCTTTTAATTGATAGATTAAGGTGTCGTTCACAGATAATTGCAAGAAAACAATCTTCATCAAAAAGGATTCTTGTATCCATGAGGGATAAGAGATGAATGATTAAGATAGAGAGACCAAAACTTTAAATAGAGGAAAAGAAAAATGTAACTGATTGGAAGAGATACGGTTTAGATATTTCAAGAAAAAAGACAGCTTAATATATATATGTTGTACCCCAAAATTATTTGTCTTTACGATTATGTTTTATTTGCAAAAACGTCCAATGATTCATTGATAAACATATGCATTTGAACATAATTACTGTTTACAAATAAACAAAATGAGAAAGACAGTTACTATTAGTTTGAAAGGACAGGAAAACGTCTCTAGGCTATTCCATAAGTAATTTCAAATTATTAATTCCCAGTAGAAATCATCAAATTCTCAGGATTCCCCAAGCAAACCTCACAAGCAATACATGGCATTGCCCTTACAACGGAATTTACTTCTCTCAACAAGAGTTCGTCAGTACTTCAACTTCAAGACATGAAAATTCAACATATCCTCAGCAGCATTCAAGGATTTATTTTCCTCGATCAAACAGCAAATCAGCTTACATGCGCAAACATTGCATTCACATATCATAAACATTGATAAAACAAATACATTGCATCATACATTTCATGCAACATAACTTTTTGTTTCAGCTAACATTTTACCCTTTTCAGGATAAGATTAACAGCTACCATTAACAATATGCAATCAGATACAGTGCAGATACGCTCCAGACACGGATGCCATTCTGATACTCATTCAGATTCAACTTTCAGATACAGTTCAGATACGCTCCATACACGGATGACATTCTGATACTCATTCAGATTTCAAGTTTAGATACAATACAGATACGCTCTAGGAACGGATGTCATCCTGATACTCATTCAGATTCAACTTTCAGATACAATTCAGACACGCTCCAGACACGGACGCAATTCTGATACTCATTCATTCAGCTTACAACTTGCAATTCAACAAACATTCTTGGATGGCATCTGCAAGCCCATCTCCAACAAGATTCGGTCACTTCTCCAAATGGCATCTTTAAGCCCATTCCCTCAAACTACACATCGTCGAGTGCAAATTTCTGAGCACTCTAGTGTCCAATCATTCTCTCACCTTCGAGTCACGAATGGCAAAACTCGTCAATCTAACTCTTTAGGTTTAAGAAGATTGAACAGGGGCAGCTGTTGTACCCCAAAATTTTCCCTCTCATTTATCAAGACTTCTCTTACAAGATCTCTTTGACTCAAGACTAGATTAGGGTTTGGTCAGCTCAAGACATCTCATCTCACACTGATGACCCAAAATTAGGGTTTGAGTTTGCCCAAGGATTTTTGGGCTATCAATGCTGTATATTACTTTCAAATATCATTATGGACCCTTAATATTACTCATGACAAGTTTCAAGCTTTGAACCACATTTTTGATCAGTCAATTGGACAGTTGACCTAAAAATCAGTTGTATTGGGAAAAAAGTCAACCATGGCCAATTCACAGTCAAACTTCATATTTTTTGATCCACGTCAACATTTTAGACTCATATGTATCATTTGATCAAGTTTGGATCATAATTCCTCAAGAAATTTGATCAAATCATCAAAAGGGCAAAATAGTCAAAATTAGGGTTTTAACTGAGGAAGGGTAATTTCTAATTTTTGACCTAGCAAATGACCAATTGATTTGAAGCATGATTTAAAGGTTTAATTTGTATCATCTTGACCTAATAGCATGGTTCAAAACATTGCAATTTCATTTGGTTGACAGATGAAATTTGCAGTCAACTGATCAAAAGTCAATTGTATACTAAAAAGTCAAACTTTGACTTTTTGGTCAAAATCAAGTGCCAAGGATCATAATTCATCAAAACATGTCAAAATGTGAAACTTGTTCATCAAGGAATCAAGGATTGAAGATTTGGTTTTAAAATTTGAAATTTTCTTAACTTAGAAACTTTTCTAAGTATAGAAATTTTCTTTTTTTTCCTCAACTTTAAGCCATTTTTTCACTATGATACAAGATGATTCAAAGGAAATTCCCAACATGAAAGTTGTAGATATCCATGAAATCTACAACTTTTCTTCACACATTTTTCCTTAAAGATGTTTGGATCTCAAGATATAATTTTATGAATACATGCCCATGAACTAAAATAACTTAGTGAAATTTTGCCCTAATTTAGGCAGGTTTTTGACCCAACTTCATGGCAATTTTTTACCTAGTTCCAAGGGGAATATTGAAATTCATTTCAAAGATGAGTTATAGAGAACATTGCAAGCTTTCCAAAATGCCCAAGAACTCCTTAAGATCATTTTTGAGTAGGGAGAATCGAAAAGATGAAGTTGGCAATTTCTCATTTTGAATTCAAGCCATTTCATGAAGAACAAAATTCAAATCTGAACCTATGCTGCCTAATTCTTGCTTTAAAGGTCTCAAACTTGTTTCTCACTTCATAATTTAATGCTTACTCAGTTGACAAAGCCATAGTCCAAGCCCAAGGGTCTTTGTCCAAGCTTTAATTCCATAAATGGCACAAAGTTGCCATTGCCATTTTGGAAAAGCTTAACTTTTGCAACTTTTCAATTCTTGAGCATTGGACCTGTCTTCTCTGCACACACAAGTCCTACAAACCTAAAGCAATTTGTATAGAGCTTGTACCAACTCCAAGTAGGCCAGTACAAGCATGAGGAGACTTGTCTCTTCACTTTGCTTCAAAAGCAAGAAAGTGTGCAAAAAGCCTACAACTCAAAAATCTGTTGAAGAGCTGACTTGAAACCTTTTCCAAAATAATACACAAACATATTACAGTTGAGAACACGATTGCAAAAGGCCTAAAACACTCTAGAACACCCTCTCACCAAAAATCTGTCAAAAACTTGCAGTTTGAGCATAAGCATAGCAATCCACAAATTGGCTCGTGTGTTTCAAGTTTTAATCATCCAAACACTTAACCTACTTCATATCTAAGTGATCCAGACCATCATCCCTACACTGTAACTCCTCCTTCTTCATATGCCATTTTTGTTTTCCAAGCTTGTAGGTTAACTTGGATAGAGAGTTCCAGGCACTTCCAAAGTAAGGCAAGGATTGGAACACACTCAGGGAGGTTCAAGCAAGTTAAAGGAACCTTCGGGCCTTCATAAATCTCACTCAAACTCCATTCACGATCTCAACTAAAAGAGTTAAAAACTCCAACTTTTATTTCTTTATACAGGCATCCATTGGCCATGATTTGTGAAAGGAAAATGTAGACATTATAGTGCTGAAGCTAACCATGTGCATAGATTCCTTTTCTGTTCATTATGTGTAGAGAATTTTGAAGTTCAAATTTATGTAAAAATTAGGTTAAGAATTAGGACCATTAAAACTCTCTTTAATCTTGGACTTATAGTTTTAGTTATGCACATGATTAGAATCGTGGGACAAAATACTATAACATTCATGTTATCAATTTCCATTTTTGTTGAGAGATGAAAGAGTTACAGGAGGTCCGGCTAGCTAGAGGAAGAAGACGAAGTATAGGGCCAAGAAAGCGTTTTATGTTATGTTTTTCTTGTTTCACATAAGCTAACGGATGTACAGCCACCCCAATGGCAAGGTAGCGCGTTGGCAATGCCCAGGTCATGGGTTCGAACCTTGGCGATACCTTTTACATTTTTTTCTCATTTTTTCAGCTTCAGCTTTGGTATTTTTTTGGCAGTATGGGCTTTATTCTTGGGCTTTCTATTTTTTTTTTCTAACACACTACCCCCTGTTTGCTTGCAGCATCCCTGGCCCAATCTTTTTATTATTTATTTTATTTTCATTTTTGTTTTATTAAAATATTTTCTTTAACACATAAAAATCATAAAAAATATAAAACATGATGATTTTGCATTTTTGTTTATTTTATTTTATTTTCACATGAAAAAATATTTTTATTAAACTATATATTAATTATTTCTTTCTTAAATAAACTTGCAAATATAATAGATTTAGTTTAACTATTTTATTTCTTTTTTTATTCATACTTGTAAATATTTATTCTGACATATAAAAATTAAATATTTTCATAAAATATGATTTATTATTTTTAATACAAAAAATATATAAAAATAATACCTAAAGAACTTTATTTTCTTTTAAATTAGAAATTAGGGTTAACTTTGGTTTTCAAGAATTAATCTCTTTTCCTTAAGTTTATTAGATTTAAGTCAAAACTCTTTTCCACGTGAAAAATAAAACAAAATCTTTTTCTTGCATATACATACCATTGCACATTTAATTTATATTGTATCTTATTTATTCAAATATTTATACAAATTTTATTTGGTTGTAATAGCTTAATTAGATTTACATTATTGCAAATCTCCATTCATACTTTGTATTCCCCCCTCCCATAAAAATGTTGTAATAGCGTAGTAATCTTTAATTTACGCAATTTACCGCTTTTTATATACCATGCTAGTAATTAGGGTTTGTATGGCAAGATAAAAACAAATCAAATAGAAAACCCTAAATCCAAGACAAAATCAAAGCATGAAAATAACACACTTGCACACAAGCACCCTTAGGGTTTCTCCACTTGGTTGCCTTATACAAAAATGGCCATATTATGCATGCGAAGTATCTTGACAAAACAAACAAGTATAAGATCATAGTCCCTCGATGATGCTATTCTAAGTTGCCTTACAAAATGATCTTGGTCCCTCAAAAATGCTAAGATACTTTGCAACATTGCTAATCATGGTTATACGATGACCCACGTCCGTCCCGTTTACATCCAAAGATAGGGTTGCTTACCAAATCATTGGTAAGACAACAATGTCAAAGGAATAGAAAATGAACTAGAAATACATTTGAGTAGGTAGATTACTTCTAGTTACTTGCTCTATTTCAAAACAACTATCCTTGTTATTTTTAAAACAAACACACACATTTACAAACATCTTACAAAAAAACAAGTGATCTAGCAAGTAACTAAGAGCCCATGGAAAACCATGGATGAAAAGGGTGCTAATACCTTCCCTTTTCATAATTTACCCCCCGAAATCAAGAAACAATCTCAAAGGTCTTTCCTGTGCTTTTTCACCTTTCTTTTTGGATAAAAGAAAAGTCGGTGGCGACTCTTGCTAACTGCAATATTTGCGATAAAATGCAAAACCTTCAAGTCAGTTCTCTCACCGTATATATATATATATATATATATATATATATATATATATATATATATATATATATATATATATATATATATATATATATATATATATATATATATATATATATATATATATATATATATATATATATATATATATGAGTTCTAAGATGAGAGATAAGACATATAATAGATACTTGTGATAAATATACAGTATTAACAATTATCATTACCAGTAAAGTAGTTTGTCAACTATGTTAGATAGATTGAATTGTACACGTCAGTCTGATGAGAAAACGTATAAATTTAGTCTATTTTTAAACAAAGAAGAGATTTTTGAAAATGCAGAGATCTTAAAAAGTATTGTATCTGACCAGATATATTGACATTTTTCTTGATATAATAACTTCTAACTTGTAGAAGTGTCCATAAGTACTTTGTCAGAAAAATATATACATACTGACCTGATGTAGTTGTATATGACAAGATTACCTTCCTCAGCGAGCTGTAGAACTGGGTTGAATCTTTTTGAATTATTAGTTGTCATTCATTTTCCTCAAGAGATTCGCCAGACGACGTGGATTCTATGATGGTCATCAATCTTATGTGTATCATTTCACAAAGTCTTTGCAGAATCATCTTTAAAAGAGTTTGATCATTAGAAGCTTTTGATTGAATATTTTTATGATCTTCCTATTCTTTTATCTTCAGCATCCATTCTTATTACTTTCAGATTTTGAGAAGTAATCTTCATACCTGCAAACTTATCAACTAGCTTTGACTTTTCATAGTCAAGCTTATCATAAAATCTTAATATGAATTGAATTTTATTTGTATTAAAAGTCGTACATGATTCAAAAGAACACGTGTCTTTAAGACATTACTTTTTAGCTTTTATTAACAAGATATTTAATACATTTATTCTTTTCAATTTTTAAGAGATGAACTAGATATCAAAACTAAAATAGTTTCTTACTTTACTACTTCTAGTAAGACGATGTTAGCTTGTTTGACTGGTTACTTAATTTAAGATAATGCCTTTTAAGGATGAGAAAAACTGAAAGGTTGTTAGAGTTAGGGATGAGTTTAAGAGGAAAGAATGTTAATTATACTAAGAGATCCTATTGAAGGACAGATTAAAATTATACTTTTGAGTTGTGATGATCCAGACTGAGGTAGAGATTATACTAACTAGGAAAGATTGAACAATAAAAATAATATTGCTTAGTTGAAGCAAATTTAGGGATACTGTAAAAGAATTTTTGTCATACGATATAAGTTATTTTTCTTGAAAAGGACAGCTTCTAACTGGTAGAGGTATCTAACAGTACTTTTGTTGAAAAGCGTGTAAGTACTAACCTGGGGTTTGCTTGACAAGTTTACCTTTATTTTGAGCTTGTTTTTTATTCTCCAGTCTTTTGAACACTTGTAGAATTTCATCCCTTATCCCGAGATGCTCTTTCTGATTTCCTCATTTCTCGAACTTTCAGTTGTAGCTTCAATGTATTCAGATGGTTCCCTACAGTTGCGGTCTTCTTGTCTAGCTTTGATTTTCCTATGCAGACTCCACGACCAAAAAAACCTTGAGTCTTCTTGTCTTGTTGACTTCCTTTGAGCTAAAATATTTGAGTAGTTGTGCCTTCTTTAGAGCTTGAAAATAGAAAGCTTCTGGATGATCATCTTTTGATTTATTCACTTCTTGTTCTTCAGTGGCAGATTTACTTTCTTCAGATTTTGATAGTGGTTTCCATATATTTTCTGAGTTGTCTTGACTTGTTCTTCTCCCTGGTGGATGACATTTTCTCCTCTTGACTCACAACTTTTCTGTGCAGCACTTCTTCGAAGATTTCAGACGATTCCTCCGTCTGATTTTTGAGTGTATAGAGTTCCTGATGGATCTTCATGATGTTGATAGATCCATACAACTTGCAGCAGTTGCTTGAATGTCAGCTTCAATTGAGTTTGAGGTGCTGAATGTTGACCTTTGCTTCTGATAGAAAACTTTTGTTGAATGAGAAGATGAATTCCCTTTCCATCAGGTACTTGATCCTTCATAATCCTGAGAACTTGTTTCAGGGATTCTGTCTTCATATTTTTTATTCTTGGCTAGAGTTTTGAATCCTCTACAGAACTAGTTTTGAATCAGAAAAGCTTTATATCATTTGATTAGCAGGAAGCTACACAATTTTCTCTTTACTAGATCTCTCTATATGGTTAAGTGTTTGATCTTAAATCAATAACAGAGTCATGCTCTGATACTAATTGAAGGTAGAGAAAACACAAGAAAGGGGGGGTTTGAATTGTGCTCATAGAAAATATTCCCCTTTAGAAATTCTTAGAACTAAAATGATAATAGTTATAAAGACAATGAAGATAAAAGAACACAAGTATTTTATCCAGGTTCGTCGTTAACTAGGTTACTCCTTCCCATCCTCGCAAGGATGATTTCGCCTTATCCAAGGACGGAATCCATTATAACCAAATTGATTACACTTGCACGGGTAACTGTCGGTGACTAACACACAGTGGCACATTCAGTGATCCAACCGGATATAACGTTCATTGACCCAATAGAATATGATCCCGTAAGATCTCCTATCAGGATTTACTTGCAATGATATCCATCAGTGATCTCACAAGAGTCTGACATTCACTCGGTCCTCTTTAAGATATGACTACTATTGACCTAACAGAATCAGATCCCGCAGAAACTCCTATCAGGATTTTCCCATAATGATCGTAGCCATTATCTTCTTGAGATTCGACTTTCACCAAGTCTCCCAAGGAATCAATCAACAACAGTTGATGGTGATAGTGTTTACATTAATGCTTCTTCTAAGTAGATTACACAAGTGTTTTGAGCATATATTGTTTAACACTTTTTCGAGCAACAACTCAAATGTTAAAATAATTTACATGAAGAGATCTAAACAGAAACACTATACGAGCAACAGCTCTAGTGTTCATTACAATGTTCTACAAAGATGTATATGATCAGAAGTTGAGTAGCATCTTGTAGTGTTCTTCTTCATCTCTTGTTGAGCAAGTTATGAGCAACAACTCCTTGGTTCTTCTGAGATCTACCAAGATGTATGTGATTGGAAGTTGAATAAGATATTGTAGTCTTCTTCTTCTTGAACAAGATACGAGCAGTAGCTCCTTGCTTTTTATGTTTCATCCAAGATGCATATGATGATAGTTGAATGGAATCTTGTTGAAATCTTCCTTCTTTCTTTTTTCTCTTTTTTAGTGGTCTTCAGAATGTGTAGCATTGCAGCTTTAACATCTTCAGCATCCACTAATTTCCTTCCACAATATGAAGCTTGATGGCTAATGGTTTTCTAGGATTCAGCAACCGGCTTCCAGCAATTTATCTTTGAAGCTTTGATATTCTTTTATAACCTTTGATAGAGAGAGAGAGAGATGTTGTGAGGATAGAACATACATTTTCTGCATCAACGGTTAGTTTCCAACTGATGGAATAAGATGTAAGAGATTAGACAGTATAAAATAATATTTATGTATCTTATCAATGTTCAATGATAGCTTTTCACCTTTTCTTTGAATAATGTTTTTCTATAAAGCTTGTAAACAAAGATTCATTAAGTAAAGAAAGATAGTTGTAAATCCAGATGTTTGTTCCCAACGGTCACAGTGAGAGTGGTTGACAATACAGTATAAAGGATTATCTTTACGCCAACCTAGAGGGTAGAGGTCACAGACACTTTATGTACCTTTTGTACAACATCACACATTAACCATTTGAATTTTCTTCTTAACTTTAGAGACTTCGGATATTTGAATATTGAACGTTGAAGCTTGTTGTAGAAGAATCTTTCTTAAGACTTAGAACTTAAGTCTTTGAGTCTTCAGAACTTGTCACACAGAACCTTGTCTTCAACACTTGGTTGTAAGAATTTTCTTTTCTTCAGATCATCAAAACTTGCTTAGTAGAACCTCGTCTTCATAATCTTCAGAACTTATAAAACACAGAAGTAAAGCTTTAAAAGGCCTCCAAAGCTAAACCACAAAGTCACGATCAGAACTTCTTGTACTAACGTTCCTTAGACACATTGCAGAAGATAAGTTCAGAATCTTGACTTTAACAAAATATGTAACCACATGTTTTCTTTCTGAGTGTATGTTCAGAACCTGATGACGTCACATGCCTTGTATCAGAGTCAGAATATTATAGGAGCAACTACACACTAGACGAAATTATTAGTATATACAATTGTTCTCTAAGATAACATGTAAATTTATCATCAAAATATCAAGGCCAGATGTAGAAACATTTCTTGTTCTTACAGTTGTTCACCTTATTTTCTAGATTTTCCATCTATTCAGTCAAACTAGTTAGAGTCACGGTAAAAGCCGCAGTAATTCCCACAAAATATGATCTTGTCATCCGTTGATCTCACATTGATGATCAAGCTACAACAAGAAACAGGAGAAACTTACTCTGATGCCACCTGACACAGTTAAAAACACTATGGATTAGCAAGTGCTAAACCTAAAATGAAAACACATTATTGCAAGTGCAAAACCTATTAAATAAGCTATGGAATCTATCAGATAGAGAAAATACTGAATTTTATTAAATGAAAAGATGATCTTTGACTCACGCCAAAAGTGTCTAATTACAAAAGCAAGGAAACCCTAATGGACTTATAATCCAAAACAGAAATAAGATAGGAAAAAAATAAACCTTAATGGACTTTTAATTCAAAACAGGAAAATAAAATAGAAAATTGCAGAAAATATAAAAATGTTATTTTTGAATCTGAAACAAAATTAGATGACTTAAAAAATCTTCCTACATCAATATCTTTGCTTGCAGTAGGTCTTCCTCATTTTCTTTTACCACGCCTCTCTTGTGACGTCAAAGTCAAACTGCTAGACGCAACTTTTGCACGACTCTATTTACTTCTCTTATAAGAGAAAGATTCCTTTTAGTTTTCTACATTATCTTCAACCAATTGAGCATCCACCGCCAGTCATGTTCACTACAATAAAGTCAAAAATTAACATCAAATGCATTTACACGTAGATATAGTAAATGCTTTCATGCATTGACTTATCAATCCTCAACAGTTGGTTCTTCTATTCTGTAGGACTTGCAACTATAAGTGCCTTCTGATAATCTTTGGCAAATGTTCAAATAATCTTCTAACCACTTTGAAGCACCTTTAAAAACTTAACACCTCCTTTCAAACTTGGACAAGGGCAACCATAGGTTTATCCGAGTGAACAGACACTCATAAAAAAGAATGGACCACTCCTTGAAACTGCTACATATCCTTTTTCCCGATTCCACGAGGAGAATTGATCATTCAGAGGAGTGGTCGACTACAATATTAGTCACACTCACGATCTCAATATATCTGAGTCCACCCAACTATATTTGTCCGCCTTGATCGGTTTCACTTATGTGTCTTCTTTCAGAGGTATCTAATCATCCTAACAGGTCTCGAAAGGATTCAACCAGTCACTACAAAAATACTCTCATTTGCGACGTGAAATTCACGTCACAACGTGAAAAATCACGTCACAACTCCTAATTTGCGACGTGAGTGATCACGTGGCTGGGGAACGGGTGGCAACTTTGTGACATGAAAATCACGTCGCAACATATTTTTATAGACATTCTGACTTTGCAGTGACAGCGGGCGCAACAGAAGGAATGCAGAAAAAGCAATTTATTTGCCACGTGATTTTCACGTCACAAATTAGTGACGTAAAAATCACGTCGCAAAATTAGTAACCATTCACACTTTCTCTTTGTTCAGCTTTTGTTTTTTTATAATAAAAAAAAGTTACGACGTGATTTTCACGTTACTAATTTGTGACGTGAGACGTAAAAATCACGTCGCAAATTAGTAATCATTCACACTTTCTCTTTGTTCAGCTTTTATTTTTTTATAAAAAAAATAAGTTGTGACGTGATTTTCACGTCACTAATCTTTTTTTTTTTTTTAAATTATATACTGAAATTTGATACTCAATATATATATATATATATATATATATATATATATATATATATATATATATATATATATATATATATATATATATATATATATATATATATATATATATATATATATATATATATATATATATTATTTTTTTAAAATATTATGTCTTATAATATATAAAAATATAAACTTTCATTTTATTATTATTATTAATATTTTTTATATTCTGTTTTATAATATAAATATCATATATTTAATAAATATAAAATAAATTTGTATAATATATATATAATTTCGTTTTAAATAAAATTTTAAAATGTATTTCTGTTTTATTTTTCATTTATAAAAATTATAATATTAATTTACTAACAACTTTTACAAAATAAATATCAAATTTAACCTAAATAATCAATCAATAATCTTGATAAAATATCAAATTTAAAATAAAAAATTATAAAAATATCTCTCTTGAATCTCCTTCAATCTTCTTGTTCTATCTTTTTCAAACCCTCTTCAATGTTCTTCAATCTTCTTCTTATCAATTTCTTGGAAAAAAAAACATAAATCAAAATCATATTACAGAATAAATATTAAACAAAATTATAAAAAAAAATTGAAACAAAATTAGAGAAGATGATTGACTATCTTTAAAAATTAGAAGTGGAATAGAAATTAAAATTGGAGAAGATAAAGGTAGAAGGAAGAAGATGAAACCGAAAAAGAAGAGAATGAAAGAAGAAACAGAAGTGGAGAAGATCTGTGAAACAGAAAAAAATATATATAAATAGTCAGCGACGTGATAATCACGTCGCAACCTTGTCACGTGATTATCACGTCGCAACGTCCCACCCTAAAAAGTTGCGACGTGAAAATCACGTCACAACTTGAAATTTGAAATTTTTAAACTTCTCACCATGTGCGGGTTATAACTTTCTGAAATATATATTTTAATTAATTGGTTGCGACGTGGAATTCACGTCGCAACTTTTTTTATAAAAAATATTTTCTATTTTATTAACGTTGCTTTTCATAATTTATTATTAAAATTATGTAACGACGTGATTATCACGTCAGAACCTATCACGTGATAATCACATTACAACTTCACTTCACTAGAAAATATTTATCTTGTAGTGAGCTGACACCCTTTATTGCCACAACATTAAAAATATTTTCACGGTGGTCTTCGTCAACTATATATATATATTCTCTATTGTAATATGAAATAGAGTAATATTTGACCAGCATAAAAGAGATTTTTAACTTTTTACATTGATGAATATAAAATACAGTAATATTATATCATATTTGTATTCAAGAAATTTAAAGTTATTGTGATATCGAAATTGAGTGTGAATACAATACTACAAAATAATAAAGTTGAAAAATATCCTTATTATTATGATTAGATATTTGATTCCCTATGTGCGTGTTAACAAATAATAGTATCCGTTGAAATAGATCAACAATTTAAATAAAGCTCAATTAAGTCATAAAATTAGAAAATCAATTGTAGTTACTAGTTAGAGCATACGACAAGCTACCAATAAATTAGTAACACATGATGTCATGTCGCATGACGCGGTGTCATTGATCACATTTTTAATTGAACGGTTTGGATCTTTCTAGGAAGCACCAGATGTCAAAAACTAAAAAAGCTATTCACTAGTATAGTACTAGTACTTGTCACTCATTTTTCCAATTAAATATCACATTTCTATGGTTTTTCAGAATAATAATTAGATTGGAGTGGTACCAAAAAAAAAGCTATTCACTCATTTATTTTATCCAAAGTGCTAACACAACAGTGACTAAATTCCATCAGACAGACCTATGTATATATATAAACAAAGTAGGCAAAGGAAAAGACAGCAAATAAACCAACCACCTTAAATTTCCTTCAATCAATAAAGCTCTTTTCCTCAATTTCAAGTTAAACAAGCATGGAGAATATTGATCAAGAGTACAAACATTACTGGGAGACCAACATGTTTCTCCAAACCCAAGAGCTTGATAGGTAACTATATCAATTAACTCTCTTAATTCAATTGTGGATATCATAATAACGGTTTTTCTATATAATTTTGAGTTTGAGTAATAAAATTATGGTTAAAGTAGTTGCAGCTGGGGATTGGATGAAGCATTTTCAGGTTACTATGATTCAAGCTCTCCAGATGGTGCAGCTTCATCTAAGAACATTGTTTCTGAAAGAAATAGGAGGAAGAAACTCAATGAAAGACTCTTTGCACTTAGAGCAGTGGTCCCTAATATTAGCAAGGTAAACATCATTAATTCATTTTGGTGGCCATTAATTAATGCTAATCATGATACAAACTAATTAATTATAATGAGCGGTGACAATTTATTATTCTTCTAGATGGATAAGGCTTCAATAGTTAAGGATGCAATTGAGTACATAGAGCACTTGCAAGAACAAGAGAAGAACATTGAAGCTGAGATAATGGAACTTGAATCTGGGATTCCAAATAGTATTAATCAAAATTTTGATTTTGATCAAGAGCTTCCTGTGTTGCTAAGGTCGAAGAAGAAGAGAACAGATCAATTGTATGATTCTATCAGTTCAACAAACTCTCCAATTGAACTTCTTGAGGTTAACTTACATACAACTACATCTAATATTTTTTGAAATATATTAAAGGAGAGATTTCAAAGATTTCAAAGCTTAACATCTCTCTTGAATTATTGATGCTGAAAAATTAGACGTGGGGTATGATTATTATTATAATTATGTAAAGAAATATTAATGAGGATTTTTATATGATGGAGTGCAGCTTAGGGTAACATACATGGGAGAAAATACAGTAGTTGTGAGCATGACATGTAGCAAAAGGACAGACACAATGGTTAAACTGTGTGAAGTGTTTGAATCTTTGAACCTTAAAATCATCACTGCCAATATCACTTGTTTTTCTGGCACACTGTTGAAGACAGTCTTCATTCAGGTTAGGTTACTTTTTATTCTATCCTTTTATTCTATCCTCAAAAATTACTATTCAAAATTATGACCAAAAAAAAAACATGACAGCTAGAAAGGGGTCTACATGCTTCAAAACCTGTACAACACTTTTAACAAAGTGGAGAATCCATTAAATCAATATTGAATTAATTTTTATGCTTTTATATAAAAAAGCTATACTAGTAGGTCTCTAAACCAGAATGTTCTTGGTAACCAATAGGTCTCTAAACCAGAACACTTTTGTGCTTTTTATTTATTAAGGATATGTTATTAAAATTTAAACAGGACCTCTATATTATTGTCCTGCGTAAATCTGAAAACTTTTTTTAAAAAAAAATCTTAGTTAACAAAAACAGTCAAAAACCACATATACCGTATACGACGACAGAGGGAGGTGAGTATGACATAAAGGTTACGTGAGAGGGAACAAAGAAAAATACCAAAAATTGAAAACGTGTTTCTTGTTATTGTCCTAGTTTTATTTCTGCTTGACTTCCCCGTGTGACACCGCGGGGTGCAGTTTTTTATTTACACGCACGTTTTTGTTCTAATTTTAGTAGTAATATATTTTGTTGCAATTTACGTTTTTTTACTATTTCTCATGCATTATTTGGAAACTGGGAAGCTTCCCCCAAACCTACTATTTCTCACTCACACAAAAATCATTGACTTATGAGACCCCCTTCCTCATACTCATACTTGTAAAAATTAAATTTATCAATTACAAAAATATCTTATTATTTTAAATTTTTAACAAAATTAACAAAAAAAAATTAAAAATTTTATTGTTAAATTATGAAAAATAAATATTTATATTATATTAAAATGTATCATAATTTAACTGTGAGTAATTTTTTTAAAAAGATAAACATATATTTTTATATGAGGATTTAAAATAAAATATATAAATAAATATCGGGCATATATGAGACAAGATGGATAATAAGATACTTGTATTCATATTCTTACTTACTTATTTTAATAGATAATTACCTATATCCATGAATATGGTGCAATTGTCATCTCCACTCTTAATATTTACTTCCTCCGTCTCAAATTATAAGACGTTTTAGACAAAAAAAAATTATCTCAAATTATAAGACGTTTTAGACAAAAAAAATTATCTCAAATTATAAGTCATTTTACAATTTCAATACAACATTAATGATGTTTTTTTCAATATGACATACATTAATAAAGAACAATAGTGTAAAGTCATATGAAATTTCTCTTTTTCATACAACAATGATTATTTTTCTTATTATGTGTGAAATATTCAAAACATCTTATAATTTAGGACAGAGAAAATATTTATGTATTTAATTTAATCAAAATTAAATATTGAAACTAATTTTTGTTTTTGTGTGCATAATTCTTGTTTTTTATGCAAATATGAGGACTTTGGAGTAATTTAATCGCCGATAATAAAATAAAGACTTGTAACAACCAAATCAATTGATATGGATTTTCTGATTTAAAAACTCAATAAAAAATCATATCCGGATTAAAGAAACTAACAGCTTTTTAGAATGTAAGATTTTCAATTCAACTTTTTTTTTTTTGCTTAAACTATCAGGTCCATCGCATTTGCGTATCGTTATTCTTTTAAATTTTTAATATATTTATTGTATAATAATAGATACTTTCATAGTACTCTTACCGTCATGATACTCTTACGTGTAACTCATTATAAAAATTATTAGGATTCTATTTAATAAAATTAGCTAATACTCAGATGACTTAGCTGATTAATTATTAGGATTCTGTTTAATAAAATTAGCTAATACTCAGATGACTTAGCTGATAAGATAATTTAGTTTGAGTATTTGATAAATTAATTATTATATTAATTGATAAATACAAAATGATATAAAGAGATTTTTTTTTATTAAGAAGTTGATAGTCTCATTATATTATTGTATTATATAACTAAATTAATTCTTATAAAATAAAAATAAATATATTAACAAACACATGCAAAAAAAATTAATATATATTAAAATTAAAAATAACAACAAAATATATCAAAAAATTTATATAATAACATTTAGATATAAATTTAATGAGATATATAAAATAACATCATTATGATTTTGAATTTAATTATATTAATCTAAAATAATAATAAAAATAAATTTATTATCTATTGTACGGTAAAACTCCAATATTATTACGAATCTTCGTCGTCTTGATAATCTCTTAATATTTCATAAAGAAAAGAATTAACAACGCTATCTCTAAATTCATTAGAAGGTATGTAATTTGAGTGTTGTTAAAAAAATATTAAATATTACATTTTCTTGTTAATCGACACAAATATAATTATACAACACAAATAATAAGGGTAAAGATAATAAAAGTATAAATGGAAAAAAAATCACAAGCTAAAAAACTACAAACTCAAAAACTACTTTAAATAGCTTTTGAGAAGGAAAAAAAAAGCTAAAAACTAATTAAACAACTAAAAGCTAAAAACTAAATAACAGTTACCAAACAAAAATTTTTTTGTTAATAAACTAAAAGCTCTTTTTCTAGTGTTACCAAACAAAGTTAGGTGTAAGAGATTGTTAATTAATTAATGATAGTTCTGAAAAGTATTATTAATAAGATGATTACATTATAAATAATTTGCATGTTCCACAGCAAGTGGTATATTTTTTTATTTTAAGCATATTAAGAATAATAATACACCATGTATCTAGACAATATTTGCTACAACAACAAAATTTGCTAATGAAAAAAAATAAAATAATACGAGATAGCATGTATATATCACTAACATATGCATTTTGTGTTAATTTGTTTTTATCCTTTTTCAGGCCAATGAAGAAGATAAAGATCTATTGCAGCTACAGATCCAAACAGCCATTGCAGCTCTTAATGATCCTCCAAGTCCTATGAGCATTTAATGAAGTGGATATATATATACTATTATCATTGTTAAGCCACTAGTATAGATGTGTAGGGTTGAAGAACCTTGACTTTCAGGTTCTCATTAGAGTTTCTAATCACTGTTATTTACTACCTAATTTCTTGCCCCATTTCTACTTCCTGCTAAAATTTCCAATTATTGAGGAGCTTTGTTATCTTGAAAAGTGTATCTTTAATTAAATATCATATAAAAAATGTTATGACTTATTGTAAATGTAAAATGGAGAGGTATGTTATTGAAAATGTGGAGTGAAGAGGTTCGAGGTGTATCAAATTCACAAGCAAATAAAATAACAACTAGTTTAAACAAGAACTTCTGAGCCAGACACTAATAACTTATTAATCCATTACCAATCCTTGAGGAGGTTAGCAGCCATAGCCTTGAAACTAACTTTCTTTTTCTTTGAAGCCGAAGGCGCTTTGTTGGAGGTTTCCGGTCCCTTCTCTTCTTCAACACGACGATTAGTAGGTTGCTCAACTTTATTCGTAGCAAGGCTAGGAATCATGTCAAGTAACATTGCCTGCACAGGATCAGTCATAATTTCAAGTTTCTCACTAACCTGATTACTTTGCTCGTTGCGCACATCACCCATTCCAATTTCAGCCGCCAACATATTTCCATGTTGGTTGTTGAAATCCTCAAGCTCACTTCCCTTGTTGTGTTCAGAAATTTCTACTCCTTCAGTACCTTGGACGTTGAGAATTTTCTTAGTCTCATGTGGTTCTAATTGCTCGATGTGAAAACCAGAACTTCCTTCTGTAATGTCAGCCTCTTGCTCGTATGGTCTTTTCTCAAGAGAATCACTTTCATCTGATTCATATTCACTTATTTTAGCACGTTTTTTTGCAATTTGTGATCTTGCTCTTCGAGCTTGGTTTCCATCTGTTTTTATTTTTTTAGTACCTCTGCCTACAGCAGGTCTTCCTCGTTTCCTTTGACCACGCGTCCCTTGTGATGCCAAAGCCAAACTGTCTTGAGAAACAGCTTTTGCACTACTCTGTTTACTTTGCTTGTTAGGTAAAGATTCATTTTGGCTTTCTACATTATCTTCAACTAGGTGAGCATCCACCGCCATGTCATGTTCGCTAAAACAGAGCCAAAAATTCACATCAAATGCCAAGGAAAATATTGATAGAACACAAGTGCATAAGTCTTGTAGAGTATCCTCCATTTTAACAAATAGCTAATACCATTGAATTACCAAATGCTGACATGCATTAACTTACAAATTCACATCAAATGCCAAGGAAAATATTGATAGAACACAAGTGCATAAGTCTTGTAGAGTATCCTCCATTTTAACAAATAGCTAATACCATTGAATTACCAATTGCTGACATGGATTAACTTACAAATTCACATCAAATGCCAAGGAAAATATTGATAGAACACAAGTGCATAAGTCTTGTAGTATCCTCCATTTTAACAAATAGCTAATACCATTGAATTACCAATTGCTGACATGCATTAACTTACCAATCCTCAGCAGTTGACTCTTCTATTCCATCGGACTTCAACCTATAAGAGTCTTCTGATAATCTTTGGCAACTGTTCAAACAATCTTCTAACCACTTGGAATTTACTACATGCAACCTCTTGCTTCGGAGAAGTTTTCTCTCAACTGAAGTGAAACTACAAAGTTGAAGTAACCCGCCACCCCAAATGAAACCCAAAATAGAAGTGTTAAAGGCTATAAAATATAAATAATAAATAAATAATATACTAATCATTAATATTCACCTTTTTCTTTCAAACCAAATGTAAATAATAAACATTCAACACACGAGTTGCCAACAAACCGATCACTTACCTCTTCTGTATTTCTTCTTCATAGTTGGTAAGATAACTTGGTATGAACAAGGCCACAACATGAGTTGCAAAATTGAGATTAGAGGTGAATTTTCCACCACCCATGAGAACTTCAAGCTTGAGTCTCTTCGAAGAAAGTTCCAATAAATATTGCCAATCTTCTTTCCTGTATGAAAATACAGAACAATCAGAAAGCAACAAAGCAAACTAGGAAAAATCTATATGAGCATGACCAAAAACCTAAATTCCATATTCTGTGCCGAGTAAAAAACATAGATCCAATTTCACATCGAATGTAGCTTACAGAGATGGCATTGTGTTGCGGAAATAAATGGAGCATCCATTGAAGACAGACCACTTATCCTTTGGGCAGTATTTTTTCCTGTAATGTTTGACAGTGCTGACATTTTCTGACCTATTAATATTGTCTAAGAGCTGCAAAATGATGAATGAAATATAACTAAATATACCGAGGAATAACCTAAGTAGATCTTTGTTAAATATTACTAAAAGGAAAAAACCATGGCACATCAATGAAGTAGCTACATTTATAATGTAAACAACACACCTTACAGTAGAATATCCATGGTACACAAAAGGAAAAGAGGCTACAACTCGGGTATACACACACACTAATGCAATTTACCTGTTTGATGTCTCCAAGATTGAGATCCAAGTAGTAAGAGTCTGAGAACTCGTCAATTTCTTCTTGTAACTTCTTCTTGGTCTCTTCAGATAGGAAAAGGAAGTATCTTTCAAAGGAAACATTGAAAGCAATATACAATCAGAAGAGCTTCACAGCATTAAATAAGTCTATATTCAGTCAGAAACTCACTTTGGCTGTAAGCGGATGAGTTTCTTTTGTGCATAGCAATCTAGTACCCAGGTATAATGAATGATATCACCACGACGTTTTGCTGCTTCAAATTTAAACCCTACAGACAGATAGCAGTCCTTATTAAATTTGCAGCCAATTAAACTCTCATTTTCAAGCAGATGTCAGAGAGAGAGAGAGAGAGAGAGAGAGAGAGAACCCTTGCTGTCTGCTGCAACACAATGGGTGACTGAGTTATTCAAATTCATTGAGAAAGTACCGCCATTCTCAGCAACTAATTTGTGGAAGAACTCAAGAGAATGAGATGGAGGGACATTGACAAAATCTATACATAATACATGTCAAGGGAAACTATTTTGCACATTTAACGATTTTCAGATCAATCAGGATGATTAATATTATGAGTTATTTATCTCATGCTGCTACACTGTCAAAATCTTTAAAAATAATTGGTTGAAGGGATTGTCATTAGATCTTGTGCATATAAATGCTTTCTTTTGACACAATTTTGGTTATGTTGCAGGCAAATATGTTAGCACATGGAAGCACAAGCGACTTAACAAAAAGACATTAAGGTGTGTCTTCAAGGCGTAGCACAGATTAAGCCGGGACAACAGGAGCTGTTTGAGAAGGGGGTCTAGGGTTTAAACAATGACTATTAAAATAATATACTAGCAGCAAACATTTTTCAGGATACAGAACATCATATTTGAAAATAATAAGGAACCTCCCTTTACACTCGAAACATCAGTTTGACTTAAATGAGAAGGAACAATGAGCACATTTTTCTTTTCTCCCTTTATAGAGGCTTTCATGTGTTTTTGTTTACTGCCCTTCTTGTTCCCATATTCCGTATCCCTCTGTGTGGTACCATTGCTAGATTGCACCAATTCTATAAATGCTGCAAAGGGGGGAAATAAATGAATTAACCTTATAGAAAAATCACCAATGAATATGCAACAACATATTTTGTAAATCCCTTACATTGTACATCAAGGCATTCATGCCAAGCCTTGTCATATCTCACCCGATCAATCCGAGGAAATCTCAGACAGTAAGGTGCAGAGAATACCTGCATATAAAATCATTCAGATTAGAACTAAGCAGATCAAGACAAGAAAGACTGCATAGACTACAATTCTTCCAAACTCAGAGAGACACTGTATTTTCAAGACAACACCTCAGATTCTATGGTTCGGATATCACTTGTTATAGACAGAATAATTGATCTGCATAAAGAGAACGGTAATCGTGGATCAACATTGAACATGCAAGTGATAAGTAATTCAGAGTTCAAACTTATGTTTAAAATACTCACTTTTCAGGGCTATCGACCCACACATCAGGTCTTTCTTTGGAATGATTAGTAACTTGATAAAAACTTGGTGGCCTCTGCTTTGGATACTCATACTTTCTGAGGGAGAGATGGAAGGCAGACTTAAACTAAATGTTGAAGATATTTGATCGAATACGTAATTAATTTTATTTTTTTTGCTTCAATACCAGAAAATAAAGACAACTAAGACAACAACAAAACGAATGAGATATTGCCTCATGAATAAAATTGAAACACATAAAACCTACATGGTTTTTATATAGGGTCTAGTTCATCCTTTACAAAACCAATTTGTGAACTAATGGGTGCCTCCTCTTTACAAATTATTTTCAAGTTTTACCTCTCTTCAATGTAATAACTAAACCTATTCGAATACACCACTCACATCCAGCAAAATTGAGCTAGTTACGTGAATAATTTGGTGCGCGGCCCGAATAGATAGGTTTTGATACAATATTAGATTTTTGCATGGTGAGGGATGCATCTTATTTATATTTCCAGGCATTATCTCTTTTCAATGTAGGACTTCGGTTTTCCCAATATAACCAACCTGAAGTAAGGTTTCAGTTTGGTTACTACTGCTTCAAGCTCATCATCAGAAAGTCCAGTACCAACTCTGCAAAAGGAGACAAATCTGCACAAAAAAAAAGGACAATGTTAATGGAAATATGCATAGATAACTATGCACATGAGTTAAAGCAAGCTAGTCTCTTAAGTATAAAACGAGTCTCTATTTTATCCTGAAAGAGGTTCCCTACTTCTCTCTATCGGTATAAAAACTAAATGAAACACAGAAGATTGCAATGGTTTTGATAGGGTCCTTAGGAATTAGGCCCAGCTTAGCAGATAAGCTAGAGCTGTAGTATGTTTTATATCAAACCACAAAGCCCATTACAGTAAAGTACTTTCTAGACAATCATATAACGTCAGACTCTCTAAAATGTCATGTTAGACCTCCAAATATTTATATCATACAAGTAATTCAGAGTTAGATCTAATAAAACTCAGTTTGTCCTGTCTTTTTTTTTTATCTCTGTTCATGCCTATTAGTAGTAGTGTTTTTAACTTTTATATTATTATAAATAAAACTTAACCTTGTTAGCCTTCTTAGAATTTAGGTTGGGCCTAACTCAATCTTATAAAACCGGCTTGTAGGGTAAGGAATGAGGATTGTCCACCACCACTTATAAACTTATTTTCAGGCCATATCTTTTCTAATGTGAGACTAAGCTTGTCCTATCTTTTTTTATCTCTATGTCACATGCCTCTTAGTAGTACTTTTTTAATTTTTATAAATAGAACTTAAGCTTGTTGGCCTTTTAAAATTTGGGTTGGGTTTAACTTACAAAATCAGCTTATAGACATATTTTCAAGCAACTTAACCTGACAGCAGGTGGCCGAGAAGATTTTGTATAGGTTCTCTAATACCATCGTAGGTTTTTATGTTAGACGTAACTCATTCTTACAAAACTGTCTTGTAAAGTAAAGATTGTCCACCACTTATAAACATATTTTCAGGTTATATCCTTTCCAATGTGGAGCTCTTAACTATTAGCAAATTAGTCTATTTAAGCATAGGTATAATGACTTAGTTTAAGATGTTGATATGAAATAAACTTTTAAATAACATGTCGATCTCGAGCCTTGCAATTTTTTAACAGATTATGCATTGAGATGTAGCAAATCTACTTGCCACATCAGCACTTGACATAATCATTTGAACGATAAGGACTAAAAATTTTCACTTCTAAAGAACAAGAAACCACAAACTAAACTGAAAATAAAGAAAGAGCAAAACCAAAATTTGGCATATTAATAAGAATAAAAAACATAATTACACCCTAAAACATTTATACCGCTTGGGATGTGTATTTGGGGATGGACGCTCTGCAAGGCCCACCAAGAATTGAGCAACCTGTAATGAAAAAAATACCTCTATAAGTCCATTTTACAAAAGAATAATTTGTTATAAAGTCAATTACTAGAAAATAATGATGAAACCTCTCCCCCATGTCGTCCGGAACCATAGTAGCCACCTAGAAATCATCAAAAACAGAAAAATCAAGATAACTATGTTAACCAAGCTACTCCAAGATGTACATAACTGTTAAATTTAAGAATACAAATCATATCATATAAACCTATGATAAGTACATCCAGATCAGAGCCAGCTTGAACGTATTCAGGCTTCAATTTCAGCCATTTCCCACTGCGATCACTGGGTTCCCATTTGGAGCTGAGGTCTTTTACTACAATTCCTTCGTCTCTAAGTAAAGGAGATAAATAAAATTCTTAAGAAGCACACCCATTTTATTTTATTTTTCTACTTTCATTAAAGCTATATTTTAGAATCAAAGGAAAATAATCATATTCTTCACACAAAAATAGTCCAAAGAGCAGTGTAGTCAACCTTGCTAAGACCTGAAAAAGGAAGACACTAAAGAACCAGAACTGAGCCGCTATTGTCCTAAATCCATTTATTGCTAGATTATGAATATTTTTCTTTAGTTAATTTATCATGTTTAACTGTGGAATCTTTAGCTAGAAATATGAAATAGCTATCAAGTGTTTGAGGCATTCTAAACCATCCTAGGTTACATTGTCTTGAGACAAATCACAAGAAGAAAAAAAAATTTGTTTAAATAAATAAAAAAGGTTACTGTTTTAAATATTCAAATACGTTTTTGCTAACCTATTTTCAATGGTTTCTTTGAAAAATCTTTCAACTTCATCAGCATTTTGAGCAATAAGCGACCAACATGGTTCACCTGCATATCACCATTGGGTAGAGATTTTTCAGTCAACCAGCATCACTGAACAAATAAATATGTGAATAGATTTACACTTGAATTTTCCATTTGTACTCATTTACACAGGAATATATTATTACTATCATCCATCACCCATTTAAAATGGTTACCTCAAATTAAATGTGCAAAATTAAAATAATTGAGAATATTTATTTTGACTCCTTTTTCCTAGAAATTAAATTCAACTATGAGATGGTAATGAATGTTAACAATATCTTATCTCTTAATTTTTTTTAATGAAGATCAACTCATGAAAAACTTATAAATTATTTTTATTTCTAAAAGAACCAATTTAAATTATAAAATATAAAGACATATTTATGAAATTTTATTTTTGTCTTCACAGTGGCATCCCCTGCTCTTGTTGCTATAAATCAAAGTGATGAAATGATAGAAAAGAGTGATGAAATGATAGAAGGCAGATAAAAAGAGTCACGCATTGATATCGTCTACTACAATGATATTAGTTATCTCCATTGAGAATTCACTTCACAGTAATACGAAGAAAATAATAATATTTTATTAACTAAACAGATTTAAGAAACAACTGTTGCGCCAATTCATTGATGTAAGACACATATCAGGCAATGGAAATCGAAATTAAATTTAGTCTTTTCATAAAATCCAAATTAATTCAATAGTAAATGCTATTGCACAAGGATTACGACTGCAAATGATTACATCGATTAGAGTTGCCAAATCTCGTGCAATTTTCCATCTCTTTCTTTGATTTGCAACTAGAAAAACATATCACAATTGATTAAAAATGTTCTAGAATAAAAATTTCCATCACATTCTACAGAAAAAGTTCAACTCAGACCACATGACCAATAAACCATCGTAAGAGCTGAAGTGAAGTAAATGAGCAAATTATATCCACTTAGACATTATAACAGTAAGGAAGAAGAACCAAATCTAACTTAGCCCGCCTATTGCTAGAACAGAGAGTTGAGTCACCAACTTGATAATATATTGTTAGACCTCTTATAAAGAATATTTATAAGAGGAGAGGGAGAACATAATATGGGCAGTAGGCAATTACTTATTTTTATTAACAGTTTCTGTTTTTTAATATTTAATAGTTAGTAGCAGTTACGGGGTAGTTATGGGGCAGCTATGGATGATGTGAATATAAATTAAGGAAACCACGTGTTAGAGGGGATATTCAGAAAATATTTAAGTGGTTAATTCAAAGGGAGAGACCCAAGGCTCTCGAAATCCTTGGTAGGGATCACATGTGTTGAGTGACATTTCAATTTTGTAATCCTGTGAGTGTTTGTATTCTCTCTCTGTTTGAGATATTTTCTCCAGAGAATATTCAATAAATCTCTATTCTTATTCAGTAGTTATATTCTTGGTATCAGTTTCTAGCATACATCAACAACAACGGCAATATGATGCCAAAACAAAAAGAATACTTAATCAATCAGTATTCGGTAACCAACAGGATCAGATGAATAATTGCTAACATGCAAGAAGTCTTTCAATATAGTAAGCACGGAAGACAAGATAAATTGCTCTTGAGAAAATCTTACCAGAAGGCCGATGACTGTTGATACCACCATTATTAGGTAGTAAAATTTCCAAACGACCATTCAATGGCCTCACAACTTTACGTAGAATCTCATGCCGCTCCTTCAAAGTTTGGTGAATTACACTAGTATCTCCAAAATAAAGGATATCAAATGCAATGTCTAACCATTCTCAAGTCAAGGCCTATTGGGTATAAAGTTTCTTCCATTAGAAATTTTCATAATATATACGGATTTAGATACTCATTCTACCATTGAAACCAATTCACATCGCATTTACTGAGAGCTGAAATTTATAGTTAAACTTTTCAGAGACAAGGATACAGCATAACTGCAACAAGGAAGAACAAAAAATAATTAGAACTGCAGTTTCTCAAAAAAATTAAGATAATGAAGATCCAAAATTGAGAACCTGTCTATTACTATCTAGTCCATCCCTTGCTGCCTTGGCTGCCAAGAGAAGAAAATATTAATTGGCCAATGCTACTAAAAATTAAGGCTTTACAGTGGCTGAGACATTAAAGTACATGCCTATTTCCTGATTAGAGCCAAACTCAGCAAAACGATTCAAGGATGTATCCCAGACCAACATTTCACCATCAAGTATGCATCTAAATAAACAAAAAAAGATAAATAAGTTTTTTCAGACACATATACACTCTTCATAAATTCGTAAATTCAAATAGTATAAGATGCTCTGTGGAATATTTAAGTGGCTTGGCTCTTCCCCCTGATTGCTAGCTTTAAGGGAGGGTTACCCAAATGCTAGAATACTTATCATTTTGTTTCACTCGTTTGGTTTTACGGTTTTGGAAGCCATAAGCATTGACCCATATCTAATTGTCTGGCTACCAAACAACTATCAGAGTCTCAGCCAAAACAATTGATATAGCTACCACCCGCAACATTCGCCTATCATTAGAACCAAAAGTTGAAGATATATCATCCTCCCGAGTTCACACCATCAACAGCCAGTTAGCAATGCTTTCTCAGCCATAAATGGTTGTAGAGATCAAATCAAACACTATCGTCCATGACAATATTTTTTAAGAGATAATACTAGATAGTCAAAGATCAAGATATAAGAGATCTTCTGAATCCTCTAACATATCAGAACATCACTCTTGGTAGTGGATACTGTATGCTTGAGTGTTCTTGAACATGACCCTAGTTATTCCAATTTTTTTTATATATTAATTTTGAAATCCGAAACAAACCCACAGCAACCTCGTTGCTATATGTTTAATGTCACAGACACAAACACCTCCAAATTACAATTACATTGCCCATCATGAAGATTAAAAGAATTGGAAATCATTTGACAGGAAGATAAATATACTACAGGAAATGTTCTCACCTATCTACAAGAATATTTTGTATTATGATTTCTGACATCGCATGTGCATATTCAGAATGATCAAGAAAGTTCCTGCAATCATGGATGACAATGTAAGTAACAGAACACCTATTTGGGCAACAATCAGTGAAAAAATACAGCGCATAACCAGAAGACATTTTCAGAAATACCTAGGTATAAAGGAACACCCACAAAAAACAAAGAACAACTGCCGTATCATATCATATAAACCTGCTAGCTTCTCACTTTATAAGCAGCCATTTATCTAACTATAAAACATTTCACCGAGCATTTATATCGTTTTAAGACCAAAAGTAACATAAAAACAGACACATATACAAACTGGGAAGGTGGTGTAAAAGCAAGAATTCTCTTGGCATAAAAGAGCCGCTGTCTGAGAAGAAATGTTACAAAATACACAAGTGCACTTACCTTGAGAAGAAATGTATCTCTGTTCCATTTTTATGAATTTGAATGCGATCACCATCAAATTTGCATTCAGCAACCACTTCCTTACCATGAAGCTAAATAATAAAAGGAAACAAAAAAAATAAAAATTAGTGATAAGTATCAAACTAATCAATTCACTATGGTATAGAGGAGGAAAAGAAAGAAACTTTCAATGATATTCTCTTATATTCAAATGGGATAATGACATGATACAGAAGACAGAGCAGAAGCCCTAGTTTACAATATGAGTTAGGTTAAGTACTAGACTCCTAATTACACTAATCAAATAAGGGAACAAACTCAAGAAAGATAGGATAAAACCCTCAGAATAAAATATGATTATTGATTCCTAAAAAGTTAAGATCCCTAAAAATAAGATAACACAACTATCTCTAAAATAAACAAACAAAAAAGAACAAATTATCAAACTGCATTATGTATCATCCTTCCTCCCTGAGATATGTTGTACATATTATATAACAATTTGAAAAATAGATACCATTTCATTCTAGATATTCATAGTTCAGGATTCAAATTGGTGAATTTAAATTTTATCCGTTCAGAGACCTATGTATAAGGGGTAGTCTTGGTTCAACGGTAAGGTTGTTCCATTGCGACTCTGGGGAACAGGGGTAAGGCTGCGTACATCCAACCCTCCAGAGCCCATAAAATGAGAGCCTCGTGCACTGGGTTACCCCTTTTTTAGAGATCTATGGATAGACGTAGAAGAGTGGATAGAAGTGGTAGGAACAAAATTATCCCAACTCACCCCTAGAAAACTAATATCATTTCCCAAGTATGTTGGATCTAGAAGTGATCAGCCATAATAATTGCAGTAACATTTTGAAGTGTAGATCTTAACAAATTCACAGCATTGGAAGTTTAAAGGTTTAGCCTAGAGCCAAGTCCCCTAGCTGAAACACAAGATACATAACATAAGAGGTTGATTTGGAAGGAACAAGTATATTTTAAGGAGGTTGGAGGATAAAAGGAAGATATTTAATGATAGAATTTCAGCTATTCATATGGAAAGGGAGAGAATATATATGATGCTTTGCTGAGCCATAAAAATGTAAATATTGGCCTTAAATATATTCAGGGTACTATCTCATCGAATAATTAGGAAAAACCCTGTCCTCATTCCAAGTTTGTTCACATGTTTGTTGAGTTTAATCATGATAAAGCTAGAGACAACAAAAGGAGTTAATCTAGTTAAACACTGAATTAGAGTGCAATGCCTCAAAGTGGAGGTAGACTGTGGTGGCCTTACAAATGAAGAGTAAGAAATTCAAGATCAGGAATGGCTCATATGATGTTTGGAGAGGCAGTGGAAAGGAAGATGATATGCACATCATAGAAAGCTTGGTTAAAGTGTCTTGGCATAGTTATACAAATGTTTCCATTACTGAGTAAACAGTACTGTTTCAGCCTATGAAAATATCTAATTCATATTTTAGCAACTGAAGAGAAACATAAACCAGAAAAAGATAAATTAAAAACGTAAAATAATTATTTATGTGCGGAGAGAATAAGGATAAACAATTGAATACTCCTTTGATTAAGTAGCATGCCACTTAAGATTTTCCAACCTGAATGTAACAAAATGTTTCCCATTTTATGTTATTAAGTAATGATTAAAAGGCTAAGTGAAGCAAACCTTCTTCCATGCTTCAGCTGCGTTAGCAACTCTCTTAGCTAATTGAGGACGCACAGCTTTTCCAACTTCAATATCCTACAAAGAAAAGAAGTCATGCACATGTACGATACGGTTTCTGTGGAACCTTTAAATATATATGTTTATCTTTATAGAAATACGTTGTATATTTCGTTTCTTATTGGAACTGTTACATTGTGAGGTATATATAGAATACAGTACACTAATTTGTTAATAAACAGAGAAATAATTTCCTATAATTGCTGCTACCCAAATAAGGAAATCAGAATAATAGATAATAAATCTATTTACACCACTGTTTTGTAACAGCTTGACAAATCAGAATCAAATGATTATGATTTGATATGTGCTAATCTTCAACACTCCCCCTCAATCTGGGTGGTAGATGTCTATCATACCCAGATTGGATTTGATATTTTCATAAGTATTCCTTGGAAGAGTCTTGGTTAAGATATCTGCAGTTTGCTTGCATGATGGGACATGATCAATACTTATAATCTTATGATCAATTTTTTCTTTAATGAAGTGTCGGTCAATTTCCACATGTTTTGTTCTATCATGTTGGACTGGGTTCTTTGCAATGCTTATAGCAGCGTTGTTATCACATAGTAACCTCACAGTATGGTTCACTGGAATTTTGATTTCATCTAGCATGCTCTTAAGCCACATTCCTTCACAAATACCTAGGGCCATAGCTCTAAATTTTGCTTCTGCACTACTCCTCGCCACTACAGTTTGTTTCTTGCTTCGCCAAGTTACTAGGTTCCCCCACACAAATGAACAATAACCTGTAGTCGATTTTCTGTCTGTGGAGCATCCTGCCCAATCTGAATTTGTATAAACTTCAATGTCCCTGTCTGAATTTCTCTTGAAGTGGAGGCCTCGACCTGGTGTGCCTTTGAGGTATTGGAGGATTCTATTCGCCATTTTCATGTTAGACTCAGTTGGATTTGACATATAGCGACTAGCCAAGCTTACAGCGAACCCAATGTCAGGCCTAGTGTGAGATAGGTAGATTAGTTTCCCAACTAGACTTTGATATCTATCTTTGTCGGCTGGTGAACTTTCATCTTCTCTTCCTTTTATTTGTTCTATTGGTGTATTAGCTGCCTTGCACCCAAGCATTCCAGTTTCTTGAAGTAAGTCCAGGGTGTATTTCCTTTGTGATACATAGATACCATCCTTTGTTCGAGCAACTTCCATCCCTAAAAAATACTTAAGTTGTCCCAAGTCCTTAACTTCAAATTCCTTTGCAGTCCCTTTAAATGATCAATTTGATCATAATCATTTCCTGTAATAACGATATCATCCACATAAACAATAAACAAAGCTACCTTTCCTTCCATGGAGTGTTTAACAAACATAGTGTGATCTGATTGGCATTGGTTGAACCCGTCTTTCTTGACAACTCGAGTCAATCTATCAAACCACGCCCTTGGGGACTGCTTGAGGCCATAAAGGGATTTTCGGAGCCTGCACACCATATTTGCGGTGCTGGATGATTCGAGTCCAGGAGGAATCTGCATATAAACTTCCTCTTCTAGGTCACCATTTAAGAAGGCATTCTTGATGTCTAGTTGATGGAGTGGTCAATCTAAATTTGCAGCCAAAGAGAGAATAACTCTAACGGAGTTTAGTTTTGCCACCGGTGCAAAAGTCTCTTCATAATCTACTCCATATGATTGAGTAAATCCCTTTGCTACAAGTCGAGCTTTGTACCAAATTACACTCCCATCTGCATTATACTTCATGGAGAATATCCATTTGCATCCTACCGGCTTCTTCCCTGCAGGTAGGCTTGTGATTTCCCAAGTGCCATTCTTAATTAAGGCCTGAACCTCTTCCGTTACAGCTGCTGCCCATTCAGAATTTTGGAGTGCCTCATGGATGTTGCTTGGAATATGTGTATTGTCAAGAGCTGTTACAAAAGTCTTGTAACTTTGGGACAATTTTCCATAAGATACAAATCTTTCAACGGGATGTTTGGTACAGGATCTTACATTTTTTCTCAACGCAATAGGAATATCAATATCAACATTCACAGAGTTAGGAGCAGTATTACCTGAGGGAACGCCATTTTCTGGAGTCTTGGAGGTTTCTTGGTTCTGCCTTGGAGTTGTGCAGGACTCTATTCCCTTCTTGTTCTTCCTGGAGTACACTTTCATGTTGTTTCCTGGTGCAGTTTCTACTGCAATTTCCTCTGTATTTTCTAACGTAGTTTCTTCTGGTCCACATGTAAGTTCTGCAGTTTCTGTTGCATTTTCATTTGGTTCAGGTGTAGGTTTTGATGCCTCTGCAGTGAGTTTGGGTTCAGTTAGCTCAAGTTCCAAAAGTTAGGATTCTACCACTTCAATTGGATATGTGTTCTCCCCCTGAATGCCAACTTTGGGGTAATATGGCTGATTCTCCAAAAAGGTTACATCCATGGTGTGGTAGAATTTTTTGTTTCGAGGTGAATAACATTTGTATCCCTTTTGGTGAGGAGAGTAGCCGAGGAATATGCACTTAATGGATTTCGGGTCAAGTTTACTGCGTTAGGGATCAAGATTATGGACAAAGGTTGTGCATCCAAATATTTTCAAAGGAATAGATGTAAGAATACGATTGGTTGGGTATAAGGTTTGGAGAGTGGAGTAAGGCGTATGAAAGTTAAGGATTCGGGAAGGCATTCTGTTTATTAGATAGGTTGCAGAGAGGACAGCTTCTCCCCAAAGCTGGTTAGGTACATTTGTAGCTAGCATGAGAGATCCGGTTACTTCTAGGAGGTGTCTATTCTTTCTCTCAGCAACCCCGTTCTGCTGAGGTGTATCCACACATGAGGTTTGGTGTATTATTCCATGTTGCGTAAAGTATGAGCTTAGTGCAGAATTATAGTACTCACGACCATTATCACTCCTAAGCACTCTAATTTTGCTTTGAAATTGTGTTTGCACCATGGTATGGAAACATTCAAATATCCTACCAACTTCCGATTTATCTTTCATAAGGTAGACCCAAGCGATCCGTGTGTGGTCATCAATAAATGTGACAAACCATCTTGCTCCAGTTACATTTCTGACCCGCGATGGTCCCCATACATCACTATGAATAACATAAAAAGGTTGGGAAGGTTTATAGGGTTGAGGTGGGTGGGGGCTGCGTGTATGTTTGGACAATTGACAAATTTCACATTGAAACAACTTCTGATTTTTATTGAATAGTTTAGGAAGCATTTTTTTCAAGTACATAAAATTTGGGTGGCCTAGTCTATAGTGCCACAGCATTGCAGAATTTTCACTACATGCAGAAACTACAGCGCAAGAGGTTGCCTTGAATTCTGGTTTAGATGCTTCAGCCTGAAGGATATAGAGTCCAGCACATTCTTTAGCATTGCCAATCGTCCTCCCCGACTCCAAAATCTGAAATTCACATAGGTTAGGAAAGAATTTAGTGATACACTTCAAATCCTTTGTAAGTTTACTTATGGACAGCAAGTTACAATCAAGTTTAGGCACATACAGTACTGAACTAAGAGTAATATTTTGCGAAATAATGACTGAACCTTTACCCATGACCTTAGAAAGGGTACCATCAGCAATTCGAACAGTCGAATTATTTTGACATGGAGAATAGCTATCAAAGACAGTCAAATCTCCAGTCATGTGATCAGATGCTCCTGAGTCAATAATCCATGATTTTTGTTTTCCCCTGCTAGTGTTTAGAGCATGCAAAAAATTACCTTTTTGTGCCATAGTAGTTGTACCAATTGTTTGTTGAAGCAATTTTTGTAAGGCTTCCATTTGCTCCTTGTTGAATGGTGATGAGTGAGAATTTACCTCAGCTGTGTTCCCTCTGTTGTCCCGGTTTTTGCTCCATTTTAGCTCTGATGGCTTTCCATGAATGATCCAACATGTGTCTTTGGTATGACCCAGTTTCTTGCAGTGGTCACACCATGGCCGTGTTTTCTTTTGGAAAGATCGATGATCTCCCCTTGCTGCCATTGCAGATCCTTCTATAGATGGGGCTGCACTGGATTTTCCAAGCATCACTTTTCTCCTGCTTTCCTCTCTTCGTATTTCAAAGAATGCTTCTCGAATTTTTGGAAGAGGTTTGGTTCCAAGGATTCTCCCACGAACTTCATCAAGTTTTGTGTTCAAACCTAAGAGAAATTTGTAGATTCTATCTTTCTCCACCAATTCTTTGTACTTCTTTTTATCCTCTGTGCAGCTCCATTCAGCTTCATCATATACATCCAGTTGCTGCCAGTGACGATTGAGAGTATTAAAATACTCTGTGACTGAGCGGTCTTCTTGACGCAAGTCATGGAGTATGCTCTTGATTTCAAATATTGCAGATGTATTGTCGACATTAGAGTAGGTTTCCTTTACGGCATCCCACATCTCTTTGGCAGTATCATAGTACAAGAAATTTTCTCCAATTTCATTTGTCATGGTGTTTAGCAGCCATGACATTACTAGACTGTTTTCTAGTTGCCATTTTTCAAGGTTGGAATCCCCCTTTTTTTGACACTTGGAGTCTCCTGTGATATAACCTTCCTTCCCTTTTCCTTAAAGGTAGATTTTGACTGAGCGCACCCATTGATTGTAATTCTGGCCATTCAGTTTGTGACCAGTGATAGGAAGAGCATGTCCTTCGGCCAAACTGTTGGCTGAATTTTCTGCTTTAGTATCTGCCATGGGTGGTGCTCAAGGTTTAGGGATGGTTCAGATCTTATGCTCTGATACCATATAGAAATACGTTGTATATTTCGTTTCTTATTGGAACTGTTACATTGTGAGGTATATATAGAATACAGTACACTAATTTGTTAATAAACTGAGAAATAATTTCCTATAATTGCTGCTACCTAAATAAGGAAATCAGAATAATAGATAATAAATCTATCAGAATCAAATGATTATGATTTGATATGTGCTAATCTTCAACAATCTTTATTTTCCATGGGAAATAATTCAGAGAAAAAAGGTGGGAATAGATAAAGAAGCTCTTTGTTTCTTGCATTAGGTCTAACATGGCCTCAGCCTATTCAAAGTTAGGATTCAGGCCAATTTAAAAACCTTACGAGAAAGTAGGCTTTTGAACAAGTTCATGTCACGATGGACAACAATCAATTCACATTAATGCTCTGGAGATGAAGTGCTCTTTAAGCTATATAGAGTTTGAAAAAATAATTTAAACCACAGCTAACCTGCCGCTTATGACGTTGGTTCCGATCCCTTAGTTTTTCACAAACTAATTTTAAGTCACATGTAACATTAAACAAGTCTTCAGCATCTGGATGGAATTCATGAAAAATGCTTTTTTCACTAATTCCCAGCTTCAAATCTGCGATGAAATTTAGTTAGATGCCTGAGAGTTATTTAAGGTATTAAATTGATTTGCTGGTGCAAATGAAAAACACCTTTCAGGATTATCATGATAATCCACTTCATTTCCTGTGCGTTTGTCATTTGGATAAGGGTTGAAAGAACCAAAGTCTTCTCACCCCTGTAACCATAGTCACCCCATACAAGAATGATGTTAAATAAAAACTACATAAAGAATGGTGAGCCAGATGGTGAGACTGTTTGAACATTTCAACTTCACAAATTTAACTTAAATTAAGATAGCAACATATTAGATATGAATGCATGAAGATAAGGTCTTCTGATTCAGTATACTGCAAAGTGTTTTCATGTTTTATACACAAACGATAACAGTTTTACAAAACAGGGCATTTCTAAAACACGGAAAACATTGAAGCATCATGAAAGTGTAAACAATCTTGTTCAATTTACAATCCCATCTGCAGTTGTTAAGAACCTACAAAATTGTAGTAGATAATAGAAATGGTACTAATTGATTTATCTTGTTGGCACCAACAAGTAAATCAGTTTCATAGTTCTATTTCGGACTATTTCGGAATCCAATTACACTGTTACCAAAGTTCCTACCGAATTTGATCATATTCAAGACCTTAGGCATGCAAATGCAAACACACACATCCAAAAAAGCAAAGGACTGACAAACACAGCACATAGCACTATCAGCACATAGCACTATTAGCACATAATAGATGGCAAAGCGAAGAAACAATTAAAGCAAAAACCATAAACCTGTTCTCACTTGAAGACAATTGATCAAGCAAGTCATTTAACTCCTTTATAGTCAATCCACCCGAGGCAGTACCTTGTCTAAGCTGCAGCACCTGTTTCATAAACAACAACACTCCATTTTCAGCAACAACAACAACAAAACAAAATCATTTACAAAAGCAATAAACAATCACAATACAAAACCCTAAAAAAACTAATAAAATTCAACATAAATCTCATCACAAGGAAGTAACATTGAATGAATGAATGATAACAACAACAACCACCAAGCTCTATCCCACTAAGAGGAGTCGGCTACATGGATCGACTTTCGCCATAATGTGCTAGCCTAGACCATGTTTCTATTCAAATCGTTAATCTCGAGATCTTTCTTAATAACTTCTCTTATGGTCTTTCTAGATTTTCTTTTTCCTCTAGTTGTTTGACTTCTCTCCATCTGATCTACTCTCCTTACCACAGAACCTACATGTCTTCTCTCTACATATTTTCCACTATTTTCTCTATTATAGGTGCTACTCCAACACTCTAATATTTTCATTCATAATCCTATCCTGTCTAATCTTATCACACATCCAATGCAACATCCTCATTTCTACTACACTTATTTTATTCTCGTGTTGATTCGAATGAATGATAACAAAAGAAGGGGAAAAAAACACTACCTCTATTCCTAAGGGCCTATTTGAGTGTTTGGAGGGGAAGGGAAGGGAGAGCTTTGAAAAAAGAGAAGGATTGAGTGAAAAGAATTGAAGGATTTTGGTTGGGATGGTTTTGGAGGATTTGCTTTTCATGACACCAAAAATCCTCTAATTTGAGAAAACTCAAAATTTGTATTGAAGGAGGACTTTTGAAGGTTTTGGAGGGCTTACATAAATTTTTTAAATATCTTTTATGTTGTTATAGTATTCTGAAAAATTAAAAATATAGTAATGATAAACACTATTTTATCATTCTATACCAAAACCTTTTTTCAAAAAATGTTAAATATTTTCCTATATTTTTTTAAAATTTCGTTTTCGGAAGTCTTCCCTTCTCCTCTCCTCCAAACTCTCAAACAAAGTCTAAATATAAATCTCATTTTTTTTAAATGTTTATAAATATAAGTCACATTTCAAAATATCACATAAAATTCAAGAGATTAGTCTATGCAGTAGGGCGCCCTGGATATACCAGGTTTCTACCAGAAAATACTATCGGATATACTTATTGTTATTTTGAAATATATTCTAATTAATACTCTAACTATCTTGGGATAAAAAGTCAATATTTTAGGAACACTGGTACATAAAATTAACAAATTAAATACAATACTATTTTTCTTAATACTTCTACATGTTACTAGTTCTGGAAATTAGTAAAGGAAGCTTGAAATAAAGAAGTAAGGTGGAAGAAGCAAACCTCGGTGGCGACAAGTGCGAAATTACCGGCATTAGCACCAGTTTTGGAACCACCTTTCCGCCAATTGATAAGTCTCAGAGCATCAGGCGAATCTTTAGACATTCCAAGAGCGTCAATGAGCGAAGTAGCGAGAACGGACTCTTTGAGACCGTAAGAGCCGCGTTCACGATCAAGGTTGGGAAGAATGAGGCGAATAGCGGGGAAGTAGTTCCGATCGGGGCAGAAAGAGTCAAGAAACTTGCGGAACTTGGCGCGTTTCTTCTGCGGTGATTTGGTTCGTTGCGTCCATGTTAGGAGACTGCATAATACGCTGAACTTTGTTTGCTCTGTCATTGGGGATTTGGGATTGGGGATGACGGAGTTTGAATTTGAAGAGATGAATAACCGCTTGGAAAGGGTTATTGTTGTGTGGTGGTAGGGACTGGAAATTGAAAGGTAAAACAAGTACTAGTACTTTGAACACTAACGACTTCCTTTGTACGTCTTGTGGTTTTCGGACTGACTTCAGGGGCAAAATTGGAAATAGACTTTTATTCCGAACTCAAACTAAAAATAGTTAGAGATTGGATGGAATGGACTCAATGGAGTTTTCGTGTCATGGAGGAAATTTCTAATAAGATGGAGCCGAATTAATTTGCAAAGTTAATATTTTAATATTAAATTAATGAATGAGTAAAAGAGTAATTTAAAAAAGTGAATTAGATAATATTCAAATGATGTCCGTTGAGTTTTATATAGAGTAGACGGTTAAAACAATCGCAATCAAATATGATGCCTTAAGCATGGATTGTATGGTTGCATCTGGAGGTAGACGTCTGAGGGTGCATCTTGAGTGTGAGTTTTATGATTGTTGGTATCTTGAGTCTCTAGCACGTTGGTATGGTCGTTCTTGGATTGAGTCTCTAACTTATATTTAATGCATATGAATAGTTGTCCTCAAAAACTATTATTGCATAACAATGGAAAGATTTCTAGAATACTTGGTCGTTGTTCACTACGATCATGGTCCTTGTGACTAATTCCTTTCTTATAAAACGATTTGCAAGATTGTTTTGATTCTGACGAGTGGCACTAGATCCTTAGGGTAGGGTGTGACCCTGCACTTTAGGGTGCTCCCACAAATATTGTCATTTTATCTGATAATTTTCATTTATCCGCCTTCTTTTTTAATTCAACTAACACACAATTATATATATATATATATATATATATATATATATATATATATATATATATATATATATATATATATATATATATATTATATGTGTGTGGATCATTGTTCTAAGAATTCAAATTTAACTTGACACCCTAAGGCATTAGTAGTAAAAGGAGTATTATTAATCAAATTAATAATAAGAGAAAACAAATTAATTTTATTAATAAAAAAATATACTATTTAGTCAAATAGACTAGGTCACATACCATAAAAAAAAAAATCTTTTAAACTTATCAGACCGGCCTATTTTAGTAAATATGAATAAATTTATTATATTTTATATTGTATTTTGTACTTTATATTAAAATAGAAAAGTGAAATTTAATTATCTTGAAGAATTTGTGAAAATAAGTTGAAAAAACATTATGAATAATTTCATAAGTTGTTTTCATAAGTTCTTCCAAACAAATAATCTCACAAAAACTTATGCTACTATGTAAATACAAATAATTCAATGTAAACAAATATTTAGTCTCGTTTTACTTTTAATTCTCTGGTGTATTTAAACATTAGTTGAATTGTTTATTTACCTATGTTCAAATGACTTAGGCTTTTTAAGCAGGATAATAGGCTAATTAGACCTTCGAAAAGATCGGATCCAGGTCAAAAAGTAAGCATGTGATAGGTCACCAGTTAGGCTTAGGCTTTGAATTTTTTTAGCAAGACAGACTTAGGCTTGACAAAGTCTAACTTGACCCAGCTTATTCTCACCTCTATCTATACCTAATAAAAAGGATTTGATAAACATATTACATAATAAAAATATATTTTCAAAGTTTGATCTTAAATGTGGATATTATCAAATACAGTTAAAAAAAGAAGATAAATATAAAATCACTTTTGTGGTGTCATTTGGTTACTATGAATGGAATGTCATGTCATTAGGATTAAAAAATGCTCCTTCTGAGATTCAAAATATTGTGAATATTATATTTAATGATTACTCTCACTTCACCATAGTCTATTTATATGACATGTTAGTATTCTTAGATTTTATAAACCAACATATAAAACATAGGACCAATTTTATGAGATAATTAAAGATAATGTGTTAGTCTTATCAGAAAAGAAACTAAAAATGTTTTAATATAAGTAAGATTTCTAGGTTTTGATATTTTCTAAGGAATGTATACCTCCATTAGTAGGTCTTTGAAATTCATTAGTAAATTTCCAAACGAATTAAAAGATAAAATTCAATTACAAAGATTCTTAGGTTGTATAAACTATGTGTCTTACTTTATACCTAACTTAAGAACCGTTTGTATACCATTATTCAAGAGACTTAGGAAGAATCCTCCTTCTCGGGATGATTCAATGACCAAAAATGTTTTGCAATTAAAGCAAATAGTTTTAAAAAAAACTACCATGTTTAGGAAGACCTGATCCTAGAGCCAACATTATTGTTGAAACTAATTCCTCAGACATAGGTTTTGGAGGAATTCTAAAAAAAATACTTTCATGAATAGAAAAGAAATAAGTTGTTAGATATTATTCTGGGAGTTGAAACACATCTCAGTTAAACTATAGTACTATTCAAAAGAAATTTTATCTAATGTTTTGTGTATTACAAAATTTCAAGATGATTTGTTTCCAAAAACATTTTTATCAAAAATAGATTGAAAAGCCGCACAAAGTGTTTTACAAAATGTTGTTAAAAAATTAGTTTTAAAATATATATTTGCTAGATGGAAAGTATTACTTTCTTGTTTTGATTTTGAAATTGAACATATTCAAAGAATTAAAAACTCATTACCAGATTTTCTAACCAGAGAATTTTTACAAAAAAAACATAAGTAAAAAATTAATTGACCTTAGAGATAACTATGGTCCTCACATTAAAGATCACAAAGATAAGGAAATAATTTTAGATACTCCATACTTTATTTCCAAGTTACCTCTCTTATTAGTGTTACTCCTCATACGATTATTGAGCCTACTTTATTAACTCGATTAACTTTTAACTCTCAAATTACAAGCCCGTTATCTATCAAAAAAGTCCACCCCTCTAAATTAGTCTTCTATACTCCTCTTTTTTCCTTACCAAAATTGACCTTTATTACCAAAAATTTGTCTATATTAATATTACCTTTATAAACAGTTTATTGTCCTCCAAACTCTTCGTTATTACAAAATATTTTAAGAATTTTCTCTATGGGGTTTTTCCTTATTCCTAAAGACCAATCTAAGACCAAAAAATTCTATGAATTTATCCAGGTAGATTCTGAGTCTATTATTCTTACCCATAAGACAAATCGTAATGATCAATCTAAAATTAAATTCTCTAAATTCAAAATTCATAAGGTATTGTCTCATTCTGATTGAAAACAACCTCCATCGAAATTATAATATTTTTCTAGAACCTTTACTCCACAATATTATTCTTACTTTGATTACATGGACGCCTTATTCAACTTTTTGTCGGATGAACCTTTCAACCACACTTGGTTTATATGGTTCAACAAGGATATTTTACTTAATCAGTGGTTTCAAATTGTTAGGCCAATTTTAGAAATATTTCATGATTATGCCTTAAAGGCATTCAACAATTTTTTGGACAAAACTACTTGTCCTCAATACAAGTCTTTATTGTGTTTCTGTGATGTTTTTGGAACTATGTGGATTTCATCCTGGACCTTTTCAACTGAATGATTGTGGGAAGGGTTCTCTTCTAATCAATTAGTCAAGAAATTTTCTATTAAATGCTGGTCAAAGTTTAATCTAAATTTTTTCTTTCTCCGTCAAGAATAAATTCTTGGTTCAAGACTCATCCTGGTCTATACAAAGAAAATGATACTTCTCTAGAAGATACATCATTCGTGTTAGATCGATCAAAATTACTTGCCTTTTTATATGTTGCTTCCAGCCATAAAGAATTCTTAAGCAAAATTAAATAAGTTATGACTATTTTATCTTGAAGTGATAGTGCTTCTAGCACTTCTGAAAATGTTAATAAAGATGATTATTATGGAATCATATACCTTTGAAAGTCAGGATCCTACGGATCATTCAATTATTTTGAAGATAAATTTAATTATGATAAAATAAAATTATGAAGATTTCTCTTGTCAACATTATTTTGAAGATAAAATCAATTATGGTGAAGATAAGAACATAAAGACAACAGTGGACCCCTTTTGTTGGCTTCAATTATCTTCCACTCAGACTTACTTTTGAATGATTGATGATACTTTATTAAAGTTTTTTGCTTTATTTCAATTATTCAGGTCATGTGGGCCATTACCTTTTGTAAAATTTATGTTTAGTTTATTTGAGTTTTAAGTCCATTTAGATCCTTGTCTATAAAAAGATCATTTGTGTGTTATGAAAGGCGTTCGAGTTTTTAGTCTTAGAACTTGAAATTCTTGATTTTCCATCCTTTATAAATATTTTCATAAATAAAATCACGTCTTTTAATATTTTCAACACTACTTTCGCATCTAACTTTACTTTTATGATTATCTTTAATATTATCTCCTACAATACGTTTACCGTTAATATTATTATTTTCATTAACACATGTTTTTTTTTTAATTTTACTAAGAAACTTTTCATCACGGATCCTATAAAGAATCATTGTCATATATTTTAAGTGACAAACTTCGAATTTCAACATCAACATTTTTTCATTTTTACAGTAAAAACAAGCGCACCACTACTACGAAAAATACATATAACAACGGTTTCGAAAGACCTATAATAATGGTTGAGTAAACGTTGTTAGATATGGTGTAGTTGTAAGTGAGTTATTTATAATAATGGTCTATTGCATGTGGTAGCAAACTGGATAGCATGTTACATACAACCACGATTATATTAAGCAATTGTTGTTGTATGTCTTTTAATAAAATAAAATAAATGCAGCAGTAGAACAAGAACAACAACAAGAACAAAAAAGAAAGAACAACAATAACAACAACAATAATAAAAACAACAACAAGAACAACAACAACAACAACAATAATAATAACAACAACAAAACAAAAAAGAATGATAATAAGAATAACAACAACAATAATAACAAAAAATGAACAACAACAACAATTAATATTGCTAACTTGAATTCATATTTTTCTTGTCTCATTTAAGTTGGATAAGAGATGATAGAGTTTTGAAATTTGTTAATGAAAGATATGATGTTTTCGAGTTTTGTTTATGGAACAAATGATATTTTCAAGTTTGGTTTAGTTGAGAAATAATGTTTCATAAATGAAAGATGGTGTTTGGAGATAGAAGATGAAGTTCGTCTAAGTTGGAAGTTCATCTAAGTTTTAGGTTTCACGTGGATCACTAATAGTAGTGTCTTGAGCATTGATAATCATTAAATGGACGATCGAGATTTGTTTAAGGACGGTGAAAAAACTCAATAAACACGCTACATACAACAACAGTTATATTAAACAATTGTTGGTGTATGTATTTTAATAAAATATAAAAAATGCAGCAGTAGAACAATAACAACAGTAAGATTCGGGTTCATGATCATGCGCTACATACAACAAAGGTTGTATTAAATAATCATTGTTGTATGTATTTTAATAAAATATAAAAAATGAAGCAATAGAACAACAACAAGATTTGAACTCATGACCATGCACCACTTTTCACCTTGGTTGGAAATTCCAACTGTGGTGAAAAGTGGGCTTAAAAATGAAAATAAAAGGAAAATGCCTAATGGAATAGAATCTTTTTCCCCACAATATTAAAACATATCAGATACTTTATTTCGTTCATAACACATAGGGGTGCCCTAGCGAACGAGACGACAACGATAGCAAAATCTTCACCATCCTCTTCGAATATTATTTTTGGAAACAAATGTTATTTTTGGAAGCAAAATCTTTATCATCCTCTTCAAATATCATTTATGGTACGTTACCATTATCTCTCTCTGACACATGTGAATGTTTAGGGTTTCTTTCATGAATCAATGGCTTCTGTTTATGTTCTTCAAAATTGCCATGTGTATTGTCCATGTTTTATTCAAATTTTGTGAATATGCTTTAGGTTTTGGTGTTAGATATGCATATGTGTTAGATTTTGTGTTTGAAGCATTAATGTGCCATTCACATTTCCTTTATTTTTGTTTTGTTGCAACTGTGTTTTAGTTTTATTCATATTTTGTAGCTTATAAACATAGTATGTAGTGTGTAGCATATAACTATAATATGTAGTGTGTATCATATAATCATAGTATGTATAATGCGTAACATATAACCTTAGATTAGTGTGTATGATAAATGAGTTCTTGAATTTATTGAAACTAAGAGTTAAATTTGAACTGTGTGTAGCATATAACCTTAGATCAGTGGGTTACAAAGAGGCTAGTGATTTTTTATTAATCATATCTAAATCCTCTAGTTGAGAGAAAGTTTGACCAAGAATAACTTTCCTTATCATCATCATCATCAAAATCGATGATGACTAGCCTTTTCACGCTTCTTCTTCTTCTTGATCTCCTCTTCCTAGAAGCTCTCCTAGGCCTCAAAGGCTTGGTAGCAGGGCCTCTTGCATTAACTTGGACCTCTTCTTGGACCTCTACAACAATAATAGTTTCTCTTCTCTTAGCATTATTGAAAGTTTCAACAGAAGTACTCATTTTGATTCTTCCTCTTCTCTGATTTCTTTAGATGAAGTTCTTTTTGTATTTTAGTTCAAAGAGGAATTTCGTTTTTATATTGGTTTGATGATTCTTTCTTTTCTTTGATCTTGAAAGTCTAAAATCAAAAAGATTTCACGCATATCAAGTTTGATCATTATTACTTCTTTAATTTTCTATGTTTTCTTCTCTTAGAAGTTGGAAATATCTTTTGGTTGACTACCTCAAGCTATTGAATGATTACATCTCCTTGTCTTTTAAAATTTCTTTTTCCCTTCTTTAAAAGTTTTGATAGCATTATTTGATGTAATGATGTGTACATTGTAGGTTGTTTGATTCCTAATGGAATTGTGTCATTAATGTATACAAGTTTTGATATTCAATTCACAATTGGGTGTATTGTTGTTTCTGGTATGATATGATTGAGAATTATTCATAAATAATATTTCACAATGGTTGTTTCCTACAACCATAATTTTAAATTGCGTGATATCTAATTTATAACAACATTCACACGCCCGTTGTGGTAACCATCATACATACAACTACACGCTACCTAACAATGGACGTGTTACCGTCATTATATGTATTAACTGTCATTGTGTTTTTCATAGTAGTGTAAATTCATACCATTTTTAAATTCTACTTTTTGAATATTCTTCTTACAAATATCGTTTTCATCTATAATATTTTTAATTTATCTCATGAAAGTATTCTTGCTTTCTGAATCTTTCATTTTGTCTAATATTCCTATTAAGGTATTAGCTTGATTATTTGTTAAAAACTTTAGTTCTTTTATTATATATATATATATATATATATATATATATATATATATATATATATATATATATATATATATATATATATATATATATATATATATATATATATATATATATATATATATATATATATATATATATATATATATATATATATATATATATATATATATATATATATATATATATATATATATATATATATATATATATATATATATATATATATATATATAAAAGAGATATTCTTATTTCAAAAGTAAGTTATTATAATTTACTCTACATCCTAACTATTGATTCTTTTCAATCCAATGACTACAAATAATTAGTAATTAAATATGAAGAGAAAAAACTTAAATATTTATCTTTTAAAAAATAATACCTTTTTATATTTATTTTAGACTTTATTGCAATTGATTTAGCTTTATATGAAAAAGAGAACTGGTAATAATCTTGTTGAATTATATGTAACATTTATCTTTTATATTCTTTTAAGATTTTATTGTTATTAATTAAATTTTAAGTTTTCAAAAGTTCAAATTTAGTAGTAGTATATTTCTTTTTAGGTTAGAATATGGCGGTAAGTGGGCCAGAAAAAATTAATTAAATTAACAATTAAAATTAAATTAAATTAAAATAAATTGATTATTTTTGGTTCAGTTCTAAAATCGAATCGAATCAATGAAAATTGATATTTTAGTTTTATGGAATTGTCAAACAGATTTAACTGAACCAATGGATATTATTACGCTCTAAATTTTTTATTTTACTCATTATTAAACATAAATTTTGTATCATCCAATCCTTCTCCATTTTTGTTTACACTTCCTTTCTTTAAGTAAAACACGCATCTTAAAACCAAACTCAAAAGCATAGAAAATAGAAATCATCACAAAAAAAACTTGCTTTCATTTAACTACTGCTCTCGCTGATCGCCACAATTGTTACTCTTCTCTACCTCTGTTCTAATATGTTATGGTCGCTTTTATCGTGTTCAAGTTCTCTTCATTAATTTTCATTTTTTATAGCATTTTTGTTTCTTCTTCTTCAATAAAATTTCTTCTAGTCTTGTTACAAAATAGTTTTGATGTGTGTTTGAGGTGT
>OX451736.1:1384343858-1384525224 GCA_948472305.1 Vicia faba
CAAATGTTCAAATGGGGATATTTTAGCAAGAAATTAAAACTAAACTATTACATCCAAATTGAATTATACAAATTATTTAATATACAACAATTAAATAAAAATACAATAAATATGCGAGATGAAAAAAATGATTTTTTATATGTATGAAAAAAAGTATTTTTTTTTATTTGTCACATAAACAAAATAAAATGAATTAATTTTTGGTATTTTTAGGTTTTTAGGGCAAAACCCTAATTTTATAAATAAAAGGTATTTATTATATAATATATGCAATATTTATTAATTATGTACAAAAATAAATAAAAAGAAAGTATATTTGTAAAAAGGGTATTGTTGAGGTTAAATATTAATAAAATGAAAAAATGTATTATTTTTGTATTTTTAACCTAAATATACTAATAAATATATAAGTATTTATAATATTTACTAAATATATTAAATATGTACAAAAAATAAAATATTTAATATTTACAAAAAAAGTATATTTTTTATAAAATGTTTTCAAAGGTAAAATAAAATAAAAATCAGAAAATAAAAGTGTTTGTATTATTTTTAGTTATTTTAAATAAAGGTATATTTATGTTTATTTATGTACAAAACTAAATGAAACCAAATAAATATCAAATAAAATGCAAAAAATGTGGGAAAAATAATTTTAATATTTTTTCATGCTTAAATAAAAATATAGAAACAAAATCAAAAGGAAAAAATAAAAAATGACAAGTATATCTCCAAATGGGCCAGGGGGGTGCATGTGAAAAATGAAAGTGCAAAAAGGAAAAATATCTCAGGCCCAGCCCAAGAGAGGTTGTCTTCAACCTCCAGACAAAAATGTCAAAAACGCGCGCCTCTCCCTCCTGGTTCAAACATCCTGATTCCTGGACTTTTAGCACAAACTTATAACATGAAAAATGTCAAGCATCAAGCCACGATTCCATACATACCAAGAACTTGATCTAACTCTCAGAAATGAGAGAGAATTTCTCCATCCCTAATTCTTAACCTAAGTTTTTGTCAATGTTCAGGTCTTAAATTCTCTCAGCATATGCAATATAAATGGAAAGTGAGGATATGTATAGCTTCAGGGCCATGAGTAGAACATTTTTCATTCATAAACTTAAAGCTAACTCTTCCTAGATTGAGAGATAGAAGTCCATGAACTTACCTGTTCAGCTTGGATCGTGTCTGGCAATGAAGGCACTTTCAAGGCAAGGTGAGGATTGGTACAACTTGCTTGAAGTCCAGGGATGCTATTCCAACCTTTAGCTTGCTTTGAAACCAAGTGAATCAAGCTATGGCAATCAACCTGCAAAACAGAAAAAGTGAAAATGGTGAAGTTGGTTAGAGGTGTTACAGGTCGTGTCCAATGCTTGGGATAGCTTGTATATGTGGTATGGAGTGTGTATGAACTGGTTTTAGCAAGAATGCACGAGTGGATTGAGTTATGGAAGTCCAACTGCAGAGGTGACTCTGTTTTCTGCAGTAGGGTGGTGTTTTGATGAATGGTGAGGTTTGGAAGGTGTTTTGGTCGTACCCTAGCTCAGTTATGTTGTTTGGGATGTGTCTAACAAGTTTGTCCAAGCTTGTGTTGGCAGAAAATGTGAGATCTCTTACAAAATGCAAGGTTTCTTCTAACTTAAGCAAAAAATGTCAACTTGGTTTCTAGACTTGTGCAGCCCCCCTAATCATGCTGCAACCATCCCTCTAGATCAGTGTGATATGTTCCTGAACTTGTGCCAAAAGGATTTGCATTGTACTTCAAAGATTGCAATCTTGACATAAAGCCATACTTTTCAAAAATGGATAATTTGCTTTTTCCATATTAAGGTTAATCTTTTGTGTAATGGCTTAATGGACAAAATAATGCTAGGACACAAAGGTTTTGCATTAAATTGTTGAGTGTGGATGAGATAAAAGGCCTGTAATCTAGCTTAGAGCATGCTGAGTTCAAAAATGCAAAGTTGTTGACATGGAAATGGCTTATGAACAAAGTGAGTTTTGCCCATATTGCCAAATTCGATTCTCCCTAACCACAAGGTTGTTTGATGAGTTCTTGGACATTTTGGAAAGCTTGGAATGTGTAATACAATCCATATTTGTAATTCAAGTTTAGATTCCAAGTAGAAGCATGTGAAAAGTGGCCATGAAGTTAGGCAAAAATCCTGCCTAGAATAGGTCAAAATTTTTCTAAGTTAAGAATGTTTTGCACCCTTGTTCCAAAAATTGTAACTTGAGCTACAAGCTTCTTTTGAGGAAACTTTGTGAATCAAAGTTGTATATTTTGCAATGGACTACAACTTTAATGTTTTGACTTTTGTTTGAATCCAAAGGAATCTTGGTGAAAAAATGGGACAAAATTAGGAAAAAATTAGGGATTTTCATAACTTAGAAAAATTCTAAGTTATGAAAATTCTTCATTTCAAACCCTAATTTGTGATTTTTGATTTCTTGGTGAACAAGTTTCATATTTTGACATGTTTTGATGAAAAATGAATCTTGACACTTGATTTTGACCAAAAAGTCAAAGTTCGACTTTTCAGTATACAGTCAAAACTTGATCAATTGACTGCAAAATTCATCTGTCAATCTTGTGCATTTGGGATCTTTTTGAATTTGTTGAACATGTCAAAACAATTCCATGGGGTCCTTGAGTGCATATGTGAGCTTGGTTTGCCATTGGCTAGGTCAAACAGTCAAAAATTGCCTTTGTGCAGTCAAAACCCTAAAAATGACCATTTTGCCCTTTTGGTGATCTGATCAAATTTCTTGTGGAATTGTGATCCAAACTTGACCAAATGGTTTATATGAGTTCAATATGTTGATGTGGGTCAAAAATCATGAGGTTTGACTGTCAATTGGCCACACTTGACTTTTTCCCCAATACAGCTGATTTCTAAGTCAACTGTCCAATTGACTGGGCAAAGTTTGGAATCAAGACTTGAAACTTGGTATGGATAAACTTGGGAGTCCAACATGAAGCATGAAAGTCACTTTGGTAATTTTAGGTCAAAACATCTTTGTGCAAACACAAACCCTAATTTGGGTCAACAGTGCAAGGAGAAGTCTTGAGCAGAGGAAACCCTAGCTGGATCTTGAGCTCCAAGGGTCTTGTGGTGAGAAAATGTTGAGGAAATGGGAGGGAAAATTTTGGGGTACAACACGTAGGATTAACAATTCCCGCACTTTAAATTCCTGTACATATATCAACTGTTTAGATGTATGCTAACTAGGATTGCATGACAAGATTAACCTTTAATTTTAAATCAATCGTAGCTCACCATAACATGTACAAAGATAATATAACTGAAAAATAATACACTTGCACATGCCACTCTTAGGGTACGCCTCACTTGGTTGCCTCGAACGTGGTCATTGAGTATAGGAAGTCTTAGAGGTCGCCCTCCTGTCTAAAGATCAAAGTTGCCTCGAAACGGTTGCCTCGATAAAAAATGATCTAAGACATTAGGGTTACTGCTAAAGCATCCTAACATTGCTTTAGTGACCACACGTCCCTTAAATCGAATTGACCGGAAAACTCCAACGACGATGCTACCTACTCCTAAATAGTGGGATAACATTGTTTAAAGGACATTAGCACAATTTAATTCCTTTTTGAGTAGGTAGAGGTTCTTAAGTACTTGCTCCTTTAAAAAACAAAACAAAACTTTTCGCACTTACACTTTCTTCAAAAACAAAACAAAACTCTTTTCAAAACCCACAAACATAAAGAAAAGAAAACTTTTGAAAACATAGTGAGCAAGTACCTAAGAGCCCATGGATAACCACGGATAGAAAGGGTGCTAATACCTTCCCTTTCTATAATCTACCTCCCGAACCCGAGAAAAATCTCGAAAAGGAATTTTTCTGTGCTTTTGTCCTTTCCTTGTTGGATAAAATAAAAGACGGTGGCGACTCTTGCTTACCGCGACATTTTGCGAAAACAAACGCAAACGCGAACCAGCATTCCCAAAAACAGTCAGTTCTCATTCCCACCGATCACAGCAACCAATTGACGAAGTCGAGCATTTCGTTAGTATAAGACGCCAAATTAGAGAATATCAGATTAAGTACAATCTTCTCGAAACCAATCTTCCCAACTATTCTCTTCCTGAACCAAGAATGGATGAAGGACCCCAAAATCGTCCTCTGAAGGATTATGCTGCCCCATCACAAGAGGAACCTCACAACAGTATTGCTGCTCCCGCCATTGCTCGAAATGATTTCGAGTTAAAACCTTTGTTATTACAAGCAGTCCAACAAAACCAATTTTCAGGATATCCTACAGACGACCAGAACCTTCATTTATCTGTGTTTGTGTAGTACGCAGACACACTGAAAGAAATTGGTGTCATCCCTGAAGCAATAAGAGTTCGTCTTTTTCCTTTCTCATTACGAGATAGAGCTAGGGCTTGGCTCCAGTCTCTACCATCCAACTTTGTTACCACCTGGAATGAGTTGAAGAAAGTTTTCCTAGCGCGATATTTTCCGCCGAGTAAGACGACTATACTAAGAGCCAATATCAATGGTTTTAAACAAAAGGAAAGCAAATCTCTTTTCGAAGCATGTGAAAGATACAAAGACGTGTTGTGACTTTGTCCACATCACGGTCTAGAATAATGGATGATGATCCACACCTTTTACAATGGTCTCTTGTACAACACAAGACTAACAATTGACGCTGCAGCTGGCGGTGCACTGATGGATAAACCTTACCACGATGGCTATTAGCTTATCAAAAGTATGACTCAAAATCATTATCAGTGGGGAAGTCATAGAACCATTGTGGAGAAACCTCAAACAAAAGGCGGTATGTACGAAGTTAGTAGCTTAGACCAAGTTAACTCTAAGGTAGAAGCCCTTACCTAAAATATAGAAAGCTTGACCATAACTCCCACATCCACTGTGGCTGCAATAGCTCCAACCTGTGATTTATGCGGACTTCACGCGCATGCTGCACTCGAATGTCCACTTTTAACAAGAGTACTGGTTGATCAAGTGAATTATGCTCAAGGGAACCCCTATGGAAATAACTATAACTATGATTGGAAGAACCACCCAAACTTCTCATATAAAAGCAACAATGCCTTGTACGCACTTGGGAAAGCTCCTACTACACCCCCAAGATATCAGAAAGCCACCCCAAATGTCTCAAATATTCTAAATATTCCTAGGAAATCTAACACTGAAATAATGATAGAAAACTTTGTAGCTACCTAAGCTAAAACTAATAAAGATTTCTTAAATCAAAATATTCACACTAGTGAACAAATTAAGAAACTGACAAATAAGGTTGATGCTCTTGCCACACATAACAAAATGTTAGAAACACAAATCTCCCAAGTGGCTCAACATCAAGCAACTACAACTGCTCCAGCTGGAAATTTTCCTGGATAACCTCAACCAAATCCAAAAGACCATGCTAATGCTATAACACTTCGGTGTGGGACAGAACTAGACGGACCAACTGAACCTAGAATCGAAAATTCAGCCATGTACTAAAAACCTGGTAAAGAGACTGAGGAGGAATATGAGCCGAAGGAACGAGAAAAGGAAGGTGACGGTGAAGAGGTCATAGAAAAAGAAGAACCTTATGTGCCTCCTCCACCCTATAAACCTCCTATCTCGTATGCTCAAAGATTTGTTATGTCTAAAAATGTAGGGAAATTTAAGAAATTTGTTGAACTTCTGAAACAACTTAACATTATCATACCTTTAACAGAAGCTAACACACAAATGCCCTGCTATGATAAATTTCTTAAAGGAATCTTTTCCAATAAGAAAAAACTTGAGGGTAATGAAATTGTTATGCTCACTGCTGAATGCAGTGTTATAATCCAAAATAACATGCCCCCTAAACTGAAAGACCCGGGTAGTTTTTCCATACCTTGCGTAATCGGAAAGTTTGTCATAGACAAAGCACTATGCAATTTAGGAGCCAGTATTAGTTTGATGCCCTTATCAATTTGCAAAAGACTCGACATGGGAGAACTAAGACCAACAAGGATGTCCGTATAATTAGCAGATCGACTAGTGAAATTTCATTTAGGCATGTTAGAAAACGTTCTTTTACGTATAGGAAACTTCTATATCCCCACTGATTTCATAATCATGGACATTAAGGAAGATTCCAACATTCTTATTATATTAGGTTGACCATTCCTAGCCACTGCATGAGCCATCATAGATGTTAAAAACGGAAAATTAACTTTCGAGGTTGGTGAAGAAAAAGTTGAATTCATCTTGTCTAAATTCTTTAAGGCACCAGCCATCAACGATTTATGTTGTTTCTTAGATGTAATCGATGAATGCATAAAAGAAATGGAGAAACAGCAAACCACTTATTTAGAAGTATTAAAGATTCCTATACCTCCAATTTTTGAAGACGGTAATTAGCGTCGTGAATATCAAGATGAAAATCTGAGTGAATTCCTAGCACTAACTCCTGGTCCTATGCCTTGTCCAAAGAAGCCAGTTATAGGACTCAAAACACTACCCAAAGACCTAAGGTATGAATTCCTAGACACAGAACTTGAACAACCAATTATAGTCAATGCAGACCTAGGACAAATAAAAACTGAAAAGTTATTACATGTCCTAAGAAAATACCCAACCGCTTTAGGTTATAACATCTCAGATCTAAAAGGAATAAGTCCATCTATCTGCATGCACCGTATTATTCTTGAGGAAGACTGTAAGACCTCTATGGAACATCAGAGAAGAATCAATCCTATTATGAGCGATGTAGTAAAAAAAGAAGTAGAAAATCTATTGGAAGCAAGAATCATATATCCAATATCTGAAAGTAAATGGGTTAGCCCAGTATATGTCGTATCTAAGAAGAGAGGTGTTACAGTTGTCAGCAACGCTAAGGGAGAATCTGTAGTGCAACAAACTCAAACTGGGTAGAGAATATGCATCGACTATAGAAATCTAAACATAGCCACCCGTAAAGATCATTTTCCTATACCCTTTATTGATCGAATGCTTAAACGATTAGCTAAACACTATCATTTATACTATTTAGACGGTTATTTAGGATTCTTCCAAATTCCTATTCATCCTGACAACCAAGAAAAGACAACCTTCACTTGTCCTTATGGTATGTTCTCTTATCAATGAATGTTATTCGGATTGTGTAATGCCCCTGCAACATTCCAGAGATGCATGATGTCTATTTTTGTTGATTTTCTAGATGGTATGTTGGAAGTTTTTATGTATGACTTCTCCGTTTGTGTTGAAGGATGTTTATTGAACCTTGAAATGGTACTAAAAAGATGCGTAAGTGTCTACCTCGTGCTAAACTGGGAAAATGCCACTTCATGTTCCGACAAGGAATTGTTCTTGGACACATCATATTCGATAAGGGAATTGAAGTAGATAAAGCAAATATTAAAGTAATATAAAATCTTTAACCACCCAAAAATGTTAGAGAAATAAGAAGTTTTCTAGGACACACTAGTTTTTATCGATGTTTCATTAAAGACTTCTCTAAAATAACCAAACCTTTAACCTAACTGCTAATGAAATATGTTGAGTTCATCTTCAGCGAAAAATGCTTGGATTCATTTATAACACTTCAAAAAGCATTAATCTCTGCACCTATTATGCAATCGCCTGATTTGAATGAACCATTTGAGACAATGTGTGATACTAGTGACTATTAGGTGCAATTCTAGGACAAAGAAAGGATAAAAATATTCATGCAATCTATTATGCAAGTAAAACCCTAGATCCTGCAAAGACGAACTACGCCACCATAGAAAAAGAACTATTAGCTGTTGTGTTTTCTTTGGATAAATTCCATTCTTACTTAGTAGGAGCACGAATAATCATCTATTTCGATCACACTGCAATCAGGCACCTCTTAAATAAGAAAGATACCAAACCAATATTACTAAGGTGGATCTTACTTCTACAAGAGTTTGATTTAGAAATCAAGGACAAGAGAGGAACTAAGAATGTAGTAGCTGACCACCTATCCAGAATAGAAGGCATCAAATCCAATCAAACCTATCAATGATGATTTTCCTTATGCACGCCTTGTAGCCCAATTAGAATTGGAAAGTATTACAGTTGAATACCCTGTAACTTATGAAGACACAGAGACAAATGAAGTTGTGGAAGTAGTCTACACTAAAACCATACTGCCATAGTATGTCGATTTTGTCAACTACTTGGATGCTGGAGTGCTTCCACCAGATATATCTTATCAACAAAAGAAGAAGTTTTTTCATGATCTTAAACAATATTATTGGGATAAGCCTTTACTTTTCAAGAGAGGCGGTGATGGTATTTTTCGTCGATGTGTTCCCGAAGATGAAATAGAAAACATAATTTTCCACTGTCATGCTGCTCCCTATGGAGGACATGCAAGCACTTCAAAGACCTGCGCTAAAATCTTACAAGTTAGCCTCTATTGGCCTAATCTATGGAATGATGTCCATATCACAGTTAAAAATTGCGACCAATGGAAACACACTGGAAACATCTCTAGACGCGATGAGATGCTCAAAAGGGCATTCTAGAAGTTGGAGTATTTGACATATGGGGAATTTATTTCATGGGACCCTTCCCGTCTTCCTTTTGCAATCACTACATACTCGTTGTTATCGACTATGTTTCAAAATGGATCGAGGTTGTAGCTTCTCCAACAAATGAAGCATGAATAGTAACCAGGCTTTTCAAGAACATAATCTTCCCAAGATTTGGTGTACCATGACTCGTCATCAGTGACAGTGGCTCCCATTTCATTTCCAAAATCTTCGAAAAATTATTAGTGAAGTATGGAGTCCGACATCATGTCGCAACACCTTATCATCCACAAACAAGTAGGCAAGTAGAGGTATCCAACAAAGAGATTAAGCAAATATTAGAAAAAACAGTAGCAACCTATAGGAAAGATTGGTCATCTAAGTTACACGAAGCTTTATGGGCATATAAGACAGCCTGTAAAACTCCAATCAGAACCGCGCCATTTAAATTAGTTTATGGGAAATCATGTCATCTTCCGGTAGAAATTGAACATAGAGCTTATTGGTCCATTAAGACCCTTAATTTTAATTACACTACCATGGGTGACAAAATAATCCTAGATATTCATGAACTTGAAGAACTTAGATTAGATGCTTACGAGAATGCCCAGATTTATAAGGAAAGAACTAAATAGTGGCATGATAAACACATATCTAGGAAAGAATTCAATGAGGGCGATGTAGTGCTCCTATTTAAATCTAGACTTAAACTATTTTCGGAAAAACTTTGCTCTAGATGGTCTGGTCCCTTTGAAGTCACTATGGTTTTTCAAAATGGCGCAATAGAAATTAAAGGAATGTCTAGTGAGCCTTTTATCGTAAACTGACAGTGTTTAAAGCATTAACATTGCATTGACAATAAGGAATATTCCACAACATTTAAGCTCGATGAGCTGCCGTCTCACTCATTCAATTAATCTCCTGCTATGTCGAGCTTACGACTTAAAACAAAACGCTTGTTGAGAGACAACCCACTTTCTAGTCTTTCCTTTTTTATTTACTAATTTTTAGTCTTTTCCTTTTCTTACTTTTTTTATTTCCTATTTCTATTTTTATAAAATTATGCAGTATTGCTTCTCTACTATTACCCACTACTAACTTAACTCTAAATGTCAACTAAGATACGGTGGGAGAACTAACTTGGGATTTTACGTTTGTGTTTGCAAATGTTTCGGTTTAGCAAGAGTCGCCACCGACTTTTTATTTTATCCTAAGGAAAGGTCAAAAAGATCAGGAAATACCTTTGAGATGTTTTCTTGGGTTCGGGGAGTAGATTATAGAAAGGGAAGGTATTGGCACCCTTTCTATCCATGGTTATCCATGGGCTCTTAGTTACTTGCTTAGATCACTTGCTTTTCATTTCCAATTGTTTGAAATGGTGCTTTGTGTGTGATTTTGAAAGATGTTTTTTTGAAAAGAGGCCATTGTTGTGGCAACCTTTGTAATGATTCTTGTTTGAATGTATACAAAGGTGTTTTTTGTATTTTGAAAGGTTTTCAATGTTTGAAAGTAGGGTTTTGAAATTGTGTTTGTGAAGTGTGTTTTGAAAAGTAGCAAGGATGTTTTTGCAAGTTTGATCAAGTAACTAAGAGCTATCTACCCTATTTTACTCAAAGATCTTTCTTATGTTTTTAACCCTTTTAACAGTGTTGTTTCACCATTGTGTTTGGTGAACAACCTTGTGTTAGAATGTTAACGGGACAGGAGCGGGTCATCGTATAGACCATGATAGCAATAGTGTCAAGTATCTTTGGCAATTTTCTTGAGGGACTTGATCATTTTGTTTTAGGCAACTCAGATAGCGTCATCGAGGGACTATGATCTTTTGTTTGTTTTTGTTTTGCCAAAGTACTCAACATACTACCATGGCCCATTATTGAAGGCAACAAGTGGATGAAACCCTAGGGGTGTGAGTGTGCATTGTGTTTGTTTTTCGTGCATGTTTATTTTGGATTATGTCAAGCTAATTGTTGATTGATTTTGCATACAAACCTTAGGTCTAGGCATGGCATAATTGAAAGCTTTTAAATGTGCGAGAATTTAAAGTTCTAGGCTATTACAACATGATTATGGGGATGGGGATACAAATTTGAAATGGGGATATTTGACAAGGAAATAAATTCTAAGTTATTACAACCATATCGAATGTATAGACAATATTTTAAATGTACAACAATTGAATATGATACAATAAATAAATGTCAAATAAAAGGTATTGTGCACAAAATGATTTTCATGTATGAAAGGGTATTTTTTATTGTGAAATGTAAAATAAGTAAAAAAAAAGTCAAATTTTAGTTGTTTTGGTCATTTAGGGCAAAACCCTAATTTTTTTTTATATAAATAGTAATATTTATCAATTATATGCAATATATATTAATTTATACAAAAAATAAAAGTATATTGTAAAAAAGTATTTTTAGTGTCAAATATTAATAAAAATAAAAATGTATTATTTCTATATTTTTGTCCTAATTATCTAACAAAAATATGTATATGTATATATTAATATATATTTATTAAACCTATTAAATATACAAAGATAAAAGAATTAATTATTTACAAAAAAAAAATGTATATTCAAGATAATGTTTTCAAAATGTAAATAAAAATAACAAATAAAAAATAAATATATTTTTTGTATTATTTTTAAGTTTTATTAAAAGAAAAAGAAAAAGGTTTATTTATACATATATGCCTAATAAAATAAATAAATATCAAATAAGTATGAAAAAATATGGAAAATTATTTTTGGCATTTTTTATATTTGAATAAAAAAATATAAAGTCAGAATAAAAAATAAAAACATGAAAATGACAAATATTCAATCAAATGGGCCAGGGGGGTGCAAACTGAACAAAGGGGTGCTAAAAGCAAGAATGACTCAGGCCCAGCCCAAGCCATCATCTTCAACCTCCAGCATTTGTCAAACGCGCGCGCTTCTTGGTTCAAAAGCTAACTCCTGATTCTTTGATCCTTTGATAAAACTTAAAACATGAAACTTGTAGAGAATTTAAACACGAATCTAATCATATAAAGCATTAAATCTAACTCTCAAAGACCAGAGAGAATTTCTCTGGCCCTAAAATCTGACCTAGCTTTTTTCACATGTTCATGGCTGAAATTCTCCTAGAACACTTAATATAAATGAAAGCTGAGCATATGTATGGCTTCAGGGCTATGAGTACAACATATTTCATTCACAAACCTAAGCCTAACCATTCCTAAATAGAGATATAGAAGTCCATGAAATATCTGTTTCAGCTTGAATCGAGTAGGGCAATGCAACAACCTTCAATGGTGTTTGAGCTTCTGTTGAGCTTGCCTGAGGTCCAAGGAAGCTTCTCCAATGCTTGGCTTGTTTTGAAACACCTTGAATCATGCTGTAGAACTCCACCTGCAAAGCTTGGAAATGAAAATGGCAAAGGGTGTTAGAGGTGTTACAGCTTGCAATGGATGATCAGGATAGCTCAGGTGGATGGTATGGAAGGTGTTTGAACAGGTTTGGGCAAAAACGCACGAGCAAATTGTGTTGTGGAACTCAATCTGCAGGGAGTGCCCTGTTTTGCAGCAAAACAAGGATTTTGTGTATTAGGAGGTATGAGGGATGGAAGGGTCGTGCCTTAGGTCTGTTTTGATGTATGGAACTTGTTCACAAAGTTTGTTTTTTGCTCTTGTTCACAGATATGAGAGTTGGTCTTGTTTTGCAATGTTTCTTCTATATGAAGCAAAGATGTGTAACTCTATGTTCACAGGCCTGTACAAGCCATCTTGTATGCTGCACATAATCATCTAGGCCCTTCTAATCCCTAGATTTAGTTTGTAGTCTCAGATCTTTGTTCAAGGCTCAATGCTTAGTGGTTTGACATAAAGCTACTTTTGCAAAAATGGCAATATCACTTTTACTACTTAAGGCTTAAACTTGCATGTAATGCCCAAATGGATGATATAACACTTTAACACAATGGTTAGGCATTAAATTATGAAGTGTAAGTTAGTTTTGAGGCCTGCAAGCTAGCATTACACAAGCTGATTTGAAAATGCAAGTTGCTATGAACATGCCTTGGCCATGAACAAAAGTGAGTTTTTGCCAACTTTGGGAATTCGATTCTCTCTAACCATAAGGGTGTTTGAGGAGTTCTTGGACAATTTGGAAAGCTTGGAACATGTACTACAATCCATCTTTGTAATCCAAATTGAAACTCCAAGTGTAACTATGTGAAAAGTGGCCAAGAAGATGGGTCAAAATCCTGCCTAGATTAGGGCAAATTTCTTCTAAGTTAAAAGTTTTTGGTACCCTTGTTCCAAAATTCATAACTTGAGATACAAGCTTCTTTTGAGAAAACTTTGTGAATAAAAGTTGTAGACTTTGTGATGGACTACAACTTTCATGTTGCAAGTTTTGTTTGAATCCATTTGAATCTTTGTGAAAAAATGGTACAAAGTTAGGAAAAAATAAGAAAATTTTATAACTTAGAAAATTTTCTAAGTTATGAATTTTTTTCATTTCAAACCCTAATTTGCAATTTTGGGTTTCTTGATGGAAAAGTTTCATAATTTTACATGTTTTGATGAAAAATAACCCTTGGCACTTGATTTTGACCAAAAAGTCAAAGTTTGATTTTTTAGTGTACAGTCAAATTTTGATCAGTTGACTGAAAAATTCATCTGTCAATCCTATGCATTTGAGATTTTTTGAACTTGTTGAATGGTTAAAGACAAAGTCATTGAGTTCTTGAGTCCATATGTGAGCTTGGTTTGCCATTGGTTAGGTCAAACAGTCAAAAATTGCCTTTGTGTAGTCAAAACCCTAAAATTGACCATTTTGCCCTTTTGGCGATCTGATCAAATTTCTTGTGGAATTGTGATAAAAACTTGATAAAATGGTTCATATGAGTTCATAATGTTGATGTGGGTCAAATTTCATGAGGTTTGACTGTCAATTGGCCACAATTGACTTTTTCCTCAATACAACTGATTTCTAGGTCAACTGTCCAATTGACTGACAAATATTTGAATCAAGGCTTGAAACTTGGTATGGGCAAACTTGTGAACCCAACATGAAGTATGAAAGTCAATTTGGGCATTGTAGGTCAAAACATCCTTGTGCAAACTCAAACCCTAATTTGGGTCAACAATGCAAGGAGGGGTCTTGAGCAGAGCAAACCCTAGCTTGACCTTGAGTTCCAAGAGTCTTGTGATGAGAAAATGTTGATGAAATGAGAGGGAAAATTTTGGGGTACAACAGTTTCCCCTGTTCAATCTTCTTGAACCTGAAGAGTTAGATTGACAGGCTTTCCTTTCACGACTCGAAGGTAAAAGAGGATTGGACACTAGAGTGCCCGTAAATTTGCACTCGTCAAAACATAGGTGCGGGAATGGGCTTAAAGATGCCATTTAGAGATGATAGAATTTTGCTGGAGATGGGCTTAAAGATGCCATCCAAGAGTGTTTGTTGAATTGTAATGTTGTAGGTCATAAGAATGAGGATCAAAATGGTATCCGTGTCTGGAATACATTTGAACTGTATCTGGAGACTGAGTTTGTATGAGCAAAAGAAAGGCCTCTGCGTCTTAGGCTTATCTGAGCTGTAACTGTATTTGAATGTTGAATGAATATCAGAATGACTGCTGTGTCTGGAGTGTATCTGTATTATATCTGGGTAACAGAGAAATATCTATGTATGGAGCAACTGTGTGTTGGGGGATAAATTTTGAATGAGTGACAGAATGGCAACCGTGTCTGGAGCGTATCTGGACTGTATCTGAAGTTGAAATATGTATGAGTAGTAGAATGACCGCCGTGTCTAGGGGTGTATCCACACTGTAACTGGGATCTGAATAAGTGACAGAATGGCAACCGTGTCTGGAGCGTATCTGGACTGTATCTGAAGTTGAGATCTGTATGAGTAGCAGAATGACTTCAGTGTCTGGAGTGTATCTGAAACTGTAATTGGGATCTGAATAAGTGATAGAATGACTTTCGTGGCGACTGCACTGTGGAGAATCAAACTGCTGATGTAAGGGTCAGAATGGTATCTGTGTCTGGAATGCATTTGAACCTGAGGTTGATAATTGAATCTGAATGAGAGATAGAATGGCTTCCGTGTTTGGAGCGTATATAGTCTGTATCGGATCGCTGAAGTATGAATGAGTAATAGAATGACCGCCGTGTCTGGGGTGTATCTGTATTGTATCTGAATAATTGTCAATGATAGCCTTTTGATCTTATCCTGAAAAGGATGAAATGTTAGCTAAACACAAAGTTATGTTGCATGATATGTATGATGCAATGAATTGTGTTTCATCAATGTTTATGATATATGAATGTAATGATTATGCATGTAAGCTGAGTAGCCGTCTTGCTGAGGAATATAAATCCTAGTAGCTGGAAATCTTTGACTGCTGTCGGGGAAAATAAATCCATGACCGAAGCTGGGGATTCCAAAAAATCTTTGATTACTGAAGATGAGAAATCCTTGTTGACTGCTGACTGCTTGGGGAATAAGGAAAATTTTGAAAATCTCTACTGGGAAGTTAAAACCTGGGAGACTTATGCTGGAGAAGTGAGACTGAGAATCTTCAATCTGCGGGGAAATATCTCTGTGGGGAGAATGTTCACTATTCTGGTTCCGCTGGGGTAGGATTTTCAGGTTTTTTGGGCTCCACTAGGGATCTTGAAACTTGAATCTGAGGGGAATTAAGTTTTGGAAAGCACTCTAGCTGAGGAATCCAGCTTTTAGAAAGCTTTTTCTCTGCTGAGGATCCTGAAGTTTAACTCTATTGGGGAAATATATTCTGAATTTTAACTCTGTTGAGGATCTTGAAGTTTAATTCCGCTGGGGATTTCTTCTGAAATGGTATAAAGATATCTTCCTATACCTTCAACCTATCAGTAACTATCCTTTCCCAATTTCGTTTTATTTGTAAGCAATGATTATGTTCAAATGCATATGCCTATTTAACAAAACATTGGACGTTTTTCAAATAAAACATAAGTGTAAAAAAAGAAAAGGAAGGTAAGCAAATTTCTGCACTTGGAAGTGTATTTGTATTAACTTTTATGAGTATCTTTGTACAAAGGAGATAGACATCCTAGTAAGAGAATGTTGTCGTAAAAATTGAAAAAATTTATACAAAAGAAAGATGGCTATGTGTAACAATTCCATGGGATTCCCATTCTGCTATGGCCTTCACAACTCTGAATATCTTGTCCATTCACTACTTCGTCCGCCGATGATTAGGTTGATCAAAAGCTCGGAGCTTGTTGATGAAGAGATTGTTCTTTAAAGTGATCCGACGAGACACAGTCATACGCTTTAATTCCCTAACTTTTGCCTGAATCGCCCTTTCGGGTTTTCGATCCACCGGGAAACCCTTTTTTGCCCAAGTCGCCCTTTCGGGTTTTCAACTTGCCGGGTGTACAGATTTTTTTGTTTTATCCCTAATTTTTGCCTGAACCGCCCTTTCGGGTTTTCGGTTCACCGAGATGCCCATTTTTGCCCAAGCCGCCCTTTCGGGTTTTCGACTTGTCGGGTTATTTCATGCGTAGTATCTTTTGACTATGTCTGCGTTCGCAGCGTGTGGTAAGTCGTCGCCATCCATGGTGGTCAGAATCATTGCCCCACCAGAAAAGATGCTTTTGATCACAAATGGTCCTTCGTAAGTAGGAGTCCATTTGCCCCAGGGATCACTTTGCGGCAAGATGATCCGCTTGATTACAAGATCTCCGACTTGATATACCTGACGCCTGACTTTCTTGTTGAAAGCCTTGATCATCCGTTTTTGATACGTCTGACCATGACAAACAGCAGTAAGTCGCTTCTCGTTAATCAAATTAAGTTGATCAAGCCGGGTCTGAATCCAATCGTCTTCACTCAAACTGGCGTCCTTCATAATCCTTAAAGAAGGAATTTGAACTTCCATAGGTAGGACATCTTCCATGCCATATACCAAAGAGAATGGGGTTGCCCCTGTTGAAGTACGTGCCGTGGTACGATATCCATACAGAGCAAACGGTAACATCTCATGCCAGTCCTTGTAGGTGACTGTCATCTTTTGAATGATCTTCTTGATATTTTTGTTCGCGGCTTCAACAACACCGTTCATCTTAGGCCGATAGGGAGGTGAATTGTGATGATAAATCTTGAACTGTTCGTATAGAGCGGTGATCATAGTATTGTTCAAATTTGTACCATTGTCTGTGATGATCCTGTCGGGGACACCATACCGGCATATGAGGTTCTGCTTGATGAAGCGGGCAACCACATTCTTTGTAACAGAGGCAAAGGAAGATGCTTCGACCCATTTGGTAAAGTAATCAATAGCTACCAAGATGAAGCGATGTCCATTGGACGCTGTGGGCTTGATCTCTTCAATCACGTCAATGCCCCACATTGCAAATGGCCAAGGAGCTGTTAGAACATTGAGAGGAACAGGAGGAATATGTACCTTGTCGGCATAGACTTGGCATTTATGACAAGTACGGGAATGTTGATGACAATCAGCTTCCATGCTAGACCAGTAGTAGCCTGCCCTTAGAATCTTCTTAGCCATCGTATGTCCGCTCAAGTGGGTGCCGAATGTGCCACTGTGTATTTCAGTCATGATCAACTCCGCTTCAGCTTTGTCCATACATCGAAGTAGAACACAATCATGGCTGCGCTTATAAAGGATGCCATTGCTTAGGAAGAACTTGGAAGCAAACCTCCTTAAGAACTTTTTGTCATTGACGGAAGCTCCTTCGGGATATTCTCTAGTCTGGAGATACCTTTTGATTTCATGAAACCAGGGTTATTCCACTACTTCTTCGGTATTAATCTCATGACAGTGCGCAGGTTCGTCCATTCGCTCGATGGTAATTTGGGGAGCCTCGTTATCCAAGTTGAGTTTAAACATGGAAGACATTGTAGCAAGAGCATCTGCTAGCTGATTCTCTTCTCGCGGGAAATGCTCGAAAGTAATCTGCTTGAAATGAGGCAACAAAGTCAGGACATGTTCTTTGTATGGGATAAGATTGGGATGTTTGGTGTCTCACTCTCCTTTGACTTGACTGATAACCAAAGCTGAGTCCCCAAATACGACCAAAGATTTGATCCCCAGGTCTATGGCAGCCTTTAGACCAAAGATGCAAGCTTCATATTCAGCCATGTTGCTGGTACAGCTGAAGCAAAGTCGGGCAGTGAAAGGTGTATGGCAACCTTCTGGAGAAATGAGTACCGCGCCGATACCGTTGCCAAATGCATTTGAAGCACCATCAAAGTACAGGGTCCATCGGGATCCTTGTTTAGGTCCTTCATACGGTCTGTTACCTTTGATGATGTCCAGAGTCATGATGTCTTCGTCAGGGAAGTCGAATCTCATAGATTGATAATCTTCGACGGCTTGATGAGCTAGATGGTCAGCTAGTACACTCCCTTTTATAGCTTTTTGGGTAGTATACTGGATGTCATACTCAGTCAGGATCATCTTCCATCTAGCGATTCTTCCAGATAAAGCAGGCTTTTCGAAGATATATTTGATCGGGTCCATCTTGGAAATCAGCAAAGTGGTATGCGTCAACATATACTGCCTTAGTCGGCGAGCAGCCCATACCAAAGCGCAACAAGTTTTCTCGAGCAGTGAATAGCGAGTCTCACAGTCGGTAAACTTTTTGCTAAGGTAATAAATGGCATGCTCTTTTCGACCAGACTCGTCATGTTGGCCCAGTACGCACCCCATTGAGTTGTCCAAAACAGTCAGATACATGATTAACGACCTTCCTTCGACGGGTGGCATCAAGATAGGAGGTTCTAGTAAATACTCCTTGATCTTATCAAAAGCAACTTGACAATCGTTGTTCCATTCAACTACCTGATCTTTCTTTAACAATTTGAAAATTGGCTCACAGGTAGACGTGAGGTGAGAGATGAATCTGGCGATATAGTTCAAGCATCCCAAGAATCCTCTAACCTCCTTTTCAGTACGGGGGGCAGGCATTCCTTGTATAGCCTTTACCTTAGCTGGATCGACCTCAATGCCCTTGTTGCTGACAATAAATCCCAGAAGTTTACCAGACCTAACTCTAAAAGTGCACTTGCTTGGATTCAGTCTGAGTTTATATTCCTTCAACCTGGCAAACAGCTTTTGCAAATGTTCAAGGTGTTCTTCCTTTGTTTGTGATTGAGTTATCATGTCGTCTACGTAAACTTCGATCTCATGATGTATCATATCATGAAACAAAGCTACCATGGCGCGTTGATAGGTTGCCCCTGCGTTCTTCAGTCCGAACGGCATCACCTTGTAGCAGAAGGTACCCCATTGTGTGACAAAGGTAATTTTCTCCATGTCCTCGGGGGCCATTTTGATCTGGTTATAACCCGAGAATCTGTCCATGAAGGAAAATACTTTGTGCTGAGCTGTGTTGTCAACCAAAATGTCGATATATGGCAGCGGAAAATCATCTTTAGGGCTAGCCCTATTCAAATCCCGATAGTCCATGCACATTCTGACCTTGGCGTCCTTTTGGGTACGGGCACAATGTTAGTAACCCATTGTGGATAGGTTGTAACAGCCAGAAAGCCGGCGTTGAATTGTTTCATTACTTCAGCCTTAATCTTCTCAGACATGTCAGGTCTCATTCGGTGAACCTTTTGCTTGATCGGTGGATAGTCTTCTCTTGTAGGGAGACGGTGAACCACGATATTTGTGTCTAACCCTGGCATGTCTTCATAACACCAAGCGAAGATTTCAACGTATTCATTTAACAACTGCACTAAGCGCTCCTTGACACTCGGTTCCAGGTTGGCACCCACTTTTACTTCTTTCCTGTCCTCCTTTGTCCCTAAGTTGATGGTTTCTAACAACTCTTCATGAGGCAGAATGGCCCTCTCTTCTTGTTGTAGAAGTCTGGCTAACTCTCCCGGCACTTCACAATCTTCGTCAGCTTCGTACTCAGCGTGATTGACCAAATCTTCAGAGTTATCGAAGGCTAAAACAGAATAGTCACCCATGGAATCCAGAGTGGATGGGTACCTGCATTTGTGAGTGTGGGTGTGTGTAAGGGATAGTCATCCTTAAACAAACAAAAATGCAAAAGGAAAGAAAATGAACAGTTTATAGATGAAAAACGTCCAATGATTCATTAAAACATGGCATATGGTTATGAAGGAAATCAAACCCTTACAAATGGACCTACATGCCCCGGGCAAGGCATGAGGTGAAAATAGTGTGCGAATTGTTTTAGTTATTACATACCATAAAAATGGGAAATTGTTCAAAGATAAAATTACTGGTTGATAAAGGTGATAGGAACAAAATCCTTTGCTTCCCAATTGCTCAAACCCCCTCCGACTGTCGGAAAAATCCAGTCTTCAAAGTGGCTCTCTTCATCTTCATCCTCTACAACATTGATTCAATGGTGAGAAATCTTGACAGGTGATCTTCCGATCTTAGAGCGACGCATAGCCTTCTGTCCTGCAGCAGTAAACCCTAAACCAAACTTGTCCGTCTTATGGGGAAAGTTAGGCAACTATCCCCATACTGTGCTCTTCCCCTCCTTAATTACAGCCTCTGCATCCTTGAGAGATGCAATATTAGCCATATGCTTGGGAATGATAGGTGCCTCAACCGCTGTCTTCGCAACTGCTACCTCGGGCGAAACTTCCTCAAAATGTTGAAAAGGTGTTTCAATGAACTCGCCATCTAACTCCACATATCGAAAGGAATTGAGATGACTAATCATGTACTCCTCCTCACCATGCACAATTATGATTTTACCCTTAACAGGATACTTCAGCATCTGGTGCAAAGAGGATGTAAATGCCCCGGCATAATGGATCCACGGTCTCCCCAGCAAACATGAGTATGACGGACGGATGTCCATCACGTAGAAGGTGGAGTTGAACACTTCGGTGCCTACCTTGATGGGAATATCAACCTCTCTATGAACCATTCTCTTGGAACCATCGAAAGCTTTGACGACGATGTTGCTAGGTTTGAGGGTCAAACCTTCGCAATCCAAACGGTCTAAGGTCTTCTTTGGCAGCACATTTAATGATGAACCAGTATCGACCAAAACATGGGCGAGGGTGGTCCCTCGACATTCGAATGAAACATGTAACGCATCATTGTGTTTCCTTCCTTTGGGAGTTAAGTCAGCATCATAAAAGCCCAGGCCATTGTCAGCAGTAAGACTGGCCACACAATTTTGAAATTGGTCAGCTGAGGTCTCTTGGGGGACATGTGTTGTCTTCAAGAATTTAATCAGAGCCTTAGCATGGGCCTCTGAACAGAGCAAGAGAGCTAACATTGAAATCTTAGAAGGGGTTTGCCCTAATTGTTCCACAACGTCATAGTCACTTTTTCTGATTATTTTAAGGATTTCATCCATCTCCTTCTGAGTGGTTTCAGGGATAACCGCAGCATGAGCCTTCGTCCTGACAGGCATTTCCAGTATCCCCTTACCTTTGTCGGTGTTATCAGCGGATGGTCCTTCTTCAAGAGTTTTTAACTCTTCAATCATTGGGCCTTGCACAGAGGGTCCAACAGGTGCAGAAGCTTTTAAGGGTCCGAAGACTGCTCGAGGAGGAGCAATCTCCGGAGAAAAGATCTGGCCACTGCGGGTGATCTTGCTTGTACCCGTGATGTTCCCTATATCAGAGTCTTCTTCAGAGATTTCTTGGACTATTTCGATTTGTTTGATGTCGTGGTAGAAGATTTCTCCCCCATAGTTCCACGGTATCATTTTGCTTGATTGGTACGGGACAGGTCCCGACATTGTGATCTTTAGAGGTACACATTCAGAGTTGGGTGTAATCCTGACAGGCCTTTTGCAAGCCTTGGGAGGATTGTCGGAAATGGTTATGATGGCAATATCATTGGTTGAGGTAACACAAGTATCAGGAGTAATTGGATTGAAAGTGTTAACAGGGGTTTTCTGGAAAAGTATTTCTTGAGTATCCATAAGGCGTTGGACACCCGACTTCAACATTGGACAAACATCTTGAATATTCAAACAAAAATAGCAATCCTCATCACAACCAGGAAAGATCCCGGCTCTCAACAAATTTTCTTTTATCACTAACAATGGAGTCAACAGATCGACAATATCAGTAACATGGAGATTTTCCAAAACAGCATGCACATTGTAGCCGTGCTTGGGCATAGGTGCGGATATAACATTGAGTTTTTCAGGAGCGTCAAATTCAACCTCTTTGGCGTCAATTAAGTCCTGAATTTTGTTCTTGAGTGCCCAGCAATTATTGGTATCGTGCCCAATACTGTCGGAATGGTAGGCACACTTGGCTTTTGAGTTGTAGGATGGAGAGGTGGTATTTACATTCTTTGGCGCCTCTTTTAAATTAGCAAGATTCAACTTCAGGAGATGTGGAAGGATTTGAGCAGGTGTCATATTTACTGGAGTAAACTTCCGTGGTGGCCTTTGCTGATAAGTTCTGGGCTTATCATTCCTTGGTTGGCTGCTTCTAAGCTGGTCTGATGCGGACTTCTGTATTAATACGGCCCCCACTGTTGGCCGACGTTCTTCTCTTTCCCAATTTTTCTGAGTGTACACAGTAGATGCTTCCTTTTTGGTTGGGAAAGGTTTTCTAGCAGCTGTGGATGTGGAAGCGTCCTTTTGAATCTTTCCACTTTTGATACCAGCTTCCACCCTCTCGCCAGTCAAAATCAACTCAGTAAATCCTGCAGAAGAGCTTCCGATTAGATGGTTGAAGAAAGGGCCATATAGGGTCCCTAAAAACATGTCAACTAATTCCCTATCTGATAGCGGTGGTTGCACCCTTCCAGCCAGGTCACGCCACTTTTGGGCGTACTCCTTAAACCCTTCATTTGAAGCCATCCCCATACTCTGTAGCTGAGTACGGGTAGGCGCAAAATCAGTGTCATACTGATACTGACGATAGAAAGCGGCTGCCAAGTCTTCCCAATTGTGGACTTCTGATCTCTCGAGCTGATAAAACCAGTCTAACTGAGTTCCAGACAAGCTGTCTTGGAAAAAGTGCACCCAGAGGTCTTTTTCGGATGAATGTGGCTGGATCTTTCTAACATATGACCTCAAGTGCATCTTAGGGAAAGACAGACCTTCGTACTTGGCGAATGTTGGCACCTTGAACTTAGGAGGGATAACAATCCCAGCCACAAGCCCCAGCTCCTCAAAATCCAATCTGGGCACCCTCTGCAACTCCATAGCTGCCAATCTGTCTTCAAGGTTTTTATACTTATCATCCGCGGGCGGATACTGTTGTTCTGAATAGTCTTCGTCTGCTTCCTCTTCCTCCTCTTCTACCTCAGATTCAGAAGGTACAGTAACTCCTTTCCCCTTGCCAATCCCTTCGTCGAACGTTGATGGAAACTCAAGAGTCCTTCTAGCATCACCCTCAAATCTTCTTCTGAAAGTAACTACCCCCGGTCTCTTTTTCTTTTTCTTCTCTTTACTCTTCTCTAGAAGAACTTTGAGATCCTCTTGACCCTTTGCCAAGGTCATGAGGAGTTGTTGAAATTGTGAATTTTGTGCCTGTAAGTCCTTCACTGTTTGCTCCAAATCCATCTTGCTGAAATAAACAGCAGAAAGATAAGGAAACCTGGCTTGAAGACCTGTTTGTGCATATGATGAATGATATGTTATTCATGTAATGCATTCAAGGGTTCAAAAATTCAAATTTGTTGCAAACAAAAAGAACGCACGTCATATTAAGAAGAAATTGTTAGTACATAAATGCCGCATGGGCGAAATATTACAAAATTCTTAATGTAAAAAGACGTTGCGCATCCTCTTTGGTGCGATGTAGGTGTTGAGAGTTTCCTCCTTGTGAAGTCGGCGGGTGAGCTCTAAAACCTTCTTCTCACTGGAATAGAAGCTGGCTTCAAAAGTATCTCGTTCTTCTTTGAGTTGGATCCAACTCTTTTGCATTTCTTCCCATGATGTTGGCATGTCAGGATGTAGGATGGTGTATGGAACCTCTCCTTCCGTAACAGGATCTTTAATCAAGGGGAGAATGTGAGGATATGGCATCATAAGATTTTGAGAGCGGGTTCATACCCACTTGAGGTAAGGCTCAAGGGGGATGGAATTCTTGTGCCCTAGTGTCTTACTATCCACCTTGTTTGGCATCCTCCAAGCTCTGATGAACCTTTGTCGAAGTCCTTGCGCATCGTTGTCGAAGTCAAAAACTAGGTCAGGAATCAGCATGTCATGAGGGCCATCCCTCCGGGCATATCCAAATTGTCTCAAAGCTAGACAGGGGTTGTAGGTAATGCCTCCCCTAATGCCAAGTAATGGGACATTAGGGAATTCACCACAATGATCAATGATGATGACATTTTCTCTGGACCGAGAACACCAATGTACATCAGAATGTGTGAGGGTCATCAACCGTTGTGACCACCTCAAACCCTGCTCATTCTTCAAAACTGATTGTGGAAGGTGAGAAATAAACCACCTTGCTAGGAGAGGAGTACAACACATGAGAACACCTCTTTTCCTCATTGTTCGTGTGTAAAATGAGTGTAGGATGTCCCCAAGCAATATAGGTATGGGATTCCTGGACATGAAAATCTTGACAGCATTCACATCTATAAGTTGGTCAGGGTTTGGGAACAAGACCAACCCATAAATAAGGAGTGCCACAATCTCTTCAAAGGCTTGCAGATCCAGGGAATTCCAACACTCTTGTGCCTTCTAAAACAAGAACTTTGCCAAGAAGCCCTTGACACCACTTATGGTTTCCCAATGCCCCTCGATGCCAGATGGTTGCAAGTGTAATGCTTGAGCAACATCTTCAGGCTTTGGTTCTTTTTCCGTACCATTGTAGGGTAGTTGATTAAGAATAGGAATTCTCAGGAGTTGAGAAAATTCCTCCAAAGTAGGCACCAATTGATAATCAGGGAATGTGAAACAGTGGTGTAGGGGGTCAAAGAACTGGAAAAGTACTTTCACCATGTCTTCTTCAATGTTGGTGTTGACTAAGTTGAGGAGTCTACCATGTCTTTCACTGAAGAGAGAATTCTCTGGAATCCTGGAAGTAAGCTCTTTGAGTTGAGGAGGGATCCTCACAAGGTTGACTTGAATTGTTTTCCTGCGAAGATATTCCATGATCTACAAAACAAGAACAAAGATGAAGATACAAACCCTTGAAATGGTTAGTGGATGCATATGATGCTTTATGATGTTGATGATGTATGCACAAGCACATGTACAAGAAAGTCACACAAAACCCTAGTTTAAGGCTTGCATGAGGTTTCATAGGTAAGTACCCTCTTGAGTTTAGTTGGCTCAAAACCTGTCCTATAAATAGTAACCGGGTTTTAAGGACCTTAATATCATTGGATTGTTTTCTATGTTCATTGTTTTGGTTTAGCCACTTAACTAGCGACCAAAATATTCCAAGAAAATAACCCTCAATGAGTGTAGTATCGAGTATCTACCAACTTCGGACTGCACCAAAGCCGGTCATCTCATTACCCCTAATAAAAGGCCAAGATGGCCAAGTAAGGATCTAGTTCATTAGTGCTTAGTGACATCACTCAGTGGCCCCGTATTCTATTTGATTGACTCAAAGGCTATCGGTACCCACAAATATGTCGCACTAATATAGATATTGCTTCAACCGTGTCGGTATACCCCGCACAGTTTCCACAATGTATTGCTATCTATGAATGTTTCCCAAATCCGGGTGGAGGATTTCAAGCCCAAACAAGAGAACCAAAATGTAAAGCAATCAAAGAAAACAATAATCATGCAAAAGGGTTATCTAAGCCCTAAGGTTACTCCACTTTTAAAGAGATCCCCAGCAGAGTCGCCAGTTCTGTGATACGGTGGGAGAACTGACTTGGGATTTTGCGTTTGTGTTCGCAAATGTTTCAATTTAGCAAGAGTCGCCACCGACTTTTTTATTTTATCCCAAGGAAAGGTCAAAAAGCACAGGAAAGACCTTTGAGATGTTTTCTTGGGTTCGGGGAGTAGATTATAGAAAGGGAAGGTATTAGCACCCTTTCTATGCATGGTTATCCATGGGCTCTTAGTTACTTGCTTAGATAACTTGTTTTGCATTTCCAATTGTTTGAAATGGTGCTTTTTGTGTGATTTTGAAAGATGTTTTTTTGAAAAGAGGCCATTGTTGTGGCAACCTTTGTAATGATTCTTGTTTGAATGTATACAAAGGTGTTTTTTGTCTTTTGAAAGGTTTTCAATGTTTGAAAGTAGGGTTTTGAAATTGTGTTTGTGAAGTGTGTTTTGAAAACTAGCAAGGATGTTTTTGCAAGTTTGATCAAGTAACTAAGAGCTATCTATCCTATTTTACTCAAAGATCTTTCTTATGTTTTTAACCCTTTTAACAGTGTTGTTTCACCATTGTGTTTGGTGAACAACCTTGTGTTCGGATGTTAACGGGACAGGAGCGGGTCATTGTATAGACCATGATAGCAATAGTGTCAAGTATCTTTGGAAATTTTCTTGAGGGACTTGATCATTTTGTTTTAGGCAACTCAGATAGCGTCATCGAGGGACTATGATCTTTTGTTTGTTTTTGTTTTGCCAAAGTACTCAACATACTACCATGGCCCATTATTGAAGGCAACAAGTGGATGAAACCCTAGGGGTTTGAGTGTGCATTGTGTTTGTTTTTCATGCATGTTTATCTTGGATTAGGTCAAGCTAATTGTTGATTGATTTTGCATACAAACTATAGGTCTAGGCATGGCATAATTGAAAGCTTTTAAATGTGCGAGAATTTAAAGTTCTAGGCTATTACAACATGATTATGGGGATGGGGATACAAATTTGAATTGGGGATATTTGACAAGGAAATAAATTCTAAGTTATTACAACCATATCGAATGTATAGACAATATTTTAAATGTACAACAATTGAATATGATACAATAAATAAATGTCAAATAAAAGGTATTGTGCACAAAATGATTTTCATGTATGAAAGGGTATTTTTTATTGTGAAATGTAAAATAAGTAAAAAAAGTCAAATTTTAGTTGTTTTGGTCATTTAGGGAAAAACCCTAATTTTTTTATATAAATAGTAATATTTATCAATTATATGCAATATATATTAATTTATACAAAAAATAAAAGTATATTGTAAAAAAGTATTTTTAGTGTCAAATATTAATAAAAATAAAAATGTATTATTTCTATATTTTTTTGTCCTAATTATCTAACAAAAATATGTATATGTATATATTAATATATATTTATTAAACCTATTAAATATACAAAGATAAAAGAATTAATTATTTACAAAAAAAAAACGTATATTCAAGTTAATGTTTTCAAAATGTAAATAAAAATAACAAATAAAAAATAAATATATTTTTTGTATTATTTTTAAGTTTTATTAAAAGAAAAAGAAAAAGGTTTATTTATACATATATGCCTAATAAAATAAATAAATATCAAATAAGTATGAAAAAATATGGAAAATTATTTTTGGCATTTTTTATATTTGAATAAAAAAATATAAAGTCAGAATAGAAAATAAAAACATGAAAATGACAAATATTCAATCAAATGGGCCAGGGGGTGCAAACTGAACAAAGGGGTGCTAAAAGCAAGAATGACTCAGGCCCAACCCAAGCCATCATCTTCAACCTCCAGCATTTGTCAAACGCACGCGCTTCTTGGTTCAAAAGCTAACTCCTGGTTCTTTGATCCTTTGATAAAACTTAAAACATGAAACTTGTAGAGAATTTAAACACGAATCTAACCATATAAAGCATTAAATCTAACTCTCAAAGACCAGAGAGAATTTCTCTGGCCCTAAAATCTGACCTAGCTTTTTTCACATGTTCATGGCTGAAATTCTCCTAGCACACTTAATATAAATGAAAGCTGAGCATATGTATGGCTTCAGGGCTATGAGTACAACATATTTCATTCACAAACCTAATCCTAACCATTCCTAAATAGAGAGATAGAAGTCCATGAAATACCTGTTTCAGCTTGAATCGAGTAGGGCAGTGCAACAACCTTCAATGGTGTTTGAGCTTCTGTTGAGCTTGCCTGAGGTCCAAGGAAGCTTCTCCAATGCTTGGCTTGCTTTGAAACACCTTGAATCGTGCTGTAGAACTCCACCTGCAAAGCTTGGAAATGAAAATGGCAAAGGGTGTTAGAGGTGTTACAGCTTGCAATGGATGATCAGGATAGCTCAGGTGGATGGTATGGAAGGTGTTTGAACAGGTTTGGGCAAAAACGCACGAGCAAATTGTGTTGTGGAACTCAATCTGCAGGGAGTGCCCTGTTTTGCAGCAAAACAGAGATTTTGTGTATTAGTAGGTATGAGGGATGGAAGGGTCGTGCCTTAGGTCTGTTTTGATGTATGGAACTTGTTCACAAAGTTTGTTTTTTTGTCCTTGTTCACAGATATGAGAGTTGGTCTTGTTTTGCAATGTTTCTTCTATATGAAGCAAAGATGTGTAAGTCTATGTTCACAAGCATGTACAAGCCATCTTGTATGCTTCACATAATCCTCTAGGCCCCTCTAATCCCTGGATTTAGTTTGTAGTCTCAGATCTTTGTTCAAGGCTCAATGCTTAGTGGTTTGACAAAAAGCTACTTTTGCAAAAATGGCAATATCACTTTTACTACTTAAGGCTCAAACTTGCATGCAATGCCCAAATGGATGAGATAACACCTTAACACAATGGTTAGGCATTAAATTATGAAGTGTAAGTTGGTTTTGAGGCCTGCAAGATAGCATTACACAAGCTGATTTGAAAATGCAAGTTGCTATGAACATGCCTTGGCCATGAACAAAAGTGAGTTTTTGCCAACTTTGGGAATTCGATTCTCTCTAACCACAAGGGTGTTTGAGGAGTTCTTGGACAATTTGGAAAGCTTGGAACATTTAATAAAATCCATATTTGTAATGCAAATTGAAACTCCAAGTGAAACTATATGAAAAGTGGCCAAGAAGATGGGTCAAAATCCTGCCTAGATTAGGGCAAATTTCTTCTAAGTTAAAAGTTTTTGGTACCCTTGTTCCAAAAATCATAACTTGAGATACAAGCTTCTTTTGAGAAAACTTTGTGAATCAAAGTTGTATACTTTGTGATGGACTACAACTTTCATGTTGCAAGTTTTGTTCGAATCCATTTGCATCTTGGTGAAAAAATGGGACAACGTTAGGAAAAAATAAGAAAATTTTATAACTTAGAAAAAATTTCTAAGTTATGAAATTTTTTCATTTCAAACCCTAATTTGCAATTTAGGGTTTCTTGATGGACAAGTTTCATAATTTGACATGTTTTGATGAAAAATAACCCTTGGCACTTGATTTTGACCAAAAAGTCAAAGTTTGACTTTTCAGTGTACAGTCAAATTTTGATCAGTTGACTGAAAAATTCATTTGTCAATCCTATGCATTTGAGATTTCTTGAACTTGTTGAATGGGTCAAGACAAAGTCATTGAGTTATTGAGTCCATATGTGAGCTTGGTTTTCCATTGGTTAGGTCAAACAGTCAAAAATTGCCTTTGTACAATCAAAACCCTAAAATTGACCATTTTGCCCTTTTGGTGATCTGATCAAATTTCTTGTGGAATTATGATCCAAACTTGATCAAGTGGTTCATATGAGTTCATAATGTTGATGTGGGTCAAATTTCATGAGGTTTGACTGTCAATTGGCCACAGTTGACTTTTTCCTCAATACAGCTGATTTCTAGGTCAACTGTCCAATTGACTGGGCAAAGATTTGAATCAAGGCTTGAAACTTGGTATGGGAAAACTTGTGAACCCAACATGAAGTATGAAATTCAATTTGGGAATTTTAGGTCAAAACATCCTTGTGCAAACTCAAACCCTAATTTGGGTCAACAGTGCAAGGAGGGGTCTTAAGCAGAGCAAACCCTAGCTTGACCTTGAGTTCCAAGAGTCTTGTGATGAGAAAATGTTGATGAAATGAGAGGGAAAATTTTGGGGTACAACATCAACCTAATTCAGGCTAACATAACTTTAGCTAACTGCACTAACCCATGACGAATCCAGTTGACACGACGGGAATACTTTCAGAGGATGAAATCAGAGGAGGTGTTTTGAGTCATTAGTTGAAGTGGAGATGGCAATGAGTATCTACCCAAATGGACCTTCCATGACCACACTAGGGATTAGAGACAGCGTCTTATTTCCGTTGAATCAAATAAGTTGGGATATCTCTGCCATAAGAAAAAGATTTAGTTCTTACCGTAGGTTAACCCTAGAATTTATGAGCTTTCTTGTCTATTTTCCTAACCATGGTCTAGGAATTAATAAGGTATTAATTAACTTTAGGATGTTTGGTATTTATTACACCTATAACCATAGAGAAACGGCCGAACTTTTAGGATTCCCACATGGCCTTGATACCTTCACCATAATCCAAGAGGAACTTTTTGATGTGAATGAACTTGACTACTTCTGGGGTAGTATTATCGGTATTAGAAACCCTGAACCTAATGGCATGTACTCTGAAAATATTCATAACCCCGCCTTTCGGTACCTTCATGAGATCTTAGCGCATACCCTTTTGGAAAGAAAGAGAACATAACCTCTGTATCAAGAGCCGACTTTTCATAATGTTATGTGCATCCTAAAACCATCTTGTTAATGATGCTACCTTTATGATAGCTAATTTTCACCGTCTTGCAAGAGCTGCCCATGAACTAATCCTAATAGGAGGCCTAGTGACCATGATTGTAATGTTATCGGCTTGAGACAATCACTGCTCAATATTGCCCCTCTAGGTAGATTCCAACCCATGAACATCCAATTCTGTTTTAATAGAGGAATTATTAGGAACCTAGGCCTAGCTACCTTTGAACTTCTCATTAACAATCAGTTAATGCCTCTTTTCACCTTACCTAACCCTAGGACTAGTACTCATGACCAAAACAATTGGTTATATGAGTAGGCTAAACCACAAAATTCACCACCAGCTACTCCTGAGACACCCCAAATCTATGACCACCATGATTCCTTCTTATCTAATGCGGAAACCGACCCAGAAATCCCTGCATTTTATCACCATTATCCATCTCATGATCATGCTGACTCAAACACCTTTGTTGCTCCAATTTCTACTCCACCTCCCTCCATTGACCAAGCTACTGCTATCACTGCTCTTCAATCCGAGCTTGATTGTTTGAGAGAGGACGTCATTACTTTGTGGATCGAATTTCATTCTTTTATGGACGTAGTGACAGAATAGTTGGATCATTTATATCAACACATCTACTCTACTGCTCTTCCAATTAATCAAAGTGGCTAATTTTGTTTAGAATTTACTGCATGTTTTTCTCTCACATTTAAACATTGCAGACACTGTTTTGTTTAAGTGTGTGTGTGTGTGTGTGGGGGGGGGGGGGGGGGGGGGGGGGGAGACCGGTTAATTTAGATTTTCCATTGTTTTCTGTTTTAAAATTCTTAAAGTAGATTTTTACTTCTGTCATTTATTTTCTGTTATGTCTTGTTTTTGTTTTTCCTTCACATACTGTTTGAAATTTTTATTACATTTTAGAACTAGTTAAACATTTTGCTTTATTATGATGTTTACATATATATCCTGTGCTTTAATATTTTCAATCCATTATATATGTATGTACTTGAATGCCTGCAAGAATTAGTTTTATATATATATATATATATATATATATATATATATATATATATATATATATATATATATATATATATATATATATATATATATATATATATATATATGTCTATTAATTGTGAAGTCTGGAAGACAGAATTGCATTTTTTCATACTTTCACTTTGTTCCGCTTGCCATATAAGCGTGATGATCGTCATGCTCTAAAAGTGTCCCACCCGGCATGGGACGTTTGCCCCTCAAAACAGAGTAAAACATAGCATTTTCTGTTTTAACACAGAAACCCTCTTCATTCCCCTTCTTCTCTTTATCTTCAACTCTCACATAACTCCATTGAAAAACCACTACCCATCCCACTCCCTCCAATATCAATCTATCATCAAATCTCGTTATTTCCCACATATTACCCTCTTTATTTTTCTTTACTATTTCCTATTTATACACTTTCAAAACTCTCTTCCATCCCAAACCCTCAATTTCTCACGCATTACTCTATGTTAAATCACCAACCATATTCCATCTTTGTTCAACTATGGCACACAAGAGCCCAAGGCTACAACCCGACCTTTCAGGGATAATATTTCAAATTAGAGAAGCCGGAGAACACCAGAGATCTCAATATCTTAAATTCTATCAGTGCTCCATCATCCATATACGGTATGTTGATATTGAATGTCTGCATAAATTAGGACTGGTTGATAGTGTGCGATGGTTACTTAGAAATTCTGATCTAGCATACGTATGCATGCAAAATCTTCCCACATATGAGTCATTAACTTTGGAGTTCCTAAGTTCGTTCTCCTACAACCCACCAGTTGACAAAAATGTGCACTTATCCAGAACAACAACTTTCAGAATGTTTAATGCTGAATATTCTATAAACCAAGTAGCTCTGAGTGATTTGCTCCACTTCCCTCGTGAGGGGGAGGTATAGTATCGAATCCCTCCAAAGGCAGACTGGGCATCTACAACCTTCAAAATTTGGAAAGTTATTTCTAGTGAAGAACCTACTTGTTGGGAGGGAATTTATACCTCCTCTATACATAACCCTGCAATCCGGTACTTTCACTGCATTATATCCAACATAATTTTTGGAAGGATCAACAACAACAAGGTAATTCCAAAGAATTTTTTCTCTTGCGTTGTACCTTCACGCCTAATCAGAAGATCAATGCTAGTGTATTCCTCCTGACACATATCCATTCTCTGTGTTCAAGAGGGTCTACACCTTTTTGCATTGGAGGGCTAGTTACCTCTATAGCACTTGGCCTGCACCTGGAAGACAAACTAGCAAATTTTCCTCCACTTCCACCCACATTTATTAACATTGACAACTGTCGAGATGGACACCTGATTAAGGTCAGAGAAGATGGAAGGTATAATATCATGGTGCATAACAAAGTAGTTCCTAGTATCATTTTTCCCAACATTGCACTCACAGATGTAACAAATATGGACAAGTGGCTTTATGATCTTACTCCTCCTGCACCTGGGGATAATGTGCATAATGACCAAGGTAATGCTCAGGCTGATGAGATGGAACAAGAAGTGGAGCATGGGGAGGCTAAACAACAACCTACATCACAAGCTCCTTCTGAAAATGTGGCAAGCACGTCCATGAGAACTTGAAGAATAAGTGAAAGAGCACCAGCCACCAATGATGACATTATGGATGCCATTATGCAACAAGATAAGAGGATGCAAGCTATGCAAAATAATCAAAACATGATGATACACCTCATGCAAGCTATGCAAACTCAGCAGCAAGAATATGATGAAAGGAATGAGTGTCGGGCTGCAAGAACAACCGAGGAAATGGTGGCTTTAACCGTATGCATGGACGACTTTCAGGAATATTTGTACCATGTGGGTATGCCTCATCCTCCGGATGGATGGGATGGACGTGGGCGAGCAAGAGGGCAAGGAAGAGGAAGTGACAATGAGCAAGAGTAGATCACATTTGTTTCTTTTCCCGTTTCCTCTTTGTTTAAAAGCATTGGGACACTGCTCGGTTCAAGCTTAAGGGAGTTGGAAACCCTTTACCGCTTTCTAAGTAGATTTACATTCCCGCTTGTATTTCCCTTAATTAAAACATATATGTACTTTTGAGTTCTTATAGGCAAACTTATCCGTTATTATCTAATATCCCCACTTTCTTGAGCCATAACGAAATTTTTGTTAGTTACTTGCATAACTTGACGCATTCGAAGAGTATACAGGTTGCTCACTTTTAAGATATATGAGAAATTTTGAGTAAAATAGAAACAAGATGGATACCGTCATAATAATCTAAATCCCCAAATTAAGATAAATCGATTTCAATACCTTTTATACTGAAACCTTAAGTTTTTAAAGTAACCCCGAGTAGTTTATTTAGCAGTCAACACCATCTTAAATACAAACTACGTAGGGAGTCGATGAATATAAGTGAATGATCTCAAGTATTTAAAAAGTTACATGTTATACTATTTGAAAACAGGGAATGCACCAATTATGTTAGACGACCCTCACCCGGTCACTTAATCCAACAGATGCGGGTGTTACAAATTATAAAAAAAGAAACCCGTTGTCGGTTGATTCAGAGGTGTCCGGTACTGAACTTGGTAGGGCGGACCATGGTCCGATCCCCCACAACTTGCAATTGGGTGAATAAAATGAGGTTACCACATATGTTCCAGAGCCTCATGCTTAAAAGGATCATATTCACTTACCGGCTGCTCTACTATGTGTGTGTAAAGATAAAGTGCTTAATGTGATTGCACTCGAATGAAAACGGGTGAAATAAAGCGAAAATAATTAGGTTGAGCTATAATGGCATGACTAGAATTGGTCTGCACAATGGGGGCGTTTACTGTTATTACTGTATCTTTAGTGTGATGTTGAGCTTATGTTCCCACAAAAACATTAGCGCAACCTCTTATGATTTTAATTGCATCATGTATTTGCATTTAACTTGTACTCTATCGATTTTCATACTGACTATATTGCTTGAGGACAAGCAAAGGTTCAAGCTTAGGGGAGTTTGATAACACGAAAATTCATAGCATATTCTGCCCAATTTACATAGATAAAGTTTCTGATTTTCGTTAATTATGTTACATTATGTTTGTATTTATAGTATGTTTCAGGTATTTGCTTTCTGCAAAGCCTACATGAGAAAAGGAAGAAAAATGTTGAAGAAATGAAGAAGAAATCACAGATTTGCAGAAAAATGCAGAAGAATCTACATCAGAAGTCTGTGACGGTCGTCACAACTTCCTAACGGTTAGCACAAAGTTTAGATGTGTGCCCCTCGTCACACAAAGCATGATGGTCGGCACAAAGCAAAAATATATGCCCCACGTAATGCAATACATGCCACTCGCCACAATGCTCAAGTCACTTTCTTTCAGCTACATACGGAGTCTTCTCCAGAAACGCATTTCCTTCGGTTTTCCCTCCATACATGGAGAACGGGAATCAAGTAACTGCACCTATTTTTCCTCAACAAATTGAATATATAAAAGGCGAGACAGTTACCAAGGAAATCTCTCTCTCTCTCGCACACCGCCCTCTCCAGCAATTAATTTCCTTCTGCACACTTAGCTTATTATTCCAATTTAGAGATTTCAGTATTTTTTGTTTTTCATTTTAGAATTTCTTAAGCAGAAAGAACCGATCACCATTAAAGTAATACTTCTCTACACCAGAGGAGTATTGCACCATTAGTTTTCTTCTCAGCTTTCAGAACTTTGCTTAGGTTTATTTATTTTTCTGTAAGTTATTTCATTCCAAGGCAAAATGTTACCGGTTTGTGGAGGATTGCAGTACTACAGTATATTCTTTCAGTATTTTATTCCAGGTTTCAAATTTAATTAATACAAACTATTTATTTTACCATGATTATATTATTGTATGTATGTTTTTATTCTATGTTATTACACAATAAAACTATGTACGACTAACTATCCCAATACTGGTATGTGAGGTCATAAACCGAAGGGGTTCAGTAATTAATTGGCATAAATATTTACAAAAAGACTTTTCTGGTTTTGGTTTCAAATTTCAATATTAAATTTTTTTGTTACGAGAGTAAAAGACAGACTAAGGATAAAATCAACAGAGCGAGAGTTTGAGATTATAACCAGATAGTGGTAATTGAACATTAATTTTAAATACAGCGAGAGAGCTTTAAAATTAATTGGATTCTATTTGTTTTCAAAAAATATTTTTAGATTTTAAATGACACAGTAAGAGCGCTCATTTGAGTTTAATAATATGGCCTGAATCGATAGAACGAGAGTGTGAGACAAAGGTTTTTAAGTTAATAGTTTCCACTGAAACAATGTTTTAATACTCAAAACTATGCCAATGATTTATTGAATCCCTGAAGTCAATATATTACATACCGGTGTCTCGTTATCAATTATTAGATCTTAGTTAATTATCGTTTAAACCCCAACATCCAAGTTTTATCATTAGCATTAGCTTTACACAATGACCCTAGATAACAGGAGTTTGACCATAAGTCCTTGTGGATTCGATATCTCTTAAAACTACGTGATTAGACTATGCACTTGCAGTCACTACACCTGACAGGCTATTAAAGTCACGCAATCACATACCCTAAATTTTTCCCTCCCTTTCACTTGTATCTGGCTTATGCATTTTGCACTTCTCATTTAATTTGCATGCCTTCCACTAGGTCATTTAATAACATCATTCATTCATTAACCATAAGGATTAACATGGGATTAGGGATTCTAAAGAAATAGGGTTTCTCTACACTTTTAAGCTCCCATCTTTGTTCGAGGTGGAATCAACTGGTTTCTTCAACAATCATGGTTTTGAGCTAGGTTGTCTGTTCATGGTTATTGTGGACTTCTTTCTACGTTTAATATTCATCCTGAGCGAAGTATATTAGGGTTTTCATTTGTGGTGTTTAGAACTTCATTAAGATCCCAATTGAGCCTCTTTCCGTCAACGTTTCAAGTGTGGTTTTCATTTGATATTTCCTTCCAATTGCATGATGTCGACGAGTGGTTTTCTCAAGAGTGTGAATTTGGACTTTCTTCATGGATTGTGAATCAAGATATATTCTTCCATGTGTGTGATCAGTAATGTGTCAAGAGAAGAGTTAGGGCTTCTATTGGTTCTTCTCCATTAAAGAAGATTCATGGTTGCTTGGATCCTAAGGAATTCATCATCTGCTTATGCTTATCATCATCACCACTTGAATTAGGGTTCATTTCCATAAATCATGTGCTAATCAAGAGAGCTCCTCGTGAGGTTTTGTTCATCATTCGGTCTTCTGACTCGTTATGATGGTTGGGGAACAAGATTTCGCATTGATTAGGCCGTACAAGTTATCTTTTTAGTTCCCATGCAAGGCTTATATATGAACATGATGTATTGAGTAATTGTTGCATTAAAAGCACTAACAAAATCTTACTCGAGCTCCCTCGATTGATTAGAGTATCATATCTTATGGGGTTTCATTAAGAGAAGCGATTCAAAGAATCTGAATGAAGCGCAAAATAAATAAAAAATCAAGGAAAAATATCAAGTTTCATGTGTACTGCTTAGGATACAAGTTTCAAGTATTAAACCAATTACAAGCATCATGCCATAAACTTGAAAAGGAAAATAACTTTGAACCTTATGGAAGGAAGTGTCATCTAATTTTAATGGTTCATAAGGCATGTCCTTTTTCACAAGATCAAAGCACCATGGCCTCGAATTTCATCACATACATCAAATCGCACAAGATTTGTTCTTCTAAAGGGTTCCAAGTAACATTCATTCAATATTATTCTTAATTCCATACAAACATTTCAAGAATGTATGAGAATGGAAAGAATCATTTCACTGTTTGAGGGAAGATTACAAAGCTACTATTCTAAATACAAACCATTAAACCTTTATCATATTACTTTCACAAAAGGAGTTCCAAATGGAAATTTCAATAAAAATTACAATAATTTTTCAAGAGGTCCACAAGACCTAAACCTGTTCTAATTCATCAAGTGTTTCTAAGCCTAATCCTCAAGCTTTCAATCCTCCAAACTTCATTCAAAATCTACTCCATTCTAAACTCTAAACTCCAACGATTTCCTTTGAGCACACCATGTATAAAGCTGCAAACTTACTGCACAAATGGAGCGATAATCTGCAAGCTTTCATCATCATGAACTTGTAAAACAGAAGCAAGTTGAATATTTGATCCAGGTCTGATACGCATTTCTGTTCACATCTACACCGATTATGCATACAGGGTGAAAACAATAAACCCGCATCAGCTACACATAAACCAGTTCCAAGCAAATTGCCCAGCATACAATCAACTTCACACTCTAACAATTTTTAGCATTCAAATTACTAACGTTCCAATTAAATTTTCTTTTACTAGCAATTTTAGGAAACTAACATTTTATAATAACCTCTTTTATTAACCAGCTTTCGGTTAAGTTTTCATCCTTGTGTAAACCCATTCCCTCACAAGCTGCACATAACAAATTCATAATAGAAAGTCTAACTCTAACTGTCAAAAACCTTCAAACTAATAGCTAACTAACTTGTAATAGAATTCCCTAGCTAACTGTTTTTTTAAACCTCCTCACTGTAACCAAATCTAACAGAATATAACAAACAATGTCAACTCATCTAACAGATTCTAACTAACTCTCCTAATCCAATAACTTAAATTGGCTCTAATCCTAACAAACTATCACAAATACATAATAGAAAATTACCTCAATTCACGGGGGATTCTTCATTCTTCATCATTTTATGGAGAATCACCACAAAACCTCACCTCCAATTCTCTCTCTCCCTCTGAAAACTCAATCTTCATCCTTCATACACCTTCACCATAACTATTCTCCATTGCAACAGTCATCTACAACAAACACTCTCTCTACTCTCTGCACAACCATAACACACACATCATCATCTTCTTCGATCATCACAGAACAACATACATTGCTTCAAACATCATAAATCCGCTTACATCAACGCTTACGCTACAATGACAATAACAATAACAATAACTCAGACGCACAAAAGGTAGAAAGAAGAAGAGAAAAATTTAGAACCTAAAAATTAGAAGAAGAATATTTTAAGGCGGAAAACGAAATAATCACAAGCTATTACCTGAAGACATCTCTGGTGTTTTACTTGATTTTGCCACTATAGAAGAACCACCAGAGTGTATCTGATCGGTAAGTGATGAATTATTTCATTCTTCATCCTTTCCGCCTCATAATCCATATCATAGCATAGTCGGTAGCATGTTGTTGTACCCCAAAATTTGCCCTCTCATTCCTCAAAGGATCATTCTAGACCCTCAGGTTTGCTTCTGACAAGTTTCAAGTCTCAAATCACAATTTTCCAAGAAAACCATTCACAAGGGCAAAATGGTCAAAAGCACACTGAAAAGCCAAACTTTGACTTTTTGGTCAAAAATCAAGTTTCAACAATTATATTTCATCAGGGAATGAAATTGGTTCATCAAAGAATCAGAAGTCAGAAATTACTTTGAAAAAAAAATCAAATTTCTAAACATTTAGAAAATTTTCTAAGTGTCAAGAGAATATGATACTTCAGAACTTCTGAGCCAGCCTCCACGCAAAGTGCAGTCAGAAGTTGAAAACACGGTTCAAAACATGATGCTTCAATCAGAACATGTAGAAGCGATGCTCTTGGTCAGAACATGATTCTTCAACATATGAAGGCTATGTTCAACACTTCGGTCAGAACATCACCCTTCGAGTCTCATTCTGGTCTTTTGCGATCAGAACATCACCAAATCCCAAGACCTCGTTTAAACAACCTGCTGCACTGCTACAACACAGTACTCTAACCAGCAGCTAATCCAGTCCACGCCTGCATTTTCCCAAATCCCATATTTGCACCAAATACAAAAAGCTGTGATAAAAAATCAATGGAATGGTGTACCAAAAAAGTTTAAATCTCGTTTGTTTTTCCCCCCAAAACCACAGCAAATTCACCTATAAATAAGTTGCTCCATCACACTTTCAAGGGGCTGGTTTTTTTAGAGAGAAATTTGTCAAAAGAGAGAAAAGAAAACTGTGAAACTTTCATAAAAAAATCCAGAATTCCTAATCAGAAAACAAAACCTTTGTTCTTCCATTTGAATAAAAGAACTTGACATTTTCTCTCTCGTTGCTCTTACTGACTCCAGAACATTTGAAGGCAGCAGTTCAAGTTCCAAGCATACGCTCCAGATTTAAGGTAAGTCTTTCTGACTTTGCATCTTCTCATTCAGAACATCATTAAATATGTAAATATCACAATATTAATGTTGTCCATATCATTGCATAAGTAGGAAAATTGTGGATCAGGACTTCTTGATTAAGGCTAGGCTCAGAACTAGGATTAGAACTTCTATAAATTACTATGCTTTTATCCTCCTGATTTGCTGTTAAGGATTGAATAAATTGATGATGTGCTGATTAATATGATGAAAGAGTTGAAATGTAACAAAGAACTTCTTTTTTTCTTTCACCATTTTAACACACGGAATTTCTAGGATTTTCTCACTATTTAAGCACGCGGAACTTCTGAGTTCTCTTTACCATTTTAACACACAAAACTTCTGATGCTCACTCACTGTTTTAGTACAGCACAGAACTTCTGAGTTCTCCCTACACCTTAAACACACTGAACTTCTGATGCTTCCACTCGCTATTTTAACACTCAGAATTTCTGATTTTCCACAGGCTGACAACGCACTGAATTTCTGATGTTCACTCACTATTTTAGCGCAATACATAACTTCTGACTTTTGGCTCATTGTCTGAATACCACCCAGAACCTATGTTTCCTTTCCCTCTGACGTTTCTTGCAGGACCTCAGAGTGTACCAATCCAGAACTTCTGATTCCACTGACGAGTCACCACGCGTTTGGCTTCAGAACTTCTGATCCTTGTTGTTTTTCTTGCAGCAGCACGCTGTTTCTATCTTTCATTTATTTTATTTTTTATCATTTTCAATATTAACCCCCTTTTATTTATTAATATAAAAAATACATAAAAATATTTTCTTTTATTAATTAATTTATTTCTTTTTCTTAATTCATTAAGACAAAAAACCATTTTCTAAACAAGTCTTTTTTCTCTCTTGCATTGTACATTTCAATATGGTTGTAATAGTTAAATAGGATTTAAATTCTTGCAACCCCCCATTTGTAAATATGTATCCCCATCCCTAAAATATTGTAATAGCGTAAGACTTTATATTCCCATAATTTATCGCTTTCCAAATATAAAATGCTAGTAATTAGGATGTGTATGGCAAGATATGAAATCAACGAATAGATAACCCTAATCAAGACTGAAATGCATGAAATCAAACACATTTGCACACTAGCACCCCTAGGGTAATCCCGCCTTGTTTCCTATAGGAAAAATAGTCATGTCCCTCGAGCATGGGCGTTTTAGCAAAAGACCCTCGATAAAAGATCGTAGTCCCTCGATGACCCTTGATGTTGCCTTCGGTAAACGATCTAGTCCCTAAAACAACATTGCTAAAGCGTCCCATAGGCTGCCTTCTATGACTATACAAACACCCCACACTCGTCCCTTCACATCCAAGGATGAGGCTTTTTACCAAATCAATGGTAAGATAACAACATCTAAAGGAGGAGGAAAATAACATCTAAGACCTTTTGAGTAGGTAGATTCGCTCCTAGTTGCTCGCTTGCTCACAACAAAAAAACATTTTTATACACCAACACATCTCTTTGAACTATTTTCAAAACCAATACTTTGTACGCATTCTTATAGACCCGAGAGTCATTACAAAGTCACATTTTCAAATACTTTCAAAACTCATATCACAAAGCATATTTCAAAACAAAAGCAAGTAATCTAGCAAGTAATTAAGAGCCCATGGAAAACCATGGATGAAAAGGGTGCTAATACCTTCTCTTTTCATAATCTACCCCCTCGAACTCAAGAAAACATCTCTAAAGGTCTTTCCTGTGCTTTTTCACCTTTCCTTATTGGATAAAAGAAAAGTCAGTGGCGACTCTTGCTATCCGCAACATTTGCAATCAAACGCAAAACAAAAAGTCAGTTCTCCCACCGTATCACAGAACTGGTGACTCTGCTGGGGACTTTAAAAGTGGGGTTACCTTAGGGTTAGATCACCTTTACTTGCTTTTCTTTGTTTGACTTGTTTGCTTTACATTTAAGGGTTTTCTGCTTGGGTATTGTTAAAGATCCTACACCCGGATCTAGGGGCATTTATTAGGTAAACAACAAAAGATCATGGAGACTATACGGTGTAGACTGATATAGTTTAAATGATGGCTGTGTTGGTGTGACACTTTGGTTGGTACCGGTATCCTTCGTGTGGAAATGAAGAGAATACGGGGCCGCCGCATGGTGTCGTAAAGCACTAACGGACCTCAAAACCTTAGTTGAACAAACTTGGCCATTAGAAATTAGTGAGATATCTAGCCTCGATATAAAGCTGAGGATTGGTTGATACTCGATGCTACAATCGTTGAGATCAGACTTTCGGGATATTTCGGCCGTAAGAAAAGATTGCCTGAGCTGAAACAATGCCTGATAGAGGATGATCAGTGATATCAAGAATCTTTAGAACCCAATTACTATTAACTAGGACAGGTTTAGCCAACTAAACTTCAAGAGGGTACTTACCTACAAACTCCATGCAAGCCTAAACCTAAGGACTTGTCTGCTTTGTGTGTATATGACTATTTGTATATAAATTTTCTTATTTCGCATACTTGTACATGACATCATGACATCACACCATAGCATTTTCGATAACATTAAACCATAGAATTTCAAGGATCTCAAGGGTCTTTGATGCAGGGTCACATTGAACCAGACGTTTATCAAGGGGCAATAGGATTTATTTTCCTCTAACCAAGCACCGTCAAAGATCAAGTACAACAACTTGAGTCAAGGGCTACAACCCACTTGACATGGTGAGCTTAATTCTCGTGGAAGGACATCCACCGATACAAAGTTCCCAAATCAAAACTGTAAATGACTACTAATATTTACCTCGCGAGATCCTTGAAAACATGTATCCATATATCATGCATTATATCATGACAGGTTTCTCCCACACAGGTTTCCTTATCTTCCTACTGTTTACTTCAATAGAGATGGCCCTAGAACAAACCATCAAGAGCATTCAAATTCAAAACTCTCAACTTCAAAGGATGTTCTTGAACCTATCCAAGGGGCAAGAAGAGGTGAAAGCTCTTCCCACAAGGGGCATGGTCGTGGGGAATTCGGAGGGCATCAAGGATGATCAGTTGGAAAGGCTACAAACTGAAATGGCAACAATGAAAGTCTAGATGATGGGATAACTGGTGGGCCAGATGGCTCTTATCCAAAACCTGGCTCAAGGACAGGAAGAGCTTAGAGCCCTTGTCAACAGGCTTCATCAAGACAGATACAACCAAATGGGGAAAATAGCCTGAATTAGAGATCGAGTCATTGACCAGCCTCTGATGAAGAGTGTACCTTTCCAAATTGCTTCCACGTCACGATCCCAACAACAATCTCGCCAACAACAATAGGGTAATTGGCGTAGGCAGAATACATCTGAAAGACACTTCATCGAAGTTAACATGTCATTGTCTCAAGCACTGCAACACGTGTTAGAGGCCAACCTGGTTACGTTAAAAGACCCCCCCCCCCTCAGAATCCCAACACAGCCTCCCCAAGGTACAATCCAAATGAAAGATGTGCGTACCACTCCAACAGTCCTGGATATGACACCAATAGCTGTTGGACATTGAGAAATAAAATTCAAGATCTGATTGACGAAGGAACGCTAGAATTTGCACCAGATGGTCAACTGAAATTCTTCTTTCGTCCCTCAAAGGCTCGCCACCTAAAGTGTCAAGTTCAGACAAAGAGGCTTTTGTTCATTTGAATTTTCAAGTGTAATCTCTTTTGTTGTTTAAACAATTATCTAATAATGTCAAACCTTATTTCATTAATACATTGCATATATTTGTCTTGAATTCATCCTTTCATTTTCACTATATTTAAACTATGTTTTTTTACTCTCTTGCTAAAATTTACAAGCCTTTAGAGGGAGGATGACGAAAACAATGCCATAATCTCATACAATATGCTTTTGGACAGACCTTGCTGACGATGTACAGGCGTTCTTTCAAATCCTAAACACTGGAGTTATAAGGAAGATAATCCCTAGTAAACCCCTTTGAGCCAAAGAAGTAGAAGTTTTCTTTTTGACACAAATTGAAACCTTTAATCAAAACCCGGGGCAGGGTAGTCTCTCAGTTAATTCAAATGCGCGTTCAATCGCAAACTTTCACTTCGTAATACAACGAATTGCATAAAAAACATTCCTCTGGAATCAAAAGATGGTGATGGTTCCCTATCATATAGGCAGTCATTAACTCCCAAAAAGAAAAGCATACTAAGTCAAAACCTACGAAGGAGACTTAAGAAAAACTGGGGCATCCCGCTGACCGTGATCTCAAAAAACAAGAACAATCAGGCAAAATCAAGGATAATAAATCAAAAAAAGGTCATTAAAAATCCTCAACAACATGGAAAATATGGCAAAAAAATGACTACTTTCCAATAAACTTAACTCGTCTGAACCATCATCAAAATTTCATTCCAGATTCAATTGGAGTTCAAACGCACAATTAACTGAGTTTAGGACTGAAGAACATCACGAAGAATGGGCGGGTACAAATACACTTTGAGCCTTATCCTTTGTTTCTTAAATCGTGAACCAAGCCACGTTATAACCCTTTAAAAGTCCTAATTGAAGCATGGGTTAGTCCGAAAGCATACTGTTAAAAAGGTATCCTGACTCCTATAAGGCTTGCTCTAAATCCTGATTTGAATTCACATACTTGCAAAATTATTTTATCTGCTAAAATGCATTTTCAAAATTTTGAGACAAGCATAAACTTTGCATTATTTTGAATATAGTTGTTTTCATATGGCTAATCATTTGACAGCAAAGAAATTCACACAAGGAAGATCAAGTGAACAAAAACTCTCTCAAAGAGCAAAAAATCATTTCAAGTGGGAAAACACTCCCAATGACAGATCTCCTGTAAGCAAGGGGGCATCAGCATGATCACTATCCAACACGCCTGGGGCAGTCCAGTCAAGATTCCCCGAAGTCTCTCAAGAAACGCTGAATATACCGGGGGAAGATCTCCATCTGAATCACTCGGGGCATTGAACGCACATCCCAGCAAAGGATCACGTACAGTCAAACATTTCCTAGTAGTGCCAACAATGCCTGCTACTAGGAGAAATGACAAATCCCCCCACCAAGTCCTTTTTCATAGGGTGACCCCAGCCAGGTTTTCAATCTCTGGAAACTTCTCCCCAACTGAGCAGACCTCAAATATCCTCGAGGATTTCTTCCAAGAGAATACTTTTCCCAAATAGACTGGCGACAAGGTTTATTTCCCTAACAAACTATAGATTCCCCAGCTTGATTTTGCTTCTCCGATTGCCATAAATCAAGGGACCACAACTCCTCTCTTCTGGCAGACTTTTCTATAATCCCTAGTAAGTTATTGCAAATCCTGGACCCGACTAGATATCAGTTCAACTTCATCCTTTCTAGAAAGTTACTACAAAGCCTTGAATCTGACCAGATAACAGTTAACTTCCTTATCCTCAGCAAGTTATTATGAAGTTGGGAATTCAACCAGATAACAGCCTAACTTCACTCTCTCCAAGAATTTTTTCGAATCCTGGAATATGACCAGATAACATTCAATTTAATCTTTCCCAAGATAACTCGCAAGTAGAGAAACAAACAAGTGAGGCTCCTGAATTCTTTTCCCCAAGCAGAAATCAACACTCTCCACATAGCCTTCTCAAGCAAAGTCAATATTCCCCAACAGGATTCCTCCTCAATCAACAAAACATGAATCCCTAGTGGAAACATCCTAAAGCAAGGTCCGAAGAGGAGCTTACTCTTCTTCCACAGCAGCGGGCTAGAGTTTCATTTCCCAGGGCTCCCCACAATTTGTCAAGGATTTATTTTCCAAGACAGAAATGCACTCCAATAACATTTCACATTTCATGCATCATATCACATACATGACAAATGCATACGGCACAATCTCATTTACTTTGAGAACAACATTACACCATGCATCATGACATTGCATGCATCTAACATTTTTCCTTTTCAGGGAAAGGTCAATCAATAGATGGCTATCATCAATAATTTTTGATAGGTCCAAGTTTAGTTTCTGAAGCAAGACAGAGCAACAATCTATGTGACCAGATGCAGCTTTATATGGGATCATCATGAAGCAATCTTACATGGATTCCTATTCATCATTGAGGCAAACCTTTTCAAGTTCCAGATTAATACCTGTAACAAGCCAGGAAAACTATCTTTGGACGACTGATTGTAGATTAATACCTGTAACAAGCCAAGAAAACTTTCTACATGAAGAGATTGAAGATTAAAACCTGTAACAAGCCAGGAAAACTATCTTTCTTTCTCAGGTCAGAGATTAATACCTGAAACCAGACAGGACAACTATCTAATCGACCAACCTTTTAAAGTTCTAGATTAATACCTGTAACTAGCCAGAAAAACTATCTGTGGATGAATGATTGTAGGTTAACACCTGTAACAAGCCAGAAAAACTATCTACATGAAGAGAGTGAAGATTAACACTTGTAACAAGCCAGGAAAACTATCTTTCTTTCTCAGGTCATAGATTAATACCTGAAACCAGACAGGACAACTATCTCAACGACCAACCTTTTCAAGTTCCAGATTAATACCTGTAACTAGCCAGGAAAACTATTTGTGGATGACTGATTGTAGATTAACACCTGTAACAAGTCAGGAAAACTATCTACATGAAGATATTGAAGATTAACACCTGTAACAAGCCATGAAAACTATCTTTCTTTCTCATGTCAGAGATTAATACCTGAAACCAGACGGGACAACTATCTCAATGACCAACCTTTTCAAGTTCCAGATTAATACCTGTAACTAGCCAGGAAAACTATCTGTAGATGACTGATTGTAGATTAACACCTGTAACAAGCCAGGAAAACTATCTACAAGAAGAGATTGAAGATTAAAACGTGTAACAAGCCAGGAAAACTATCTTTCTTTCTTAGGTCATAGATTAATACCTGAAACCAGACAGGACAACTATCTCATCGACCAACCTTTTCAAGTTCCAGATTAATACATATAACTAGCCAAGAAAACTATATGTGGATGACTGATTGTAGATTAACACCTGTAACAAGCCAGGAAAACTATCTACATGAAGAGATTGAAGATTAACACCTGTAACAAGCCAGGAAAACTATCTTTCTTTTTGAGGTCAGAGATTAATACCTGAAACTAGACAGGACAACTATCTCAACGACCAACCTTTTCAAGTTCAGATTAATACCTGTAACAAGCCAGGAAAACTATTTGTGGACGACTGATTATAGATTAACACCTGTAACAAGCCATGAAAACTATCTACATGAAGAGATTTAAGATTAACACATGTAACAAGCCAGGAAAACTATCTTTCTTTCTCGGGTCAGAGATTAATACCTGAAACCAGACAGGACAACTATCTCAACAACCAACCTTTTCAAGTTCAAGATTAATATCTGTAACTATCCAGGAAAACTATCTGTGGACGACTGATTGTAGATTAACACCTGTAACAAGCTAGGAAAACTATCTACATGAAGCGATTGAAGATTAAAACCTGTAACAAGCCAAGAAAACTATCTTTCTTTCTCAAGTCAGAGATTAATACCTGAAACCAGACAGGACAACTATCTCAACGAACAACCTTTTCAAGTTCCAGATTAATACTTGTAACTAGTCAGGAAAACTATCTGTGGACGACTGATTGTAGATTAACACCTGTAACAAGCCAGGAAAACTTTCTACATGAAGAGATTGAAGATTAACACCTGTAACAAGCCAGGAAAACTATCTTTCTTACTCAGGTCAGAGATTAATACCTAAAACCAGACAGGACAACTATCTCATCGACCAACCTTTTCAAGTTCCAGATTAATACCTATAACTAGCCAGGAAAACTATATGTGGACGACTGATTGTAGATTAACACCTGTAACAAGCCAAGAAAACTATCGACATGAAGAGATTGAAGATTAACACCTGTAACAAGCCAGGAAAACTATCTTTCTTTCTTAGGTCAGACTAATACCTGAAACGAGACAAGACAACTATCTCAACAACCAACCTTTTCAAGTTCCAGATTAATACCTGTAACTAGCCAGGAAAACTATTTGTGGACGACTAATTATAGATTAACACCTGTGTGATACAGTGGGAGAGAACTGACTGTTTTTGGAATGCTGGTTCGCGTTTTGCATTTGTTTTCTCAAAATGACGCGGTAAGCAAGAGTCGCCACCGTCTTTTATTTTATCCAACAAGGAAAGGAAAAAAAGCACAGAAAAATTCCTTTTTCGAGATATTTCTCGGGTTCGGGGGGTAGATTATAGAAAGGGAAGGTGTTAGCACCCTTTCTATCCGTGGTTATCCACGAGCTCTTAGGTACTTGCTCAAAGTGTTTTCTAAATTTGCTTTTCTTTGTGTTTGTGGGTTTGAAAGAAGTTTTTGTTTGAAAGGTGTAAGTGCGAAAAGTTTTGTTTTGTTTTGAAAGGAGCAAGTACTTAAGAACCATCTATCTACTCAAAAAAGGAATCAATTTGTGCTAATGTCCTTTAGACAATGCTATCCAACTATTGATGAGTAGGTAGCATCGTCGTTGGAGTTTTAAGGGTCAATTCGATTAAGGGATGTGCGGTCACTAAAGCAATGTTAGGATGCCTTAGCGGTAACCCTAATGTCTTAGATCATTTTTCCGAGGCAACCGTTTCGAGGCAACTATGATCTTTGGACAAGAGGGCGACCTCTAAAACTTCCTATACTCAATGACCACGTTCGAAGGCAACCAAGCAAGGTGTACCCTAAGAGTGCGCATGTGCGAGTGTGTTGTTTTCAGTTAATTTGTCTTTGTACATGTCATGGGTGATCTATGTTGATTTTAGGTTTTAAACGATTAATCTTGTCATGCATTCCCTATTATCAAACATCTAACAGTTTATAAGTTGCGGAAATTAAATTGCAGAAATTAAACTAACTATTACAAGGCGTCGGGTATTTACATCGCCAAAAGCAACCCTTGAAATTAAAATGCGGAAAGTAAATAAAGCGATAAAAGTATTTAAAGTCCTATTAAACTATTACATTCCAGGAAACAGATACAATATTGAATAAAAAATGGATCGCGTGCGAGAAATTAAATCGGGCGAGTTTAGGGTTTTGACCCTTTTTTGAAAGAAAGCATTTTTTGGTTATTTTTGAATTAAAAAGAAATTAAATTAGGTTAAGCATTAAATCAATAAATTAATTAATTAATTAGTAAAAATGATTATTTTTTTGGATTTTTGATATTTAAAGAAATAAATAAAATAATTCGATCAATGTTAATAAAAACCTAATTATCTAAGTTAATTTTAATTATTGCAAAAGATATTAAAGTTATTTCCTAATTAAACTAAATTAATTAAATTAATATTTATTAACAAAAATAAAATACTGAAAATTAATTTAATAAACAAAATATTTTTTGGTTTTTAATTTTATTAAGAAAAAAAAGTTTGATTGGTTAATGATAATAAAAATAATAGCAATAAAATAATAAAAGAATATAATAAAAGAAAAAGAGAGAGTTTAGGAGGTTTTGGGCCTGATTAGGGGGTTTACTCAGCAATTTGATGGCCCAATAACATGCAGGCCTGGCTGACTTTCTGGAATTCCATGTGGCACGTTGACTAGAGCATATAGTGGACACCACATCTGGACCACCAGATCTGGCCTGGGGCCATCTGGCAAGCATCTGAGTGAGGGAGTATGATGAACCACGTGCTTGGTTTTGTACTGAATAACCTGAAGAAAAATATTAACAAATGCATGGGGGACCTGGGATTCGAACCCAGGTCCTGTGAATCATTGTACACGCGCCTCTACCACTGCACCACTATGCTTTAGTTGTCAATAGATTAATCAGAAATAACAATATGGGAAAACAAACAAAATGCCAGAAAATATAAAAAAAAACACGCGCCAAGTTTGAACCAGCTAATAGGAAGGGGACACGTCTTCATCTTCTTCGTTCACCCTGGATATTTACCTGCGGATTTATATCTGCAGCTAAATTCGCATGTTCAACCTAAAATTCGTTCTAGGCCATGGAAATTGATTCCAAGCACATGGTTGTGCTCGTCTAGGCCTCCTGAGCAAACCTATATCTCTCTTGAGTCTTGATTTCACCTGTACAAGAAATGCCCAAAAACACAAACCAAGAACCCTAGATTCGGCTATGGGGTTACAGGCCAGATAAATGCAATTGGCTAATGCAGAATGCTTCTAAATTGAACGATAAGCGTGAATATGCAAAGATTTTGCAAGAAAAGTGCAAGAACAATGATATACGAATTCAACTGAAAAGCATATTTTTGAGACACTTACAGAGCTTTAGGGCACGTATGAGGGCTTGTTAGGGATTGGTTTCGCTTCAATGATTGCCCAGCAATGGATTAGTGTGGAGATTTGCTTCTGAATTGGCCTCTATGCACGATTTCAGTTTCACACTTTTTGGCAATTTTCCAAGTTTTGCTTTTGATGATTCTGCAGCCTCTAGCCTCCAATCCGTGTGCCTTTCACTTGTATATGTAATAAGCAATGCATTAGGTCAACTTTTGGGTCTTGAATCTTTGCACATTGATGTCTTAAGATTTGATTTGATCCTCCATTAATAACCTTCCAATTTTGTCCAAAATCCAATCTTTTTGCACATGGAATGTATGATACGAATTTGATTCACTTGATGATGACGATTAGGTCCTGAAAATAGAAAAAGATCTCATGTAATCAAGTTTTGTGATTTTATTTGATTTAAATTGATTTAAAATGGAATAATTCAAATAAAAATCAAATAAAATAGAAAAATTGACAAATGGACTCAAGGCTGAGGCTAGGACACGTGTGTAGTTTGACAAGATCAAATCAAGTGGAAAAGAATGGGCCCATTTGACAAAATTTGAAGTTTTGGGGATAGTTGACTTTTGGCAATTTTGCAAAAATGCCCAACTTCAACAATGCATAACTTCTTCAATTTTGAACTTTTGGATGTGTTATTGGACTTTTTAGAAAGCTTGAGATGTACTCCAACCAACCCTTTTGGTCTCATCTCATTTTGATATTCCATGCTCAAGTTGTAAGCTTTGGCAAAAAAGGTGTTTTTGTTGACTTTCAAAAATGACCTATAATGTCCAAATTTGTAACTTCTTGTGAGTGCATTTTCTGATATTGGGGTATGAAGATGGATTGTAGGAAATTTCATCCTATTCAAAATTAGCTTTGGATGGGTCATTTCTCATAAAGTATGAGAAAGTTATGTTTGATCAAAGTTGAGTTGACTTTTCCTGCAAAACCCTAATTTAGCAACTTTTGAGTCTTGATGAATTTTGAGCAATCCTTGATGAATCATGATCAACCCTTGATCAAATGATGAAATATCCTTAAAAATAAGAATGTTGACAAAAAACTTGAGGTTTGACTGTATTTGGGTCATAGTTGACTTTTGCCCTAGCATAGTCGATTTTTGGACCCTTTGAGCAATTGACTGAGCAAACTTCCTCTGCAAGGCTTGAGATTTGACATGGATGAACTTGAGAACATATTAGGACACTGGGGAGAACTTGAGGTCATTTGGATGCAAGGACCTTGATGCAACACAAAACCCTAATTTGAGGTTGACTGCCTTAGGAGATAGCTTGACTGTCCAACTCTTGAGCAATCTTGAGCCACTTGGAGATTTTTCTTGCAATGTTGAGAGAAATATGGGAGGGCAAATTTTGGGGTACAACAACCTGTAACAAGCCAGGAAAACTATCTACACGAAGCGATTGAAGATTAACACCTGTAACAAGCCAAGAAAACTATATTTCTTTCTCAGGTTAGAGATTAATACCTGAAACCAGACAGGACAACTATCTCAACGACCAACCTTTTCAAGTTCCAGATTAATATCTGTAACTAGCCAGGAAAACTATTTGTGGACGACTGATTATAGATTAACACCTGTAACAAGCCAGGAAAACTATCTACATGAAGATATTGAATATTAACACATGTAACAAGCCAAGAAAACTATCTTTCTTTATCAGGTCAGAGATTAATAACTGAAACCAGATAGGACAACTATCTCATCGACCATCCTTTTCAAGTTCCAGATTAATATATGTAACTAGCAAGGAAAACTATTTGTGGATGACTGATTGTAGATTAACACCTGTAACAAGACAGGAAAATTATCTACATGAAGAGATTGAAGATTAACACCTGTAACAAGCCAGGAAAACTATCTTTCTTTCTCAGGTCAGAGATTAATACCTGAAACCAGACAGGACAACTATCTCAACGACCAACCTTTTCAAGTTCCAGATTAATACCTGTAACTAGCCAGGAAAACTATTTGTGGACGACTGATTATAGATTAACACCTGTAACAAGCCAGGAAAACTATCTACATGAAGAGATTGAAGATTAACACCTGTAACAATCCAGGAAAACTATCTTTCTTTCTCAGGTCAGAGATTAATACCTAAAACCAGATAGGACAACTATCTCATCAAACAACCTTTTCAAGTTCCAGATTAATACTTGTAACTAGCCAGGAAAACTATCTGTGGACGACTGATTGTAGATTAACATCTGTAACAAGCTAGGAAAACTATCTACATGAAGAGATTGAAGATTAACACCTGTAACAAGCCAGGAAAACTATCTTTCTTTCTCAGGTCAGAGATTAATACCTGAAACCATACAGGACAACTATCTCAATGACTAACCTTTTCAAGTTCCAGATTAATACATGTAACTAGCCAGGAAAACTATCTGCGGATGACTGATTGTAGATTAACACTTGTAACAAGTCAGGAAAACTATCTACATGAAGAGATTGAAGATTAACACCTGTAACAAGCCAGGAAAACTATCTTTCTTTCTCAGGTCAAAGATTAATACCTAAAACCAGACCGGACAACTATCTACTCGACCAGCTGAAGCAACCCTACCTAGGTTCCTTCTCATTTCCAGATGCAGTTTCACACGAACTCATCGAGAAGCAATCCTACACGGGCTCCTTCTCATTCAAATTTCTGATACAGTTCAGACACGCTCTAGATACGCTTTCAGATACATTTCAGATATGCTCCAGATACGGATTCCATTCTGATGCTCATTCAACACATTTCTCAAAACGCAGTCCAGATATGATCTAGATACGGATGCCATTCTAACGCTTATTCAGTATATCTTTCAGGTGCGAGTCAGATGCCATCCATTTATGGATATTTTTCCGATACTCTTCACACTACATCTACTATCTCAATATAAATCAACCAGAGATTTATTCTAATACTGCTTCAAATTTTTGCCACCAATCACTTTTGGATGGAATCTGTAAGCCCATCTACGACAACTCTCCACCATCTCTCCAAATGACATATTTTAAGCCTATTCCTTACACCTCAACAACAGTACCATCAAGTGTAAATTTTTGGGCACTCTAGTGTTCAATCATCTTCTACCTTCAAGTCACGAATGGCAGATTCACCAATCTAACTCTTCAGGTTTAAGAAGATTGAACAGGGGCAACTGTTGTATCCCAAAATTTTCCCTCTCATTCCTCAAAGGATCATTCTAGACCCCCAGGTTTGCTTCTGACAAGTTTCAAGTCTCAAATCATAATTTTCCAAGAAAACCATTCACAAGGGCAAAATGGTCAAAAGCACACTGAAAAGCCAAACTTTGACTTTTTGGTCAAAAATCAAGTTTCAAAAATTATATTTCATCAGGGCATGAAATTGGTTCATCAAAGAATCAGAAGTCATAAATTACTTTGAAAAAAATCAAATTTCTAAACATTTAGAAAATTTTCTAAGTGTCAAGAGAATATGATACTTCAGAACTTCTGAGCCAGCCTCCACGCAAAGTGAAGTCAGAAGTTGCAAACGCGGTTCAGAACATGATGCTTAAATCAGAACATGTAGAAGCGATGCTCTTTGGTAAGAACATGATTCTTCAACATATGAAGGCTATGTTCAATGCTTCGGTCAGAACATCACCCTTCGAGTCTCATTCTGGTCTTCTGCGATCAGAACATCACCAAATCCCAAGACCTCGTTTAAACAACATGCTCCACTGCTACAGCACAGTACTCTAACCATCAGCTAATCCAGTCCACGCCTGCATTTTCCCAAATCCCATATTTGCACCAAATACAAAAAGCTGTGATCAAAAAGCAATGGAATGGTGTACCAAAAAAGTTTAAATCCCATTTTCCCCCCAAAACCACAACAAATTCACCTATAAATAAGTTGCTCCATCACACTTTCAAGGGGTTGGTTTTTTGAGAGAGAAAATTGTCAAAAGAGAGAAAAGAAAACTGTGAAACCTTTGTAAAAAAATCCAGAATTGCCAAACAGAAAACAAAACCTTTGTTCTTCCCTTTGAATCAAAGAACTTGGCATTTTCTCTCCTGTTGCTCTTGCTGACTCCAGAACATTTGAAGGCAGCAGTTCAAGTTCCAAGCACACGCTTCAGATTCAAGGTAAGTCTTTCTGACTTTGCATATTCTCATTCAGAACATCATTAAATATGTAAATATCACAATATTAATGTTGTCCATATCATTGCATAAGTAGGAAAATTGTGGATCATAACTTCTTGATTAAGGCTAGGCTCAGTGTAACACCCCTTCTAATAACCCCGGATAAAACGGTGTAATTATATCTGAGAAATAAAATTGCATGCAAGGAGTGTCACAAGTCACTTTCCATCTTTCATGAAAAGCCAAATGTAACATATTCAACAATACTTTTTATCATGTAAACCATAATATCCATACATGGCATATTCTTTCACTTCATGCAATACGCAACGGAATCATAATAATAACCATCTTCTCCAAAAGGAGGAACCAAAATGTAACATATAAGGCATTTATGCCACATGATTCATACACAATTCATGTTATCAAGTCTCATATACATACATCAAAATATGATCAAAATAAAGGATTATATACAAGTATAATCCATATACAGAACATGAGTTCGAATGCGGACACTAAACCCCCAAGTGTTTTACAATCAGAGCATCGACTCAATAACCAAAACATAACAGACTACAAGCCTAAATGCATCTGCTAATCCTTATGCCTCGCACTACCATCTTCGGTACCTAAGCGATGCCGTATCAAGCATCATTCCAACAGATGGGTGAGAATTCATATAATCATGAAATATATAATTTAAAGCAATGAAAAGCAATAAATAAAAGGAATTCTCCATACTTGAATATATGTGTATATCACTAATATAAGCACATTCATATATTCCATATTCCGCTATATTCAAGAATTATCTCTTTAACCATTTATCATCCTAACCATATAATCACACTCATTCACATATCATAACCAATTTCACAAACTCAATCATCTTCACATAAACTCATAATATATATCATTATGCATGTGACTCACAACTCGATGCAACCAATGCAAATGCGGTACCGACTTGTGGACCCAAAGTTCCATCGCTTATTTTTCCACATAGGATCAAAGCCACTACGTCTAATTCCACTCTAGGATCAACGTCTATTTTTGTGAACCCAAGTTTCACCACCTATGTTCTCTTTCCGGGTCAAAGCCACTACGTCTATTTCCATTCAAGGATCAACGTCTATAAAATGTGAACCCACCGTTTCACCATCTCTATTTCAAGACCAACCATGCCACGCAATGTACCATCAATAACTCGTATGCAATTAAGACCACTTCCAAGCTCAACATACACATACCACATATTTCAACATAATGAAATACCAACAATTGTACATGCATTACAAATATGATTCACAAATCAAGTAACATACAAGTTTAAACAGTATTACTTCCATAATTTATTTAAATCAAACACAATTCTGGTTAGTCCTTGAAAACGTCGAAATCTCGACAAAATAACACAACCACAATTATCTACTCGTCAAACTTAGTTACCATGTCCATTTTCATTAAATTCCGGATAATTAATTTTTACCGCCTATACCGGCAAATTAGACCGAACGGAACCCATTCCACTTATTTCCAACTTAAACAATTCCTCGCCGATTCATAGTTATAGGCTCAATCGTTAATTATTTATTAACCGATTAATACTACTCCGGTATTAACCCTTTCCATTTCAGTTTCACAGAACAATCTAAAAGAACACACCATCATCTATCTTAAAACTCTAAAATAATTCTTATTCCAAAATTAAAAATCACATACAACATAATTAGGAGAAGTCAAACCCTTACCTCTTGTAGCTTTTATCTTGCAAGTTGTGGATTTTCTACAGCAACTTCTTCTTCTTAACTCTAACTTTCCTTTTTTTCTCTTCTTCTCCTCTCTATCTCACTTCTCTCTCTGTTTTTTTTTCTTTGCTTATTGTCTCTTTCTAACTTAACATAACATACTATATATATATATATATATATATATATATTATATACTTACTTATATATATAATATAAAACTAATATATATATATATATATATATATATATATATATATATATATATATATATATATATATATATATATATATATATATATATATATATATATATATATATATATATATATATATATATATATATATATATAATTTATTTTATTTAATAAAACTAATTTATATTATTTAATTAAACTAACTTAATATAATTAAATAAATACTTTAATAATTTAATTATCACTAATTAGTCAATTAACACACATATTAATATATACACATAAAAAATACGGTATTACCCTATAAAATTAATCATTTTCCGATAAACCCAAATAAACCAATTTAATCTACTATCGGACCGAATAACCGACTAAATAATTATCAAATTACCAAAATAAATATCAACCGGTCATTTCTAGAAAATAATAATATAAATACTATTAATTAAATCGGGATGTTACAACTCTCCCCCACTTAAAAGATTTTCGGCCTCGAAAATTACCTTTATACGAACAACTCGGGATATGATTCCATCATCCGGCTTTCTAGCTCCCAAGTGATGTTTCCGTTAGCCGAACCACCCCACACCACCTTTACCAAAACAATCTCTTTTCCTCTAATTTTCTTCACTCTCCGATCTTCGATCCTTGTCGGCAAAGTCTCAATGGTTAAGTCATCTCTAACCTCCACATCATCCACTTGAACTACATGAGACGGATCCGCAATATACTTTCGCAATTACGACACATGAAACACATCATGTAAATTTGAAAGTGATGGTGGTAATGAAATCCTATAAGCCATATTACCAACCCTCTCCGAAATTTGATACGGACCAATAAACTGAGGTGTCAACTTCCGCGATTTAAGTGCCCGACCAACATCCGTCATAGAATTCACTCTCAAAAACACATGGTCATCCTTCTTGAACTCAAGAGGCTTCCTCATCTTATCATGGTAGCTCTTTTGACGACTTTGAGAAATCTTCATATTCTCTCTAATCAACTTAATCTTATATATAGTTTGTTGCACAATTTCCGGTCCAACCACCGCACTCTCTCCCGACTCGTACCAACATAAAGGTGTTCTACAACACCTTATATACAATGCCTCAAAAGGAGCCATACATATACTAGAATGAAAACTATTGTTATAGGTAAACTCAATCAAAGGTAAGTAACTCTCCCATGAACCTACTTGTTCCAACACACATGCCCGTTAAAGATCTTCGAGTGATTGAATCGTCCTTTCCGTTTGACCATCCGTTTGTGGATGATAAGCGAAACTCAAATGCAATTTAGTACCCAAAGCTCTTTGCAAACCTTCCCAAAATCTAGAAGTAAATATAGGATCTCTATCTGAAACAATACACGTCGAAATACCATGCAAACACACAATCCTTTCCACATACAACTTCGCAAGTCTCTCCATCGAGTAATCCATTCTAATTGGAATAAAATGAGCAAACTTCGTCAATCTATCTACTATAACGCAAATAGCCTCATAGTTACTCGGAGTCCTTGGTAAACCTGAAACAAAATCCATAGAGATATTGTCCCACTTCCATTCCGGAATAGACAAAGGTTGCAACAATCCGGATGGCTTCTGATGCTCTATCTTGGACTTTTGACAAACCAAACATGAATATACAAATTCCGCTATCTCCTTTTTCATACACGGCCACCAAAACAACTTTCTCAAATCTTGATACATCTTTGTGGCACCAAGATGAATGCTCATTCCACTTTGGTGTCCTTCCTCAAGGATCCTCTTTTTCACATCACCAACATTAGGAACACAAACTCGATCACGACATCTTAGAACATCGTTCTCATTAATTCTAAACTCTCCACCTTGACTTTGGTTAACTAAAGTCAACTTGTCAACCAAAACCAAGTCTGATTTCTTTCCTTCTCTTATCTCATCCAAGATTCCACTTGTCAGCTTCAACATATCAAGCTTCACACCAAAATAAGTTTCTTCACAAACCAAACTCAAGTCTTGAAACTGTTCAAGCAATTACCATTCTCTCACCATTAACATAGACATATGTAATAATTTCCTACTCAACGCGTCGGCAACCACGTTCTCCTTTCCAGGATGGTAATTCAAGCTAAAATCATAATCCTTCAAGAACTACAACCACCTTCTTTGTCTCATATTCAACTCTTTCTGATCAAACAAATATTTCAAGCTTTTATGATCACTGAAAACATCGAATCTCGATCCAAATAAGTAATGTCCATAAATCTTCAACACAAAAACCACAACTGCCAACTCCAAGTCATGAGTCGGATAATTCCTCTCGTGCACTTTAAGTTGCCTTGAAGCATAAGCCACCACTTGCTCATTTTGCATTAACACACCACCTAACCCCATCAATGAAGCATCACAATACACAACAAACGGCTCAGATGGATTAGGTAAAATCAATACAGGAGTAGTAGTCAACCTTCTCTTAAGCTCTTGGAAGCTATCCTCACACTGAGTAGTCCACACGAACGTTTGACCTTTCCTCGTCAATTGCATCAAAGGTAAATCTAACTTGGAAAAACCTTCAATGAACTTATGATAGTAACCGGCTAAGCCAAGAAAACTTCGTATCTCAAAAATAGACTTAAGAGATTCCCACTCTGACACAACTTTAATCTTTGTTGGATCTACGGTAATACCTCCATGAGATATCACATGACCAAGAAAGCTCACTTGCTCCAACCAAAATTCACACTTAGAGAGTTTAGCAAACAACTGATTCTCTTTCAAAATCGACAACACAATTCCTAAGTGCTCGGCGTGCTCCGCTTCACTTTTCGAATAGATAAGAATGTCATCAATAAAGACCACCATAAACTTATCAAGGAACTCATGAAAGATTCTGTTCATATACTCCATAAATACACCAGGTGCATTCGTAACACCGAAAGGAATCACCGAATACTCATAGTGTCTATACCTCGTCCTAAATGTCGTCTCCTGAATATCACTAGCCTTCACACGGATTTGATGATAACCAGATCTCAAGTATATCTTACTGAATACACAAGCACCGACGAACTGGTCCATCAAGTCATCAATTCTAGGTAACAGATACTTGTTCTTGATAGTAACCTTGTTCAACTGCCTATAGTCCACACACAACCTCATCGTACCTTCTTTCTTCTTTACTAACAACATCGGTGCACCCCATAGAGATACACTCATACGAATGAACTTCTTATCAAGTAACTCTTCAAGTTGGCTTTTTAGTTCTCTCAATTCCGATGGTGACATCCGATATGGAGCCATCGAAACAGGACTAGTACCAGGAACTAGATCAATAACAAATTCTACTTCACGTTCTAGAGGTAAATCGGTAACTTCTTCTGGAAACACTTCAGGAAAGTCTCGTACAACTGACAATTCTTTTCCCACTCTACTTTCACTAATATCCATGCTCGCCATCAACACAAACAATTCGGCTCCATCTCTAACACACCTCTTCATTTGTTGCATAGATAAAAATGAACCACCTTCTTTCTCGGACTCGAGAAAAAGAATCGCTTTAGCAAAACAATTAATATAGACATGGTTGGATCTCAACCAGTCCATACCCAGAATGACATCTAGCTGACTCAATGGAAGACATATAAGATCCACCTCAAAATCTCTACCACACATATGCAAAGGACACTTTAAACATATAGCTGAAGTAGAAACTGAACCCATCGCAGGCGTATCTACCACCATACTCCTACTCATATCAGATAACACATGGCCCAATCTCGTAACACAATCCAATGAAATAAAAGAATGAGTCACACTCGTATCAACAATAGCAATCAAAGGCACATTATGAATAAAGCACGTACCTCTGATCAATCTCTCATCCGATGAGGTCTTGGCACCAGACAATGCAAACACCTTTCCAGTTTCCTTCTTTGGATTTATGAATTTGGTAATAATGTGACCTCGCTCACCACAGTTGTAGCAAGTCACAACAGAACCAACCCGACAATCCATAGCTTTGTGACCTACTTTGTCACACTTAAAACACTTCAGAATTCCTTGGCGACATTCTAGAACACGATATCCCTCTTTCCCACACTTGAAACATTTAATCAGAGTAATCACTCCCCACTCGGATTCTTTCCTCCACCTATTGGTTGTTTTCCCTTTCCCTCATAAGGCTTAGGACGCATCTGCCCCTTACCTTTCCTCTCATGCAAGTTCTTATAATAAGCACTACTTTCTCGACTATCCTCATCATAGATACGACTCTTGTTCACCAATTCAGAAAAGCGGGTGATTTGTTGATAAGAAATCGCCTTCTTCACATCCAGCCTCAAGCCATTTACAAACTTAATACATTTGGATCTTTGCGGTATTGTAGTGAGGATAATACTTAATCAACTCTTGAAACTTAGCATCATATTCAGCAACAGCACCGTTTCCTTGTTTCAATTCAAGAAACTCCACCTCTTTCTTCCCACGGACATCCTCGGGAAAGTAGTTCTCCAAGAATGCATCTCGGAAAATAGCCCAAGTAACCACAATATTCTCTTCATCATATCTCTGACTCGTTTTTAATCCACCAATCTTCAGCTTCTTTCACCAACATGTGAGTTCTGAATTGCACCTTCTGAGCATCGGTACAATTCATCACTCGGAAAATCTTTTCTACGGCCTCCAACCACTCTTGAGCTTCTTCAGGGGCATGCTCTCCCTTAAAGGTAGGCGGATTATTTTTCTGAAACTTTCCGAGAGCACGAAAACCATCATCACCTCCCTCTGGCTGAACAGGATTAGCTTGCGGCCTCTGATTCAAGGATCCCGCGAGAAATCGCAAAGCCTCAGCAAGTGCGTTATCATTCCTTCCAGCAACCATCTTCTTCTGAATAACACAAAAGTATCGATCGCGTCAGACACACAATCAAATACAATGGGATTAGCAAAGTTAAGACTTGACAACTGACCAACTAGGCTCTGATACCACTATTGTAACACCCCTTCTAATAACCCCGAATAAAACGGTGTAATTATATCTGAGAAATAAAATTGCATGCAAGGAGTGTCACAAGTCACTTTCCATCTTTCATGAAAAGCCAAACGTAACATATTCAACAATACTTTTTATCATGTAAACCATAATATCCATACATGACATATTCTTTCACTTCATGCAATACGCAACAAAATCATAATAATAACCATCTTCTCCAAAAGGAGGAACCAAAATGTAACATATAAGGCATTTATGCCACATGATTCATACACAATTCATGTTATCAAGTCTCATATACATACATCAAAATATGATCAAAATAAAGGATTATATACAAGTATAATCCATATACAAAACATGAGTTCGAATACGGACACTAAACCCCCAAGTGTTACAATCAGAGCATCGACTCAATAACCAAAACATAACGAACTACAAGCCTAAATGCATCCGCTAATCCTTGTGCCTCGCACTACCATCTTCGGTACCTAAGCGATGCCGTATCAAGCATCATTCCAACAGAAGGGTGAGAATTCCAATAATCATGAAATATATAATTTAAAGCAATGGAAAGCAATAAATAAAAGGAATTCTCCATACTTGAATATATGTGTATATCACTAACATAAGCACATTCATATATTCCATATTCCGCTATATTCAAGAATTAGCTCTTTAACCATTTATCATCCTAACCATATAATCACACTCATTCACATATCATAACCAATTTCACAAACTCAATCATCTTCACATAAACTCATAATATATATCATTATGCATGTGACTCACAACTCGATGCAACCAATGCAAATGCAGTACCGACTTGTGGACCCAAAGTTCCACCGCTTATTTTTCCACATAAGATCAAAGCCACTACGTCTATTTCCACTCTAGGATCAACGTCTATTTTTGTGAACCCAAGTTTCACCGCCTATGTTCCTTTTCCGGGTCAAAGCCACTACGTCTATTTCCATTCAAGGATCAACGTCTATAAAATATGAACCCACCGTTTCACCGTCTCTATTTCAAGACCAACCATGCCATTCAATGTACCATCAACAACTCATATGCAATTAAGACCACTCCCGACCTCAGCATACACATACCACATATTTCAACATAATGAAATACCAACAATTGTACATGCATTGCAAATATAATTCACAAATCAAGTAACATACAAGTTTAAACAATGTTACTTCCATAATTTATTTAAATCAAACACAATTATGTTTAGTCCTTAAAAACTTCGAAATCTCGACAAAATAACACAACCATAATTATCTGCTCGTCAAACTTAGTTACCATGTCCATTTTCATTAAATTCCGAATAACTAATTTTTACCGCCTATACCGGCAAATTAGACCGAATGGAACCCATTCCACTTATTTCCAACTTAAACAATTCCTCGCCGATTCATAGTTATAGGCTCAATCGTTAATTATTTATTAACCGATTAATACTACTCCGGTATTAATCCTTTCCGTTTCAGTTTCACAGAACAATCTAAAAGAACAAACCATCATCTATCTTTAAATCCTAAAATAATTCATATTCCAAAACTAAAAATCACATACAACATAATTAGGGGAAGTCAAACCCTTACCTCTTGTAGCTTTTATCTTGCAAGCTGTGGATTTTCTACAGCAACTTCTTCTTCTTCTTAACTCTAGCTTTCCTCTTTTTCTCTTCTTCTCCTCTCTATCTCACTTCTCTCTCTGTTTTTTTTTTATTTTCTTATTGTCTCTTTCTAACTTAACATAACATAATATAATATATATATATATATATATATATATATATATATATATATATATATATATATATATATATATATATATATATATATATATATATATATATATATATATATATATATATATATATATATATATATATATATATATATATAATATTTATTATATATATTTACTATAAGTCATAGTTAACGTACATAACATATATATAACATATATACTATATATAATATATTATAAACTAACTTATATATATAATATATACTTACAGTAATGTTCTAACTTTTATATATATATATATATATATATATATATATATATATATATATATATATATATATATATATATATATATATATATATATATATATATATATATATATATATATATATATATATATATATATATATATATATATATATACTGACTGTAAAAGTAACATATGTATATAATTTATTTTATTTAATAAAACTAATTTATATTATTTAATTAAACTAACTTAATATAATTAAATAAATATTTTAAAATTCAATTATCACTAATTAATCAATTAACACACATATTAATATATACATATCAAAAATACGGTATTACCCTATAAAATTAATTATTTTCCGATAAACCCGAATAAACTAATTTAATCCACTACCGGACCGAATAACGGACTAAATAATTATCAAATTACCAAAATAAATATCAACCGGTCATTTCTAGAAAATAATAATATAAATACTATTAATTAAGTCGGGATGTTACACTCAGAACTAGGATTAGAACTTCTATAAACTGTTGTGCTTTTATCCTTCTGATTTACTGTTAAAGATTGAATAAATTGCTGATGTGCTGATTAATATGATGAAAGAGTTGAAATGTAACACAGAACTTCTGTTTTTCATTCACCATTTTAACACACCGAATTTCTAGGATTTTCTCACTATTTAAGAACGCAGAACTTCTGAGTTCTCTTTAACATTTTAACACAAAACTTCTGATGCTCACTCACTATTTTAGCACAGCACAGAACTTATGAGTTCTCCCTACACGTTAAACACACTGAGCTTCTGATGCTTCCACTCGCTATTTTAACACTCCGAATTTCTGATTTTCCACACGCTGACAACACACTGAATTTCTGATGTTCACTCACTATTTTAGCACAATATGGAACTTCTGACTTTTGGCTTATTGTCTGAATACCACTCAGAACCTTTGTTTCCTTTCCCTCTGACGTTTCTTGCAGGACCTCAGAGTGTACCAATCCAAAACTTCTGATTCCACTGACGAGTCACCATGCGCCTGGCTTCAGAACTTCTAATCCTTGTTGTTTTGCTTGCAGCAGCACACTGTTTCTATCTTTCATTTATTTTCTTTTTTATCATCTTCAATATTAACCCCTTTTTTTATTAATATAAAAAAGACATAAAAATATTTCTTTTATTAATTAATTAATTTCTTTTTCTTAATTCATTAAGACAAAAAAACCATTTTCTAAACAAGTCTTTTTTCTCTCTTGCATTGTACATTTCAATATGGTGTAATAGTTAAATAGGATTTAAATTATTGCAACCCCCCATTTGTAAATATGTACCCCCTGTGATGCGGTGGGAAAACTGACTTGAGGTTTTGCGTTTGTGTTCACAAATGTTTCGGTTTAGCAAGAGTCGCCACCGACTTTTTATTTTATCCAAAGGAAAGGTCTAAAAGCACAGGAAAGACCTTTGAGATTGTTTTTAGGTTCGGGGGGTAGATTATTAAAAGGGAAGGTTCTAGCACCCTTTTCATCCATGGTTTTCCATGGGCTCTTAGTTACTTGTTTTAGATCACTTGCTTTTGCTTTTCAATTGTTTGAAATGGTGCTTTGTGTGTGGTTTTGAAAGTATTTTAAAAAGAGGCCTTTGTCTAGGCAACCTTTGTAATGATTCTTGTTTGAATGTATACAAAGGTGTTTGTCTTTTGAAAAATGTTTCAATGTTTGAAATTTTGTTTTGGGAAAATGTTTTGAAATTGTGTTGTGTGTTTTTGAAATTAGCAAGGATGTATTGCAAGTTTGATCAAGTAACTAGGAGTTGTCTACCCTACTCAAAGATCTTTCCTGCACATTTTTAACCCTTTGACATTGTTGTTTTACCATTGAATTTGGTAAACAACCCTATCTTTGGATGTTAAACAGGACAGGCGTGGGTCATCGTATGACCATGATAACAATATTGCCAAGTATCTTAGCAAGTTTTTGGGGGACTAGATCATTTTTGTATAGGCAACTAAGATAGCGTCATCGAGGGACTATGATCTTTTGTTTTTGATTGATTTTGCCAAGATACCTAGCATGCATACCATGGCCATGTTTTTAAGGCAACAAGTGGATGAAACCCTAGAGGTGCTTGTGTGCATTGTGTTGTCATTTTTCATGCATTTTTGTCTTGTGTTTAGTCATGCTATTTGTTTTGATTTTTGGTTATCATACAAACCCTAATCTTACTATCATGGCATATTTGAAAGCAATAAAGTGCGTAAAAGTAAATCTAAGACTATTACAACATTATTATGGGGAGGGGGATACAAGTTTGAATAGGGGGATATTTGCACAAAAATCAAACCCTAATTAAACTATTACAACCAAATTGAATTCATTGTACAAATAATAAATTGACAAATATTTAAATGTGCAATTAAATATAAATATGCAAAAATGTTTTTGTATTTATTTTTATGTATGTAAAATAAATTATTTTTGTCTAAAAAATAAGAAAAAATATTAATGATTATTTTTGGAAAGGGTGGAAACCCTAATTTTTGTTTTAAGAAGAAAATGTATTATATTATTTATTTATTCATTTTTTATGTACAAGAAAATAAAATAAAATATATACAAAAATGTTAAAAAATAAAATATGTATGACAATATTATTTTTAAGTGTATAATATAATAAAATAAAATATGTAAGTATTTTAAAATTATTTGCAATTTATTTAAGGAAAATAAAGTATATATTATTAGTAAACTATTTTTATGCCCAAAAAATAATTAAAATAATAAAATAAAAATGTAAAAATTAAGAAAATGTTTTTGGTGATTTTTTATATTTATAAAAAATAATAAAAGTCAGAAAATATGAAATAAATGAGAAAATATAAAAAAAAATAAGAGAAATGGGCCAGGGGGTGCAAAAAGAAAAGAAGGTGGTGCAAAAAGCAGAAGCAAGCCAGGCCCAGCCCAACTCACTTCATCCCTGTCCTTGAGAATCATAAAACGCACGCCATGGTTCAAATCTTGTATCTCCTGCATTTGTGCTTAAAAACAAAAACTTGCAACATGAAAGTTATAGCTCTTGATTACACGATTCTAACCATATAAAAAACTTGATCTAACTCTCAAAGACCAGAGAGAATTTCATTGGCCCTAAATATTGACCTATTTTTTTTCAGTAACTTCAACTATCAAATACTCCTAGCTCAGTTAACATAAATGAATTCTATGCATATGTACAGTTCAAGGACATTGAGGAGTACATTTTTGCTTCACAAACCTAAGCCTAATGATTCCTAAATAAGGAGATAGAAGTTTGAAATTTACCTGTTTCAGTCAAGCTCGAGTATGGAAATGTAGGGGTTGTGAGTGAGGCCTGAGATACTTGTGAGCTTGCTTGAAGTTCCTTTGAGCTTTCCCAATGCTTAGCTTGCTTTGAACTTGCCTGAATCTTCTTGTAGAACTCAACCTGCAAACTCAGAATTTGAAAATGGTGAAGTGTGTAAATGGAGTTACAGTGGCTTGGGAATGGTTGGGATAGTTTAGGTATGTTGTATAGAGTGTGTTGGAACTGGTTTCAAGCAAAACGCACGAGTGGATTTTGTTTTGGCTTATGATTTACAGAACTTGCCCTGTTTTTGCAAGAACTTGGTGTTTTGATGTTTGAGGGTGTTTTAGAGGCTTAGGGCTCGTGTATTAGGCTTGGTATATTAGGCTGAACTTGTTTGAAATGTGTACAAGCTTTGGTTTTAACAGATACCAGAGTTGTGGAGCTTTTACAAGTTGACTTGTTTTTGAAGAAAAGGTGGGAAGTGACAAAGGCAAGGCTTGTACAGGCTAGCTCCATGCCTGCACATAGTTGGTAAACCTTTTCTGATCTTTGTGAACTTTGTTTGCATAAAGAAATCAGGTCCATGGCTCAAGACAAACAAAATTGCCAAAAGCATGCTTTATGTAAATGGCATTGTTATCTTTTTGCCAAAAATGGAATAAACCTTTGTATAATATTTCATAGATCAGAACAATGCCTTAATCCAATGTTTTTGCATTTAATTTATGAGTTTAGGAAGGTTTAAGACCTGTAAACCAAGTACAAGCAAGGTTTGGACAGATTTTGCAACTTGTAGCATGGTGTAAAATGCCAGGGATAAAAGTGAGAAATGCCCATTTTCTTTTCTTCGATTCTACCTAACCATAAATGATTTTGGAGAGTTCTTGGACATTTTTGAAAGCTTTTAACATGCTCTATAATCCATCTTTGAAATTTATTTTGAGATTCCACTTGGAACTATGTGAAAAATTTCCATGAAGATAGGTCAAAATCCAGCCTAAACTAGGGCAAAATTTCACTAAGTTAGAAAGTTTTTGGACCCTTGTTCATAAAATCATAACTTGAGATCGAAGCATCTTTTGGGAAAACTTTGTGAATCAAAGTTATAGATTTTGTGGAGGAATACAACTTTCATGTTTGAATTTTTCTTTGAATCCAATTGCATCATGGTGAAAAAGTTGGGAAAAGTTGGGGAAAAATAAGAAATTTTCATAACTTAGAAAATTTCTAAGTTATGAAAATTTTCCATTTTAAACACTAATTTTCAAAATTAGGTTTCTTGGTGAACAAGTTTCATGATTTGACATGTCTTGATGAAAAATGACCCTTGGCACTTGATTTTGACCAAAAAGTCAAAGTTTGACTTTTCAGTGTACAATTGATTTTTGATCAGTTGATTGGAAAATTCATCTGTCAATCTAATGCAATTGAGATCTTTTGAACCTTGTGATTAGGTCAATATGATTCCATTGAGTCCTTGAAACCATTATTGAACCCAATTTGCCATTGGCTAGGTCAAAAATCAGAAATTGCCCTTCTACAATCAAAACCCTAAAAATGACCATTTTGCCCTTTTGGTGATCTGATCAAATTTCTTGAGGAGTTGTGGTCCAAACTTGATCAAATGGTTCATATGAGTCTATAATGTTGATGTGGATAAAAAATTATGAGGTTTGACTGTAAATTGGCCACAGTTGACTTTTTCCCCAATACAGTTGATTTTTAGGTCAACTGTCCAATTGACTGGGCAAAGATTTGATTCAAGGCTTGAAACTTGGTATGAGCAATCTTATAAGTCCAACATGAAGTATGAAAGTCACTTTGAGCATTGGAAGTCCAAAAATCCTTGTGCAAACCCAAACTCTAATTTCAGGTCATCAGTGCAAGGAGATGTCTTGAGTAAAGCAAACCTTAATCTTGTCTTGAGTCCAAAGAGTCTTGTGAGGAGAAATCTTGATAAAATAAGAGGGAAAATTTTGGGGTACAACAGCTGCCCCTGTTCAATCTTCTTGAACCTGAAGAGTTAGATTGGCGAGTTTGCCGTTCGTGACTCGAAGGTAAAAGATGATTGGACACTAGAGTGCCCGTAAATTTGCACTCGTCAAAATATAGTTGAGGGAATGGGCTTAAATATGCCATTTGGAGAGGTGACAAAATTTTGTCCGTGATGGGCTTAAAGATGCCATCCCAGAATGTGTTGAAAATCAGGAGAATGAACATCAAAATGGTATCCATATTTGGAACGTATCTGAGTTGTATCTGGAGATTGGATCTGTATGAGAAAGGGAATGACGTTCGTGTTTGGATCGTATCCGAGATGTAACTGTATTTGATTCTTGAATGAATAACAGAATGACTGCCGTGTCTGGAGTGTATCTGTATTGTATCTGAATCTGAATAAGCGACAGAATAGCATCTGTGTCTGGAGCATCTCTGGGATGGGGAAAAAGGTCTAGATGAGTGACATAATGGCTTCCGTGTCTGGAGCGTATCTGGACTGTATCTGAAGTTGAGATTTGTATGAGTAGCAGAATGACTTCCGTGTCTGTAGTGTATCTGAACTATAACTGAGATCTTGAACAAGTGATAGAATGACTTTCGTGTCTGGAGTGTATCTGGACTTGAAATTGATAGTTAAATTTGAATGAGAAATAGAATGGCTTCCGTGTCTGGAGCGTATCTAATCTGTATTCGATTGTTGAAGTGACAGAATGGCATCCGTGGTTGGGGCGTATCTGAACTGTATCTGACTTGAAAATCTGAATGAGTAATAGAATGACCTCCGCGTCTGGGGTGTATCCATATTGTATCTGAATAAGAGATCTGAATGAGTAGCAGAATGACTTCCGTGTCCAGAGTGTATCTGTATTGTATCTGAAATCTTTGAATATTTGTTAAAGATAACTTTTATTCTTGTCCTGAAAAGGGTAAAATGTTAGTTGAAACACACAGTTATGTTGCATGAAATGTATGATGCAATAAGATGTGTTTTATCAATGTTTATGATATATGAATGTAATGTATGCACATGTAAGCAGATTGGCTGTCTTGCTGAGGAAAATAAATCCTTGATAGCTGGAGATAATAAAATCTTTGACTGCTGCCAGGGAAAATAAATCCCTGACCGCTATTGAAGATTCAAACACTTTGATTGCTGAGGACGAGAGATCCTTGGACCACTGCTGGGGATAGAAAATCCTTGGCAACTCGCGGGGATTATCAAAAACTTTGACAACTTCTGCGGGGATGTGAGAATCCTTCACGACTTTCTTGGGGATATAGGGATCCTTCAAGTCTTTGGAGTTGGATAAATATTCTGTTGTGAGAATGTTGCCAAGTGTTGCTTGAGAAACCTGCTTGGGGAATCCGGAGAACTTTGATGACTATGGTTGGGGATTACACCATGGGAATCCTTACTCAGCTGGGGAATAAGGAAACTCTGACGAATCTCTACTGGGGATTAGATGAGAGAAAAACCTTAATCTACTGGAGAAATAAGGAAGACTCTGATGGCTTCTACGGGGAACCAAGAATGAGAAACTTCGATCTCCTGGGGAAATTGAACCCTTGGGGACTTCAAGCTGGAGAAGTGAGAATGAGAATCTTCAACCTGCAGGGGATTAAAAATTCTGACAAATTCATGCTGGGAGTAATGAAAACTCGGGTAACTTCACTGGGGAATCAAGAATGAGAATTTTCAATCTGCTAGGGGAATTTGAATCCTTGGGGACTTCAAGCTGAGAAGTTAAGAATGAGAATCTTCATTCTGTTGGGGAGTCAAAACTCTGTGGGAATAGCTATATTGATGGGGAGTAGCTATCCTTCTGGAGGGTAAGTTCAGGACTCTAGGGGAAAGGCTTATTCCTGTTAGGAAGAAGTTCAGGAGTTTGGGTTGTATTCCAATCTACTGGGGAATTATCCTAGTTTAGGGATAAGACGAAAGCTAAATGTTATCTGGTTGATTCTCATATTTTAAGACAACTTGCTGGGGAATCTGGGGAAAACTGAATGGTTTTCGTTGTAGATTGGTAGTTGGAAATTTGACTCTGTTGGGGAAGAAGGTTTCATCTCCACTGAGGGTCTGTAGTTCAAAGTTTTTCTCCGCTGAGGATTGGGAGTTTAACTCTGATGAGAATTAAAGGTTTGAAATATAACTCCGTCGGGGATTCGGAGTTTGAAGTTTTGACTCTGGCAGGGATTTTGAAATTTAGCTCCACTAGGGATATGTATTTCAAGGTTTTAGCTCCGCTGGGGATCTGAACAATGTACTGTAGGGGATTTCTCTTGGAATAGCCTAAAGACTTTTTCCTATACTTTCAACCTGTCAGTAATTAATCTTTCACATTTCGTTTACTTGTAAACAGTGATTATATTCAAATGCATATGCTCATTTAATAAACCATTGGACGTTTTCAAATAAAACACAAGTGTAAAGAAAAGAAAAGGCAAATAGTTTTCTTCACTTTGAAGTATCTTTGTATTAACTTTGTGTAAGTATTTTGTACAAAGGAGGCAGACATCCTAGTAAGAGAATGTTGCCATAAAGAATGAGAAAATTTTATACAAAGAAAGATGACTATGTGTAAAAATTCCATGGGGTTCCCATTCTGCTATAGCCTTCGTAACTCTAAATATCTTGTCCATTCGTTGCTTCGTCCGAAGATGATTGACTTGATCAGAATCCAGGAGCTTGTCTGGTGAAGAGATTGTCCTTAAAGTGATCCGACGAGACATAGTCATACGCTTTAATTCCCTAACTTTTGCCTGGACCGCCCTTTCGGGTTTTCAGTCCACCGGGAAACCCCTTTTTGCCCAAGTCGCCCTTTCGGGTTTTCAACTTGCCGGGTGTACAGATTTTTTTATTTATCCCTAATTTTTGCCTGAACCTCCCTTTCGGGTTTTCGATTCACCGGGATGCCCATTTTTGCCCAAGTCGCCCTTTCGGGTTTTCAACTTGTCGGGTCGTTTATGCGTAGTATCTTTTGACTATGTCTGCATTCGCAGGGTGCGGCAGGTCGTCGCCATCCATGGTGGTTAAGATCATCGCCCCACCTGAAAAGATGTTTTTGATCATAAATGGTCCTTCGTAGGTAAGAGTCCATTTTCCCCTGTGATCACTTTGCGGCAAGATGATCCACTTGATTATAAGGTCTCCGAATTGATATACCTGGCGCCCAACTTTCTTGTTGAAAGCCTTGATCATCCGTTTTTGATACGCCTGACCATGGCAAACAGCAGTAAGTCACTTTTCGTCAATCAAGTTAAGTTGATCAAGCCTGGTATGAATCCAATCGTCTTCACTCAAACCAGCATCTTTCATGATTCTCAAGGAGGGAATCTGAACCTCGATAGGTAAAACAGCTTCCATGTCGTATACCAAAGAATAGGGTGTTACCCCAGTTGATGTGCGTGTTGTGGTACGGTACCCGTGCAGAGCAAACGGTAACATCTCATGTCAGTGTGACTGTCATCTTTTGTATGATCTTCTTGATATTTTTGTTCGCAGCTTCGACAACACCGTTCATCTTTGGCCGATAGGGAGATGAATTGTGATGTTGAATCTAGAACTGCTCGCACAGAGCGGTGACCATAGTGTTGTTCAGGTTTGTACCGTTGTCGGTGATGATCCTTTCGGGGATACCGTACCGGCAAATAAGGTTCTGCTTGATGAAGCGGGCAACCACATTCTTTGTAACGGATGCGAAGGACGCTGCTTCGACCCATTTGGTAAAGTAGTCAATGGCCACCAGGATAAAGCGGTGTCCATTGGATGCTGTAGGCTTGATCTCTCCAATCATGTCGATTCCCCACATAGCGAATGGCCAAGAAGTTGTTAAGACATTGAGAGGAACTGGAGGTATATGTACCTTGTCTGCGTAGATTTGACATTTATGGCATGTTCGGGAATGTTGATGGCAGTCAGCTTCCATGGTAGACCAGTAATAGTCTGCCCGTAAAATCTTCTTAACCATCGTATGTCCTCTAGAGTGAGTGCCAAAGGTACCATTGTGCAATTCAGCCATGATCTGCTCAGCTTCAACCTTGTCCACACAACGGAGTAGAATGAAATCATGATTGCGCTTGTATAGGATACCATTGCTCAGGAAGAACTTGGCAGAGAATCTCCTTAAGAACTTTTTGTCGTTGCCTGAAGCTCCTTCAGGATATTCTTATGCTTCGAGATACCTTTTGACGTCATGAAACCAAGGTCGGTCCACTACTTCTTCGGTATTAATCTCGTGACAATGTGCAGGTTCGTCCATCCGCTCAATGGTGATTCGGGGAGCCTCATTATCCCAGTTAAGTTTAAACATGGATGACATTGTAGCTAGAGCATCCGCTAGTTGATTTTCTTCTCGCGGGAAGTGCTCGAAGGTAATCTGCTCGAAATGTGGTAACAATGTCAAGACATGTTCTTTGTAAGGGATGAGGTTTGGATGTTTAGTATCCCACTCTCCTTTGATTTGACTGATAACCAAAGTTGAGTCCCCAAATACAATCAAAGATTTGATTCCCAAGTCAATAGCGGCCTTGAGACCAAAGATACAAGCTTCATACTCGGCCATGTTGTTGGTACAGCTGAAGCAGAGTCTGGCGGTGAAAGGTGTATGGCAACCTTCTGGAGAGATAAGTATCGCGCCGATACCATTGCCAAGTGCATTAGAAGCACCATCAAAGTACAGGGTCCATCGGGATCCTTGTTCAGGTCCGTCATATGGTCTGAAGTCTTTAACATTGTCCAATGTCATGATATCCTCGTTGGGGAAGTCGAACCTCATGGATTGGTAATCTTCGACAGCTTGGTGAGCCAGATGGTCAGCTAGCACACTCCCCTTTATAGCTTTTTGGGTCGTGTACTGTATATCATACTATGTGAGGATCATCTGCCACCTTGTGATTCTTCCAGATAGAGCAGGCTTCTCAAATATGTACTTGATCAGATCCATCTTAGAGATCAGCAAAGTGGTATGAGTCAACATGTACTGCCTTAGCCGGCGAGCAGCCCATACCAAAGCGCAGCAAGTTTTCTCGAGCAGTGAGTATCGGGTCTCACAGTCGGTAAACTTTTTGTTAAGGTAATAAATTGCATGCTCTTTTCGACCAGACTCGTCATGTTGGCCCAGTACGCACCCCATTGAATTCTCTAAGACAGTCAGATACATGATTAGCGGTCTTCCTTCAACGGGAGGTATCAAGATAGGAGGTTCTAGCAAATACTCCTTGATTTTATCGAAAGCAACTTGACAGTCATCATTCCATTTAACCACCTGATCTTTCTTCAACAGCTTGAAGATTGGTTCACAGGTAGATGTTAGGTGAGAAATGAACCTTGCAATGTAGTTTAGGCGTCCCAAGAAACCTCTGACCTCCTTCTCAGTGCAAGGGGCAGGCATTTCTTGTATAGCTTTGACTTTGGCAGGATCAACCTTGATGCCTTTGTTGCTGACTATGAAACCCAAGAGTTTACCGGACCTGACTCTGAAAGTGCACTTGTTAGGGTTCAGTCTGAGCTTGTACTCCTTCAACCTGACAAACAGCTTTTGCAGATGGTCGAGGTGTTCTTCTTCTGTCTGTGAACGGGATATCATGTCGTCTACATAGACCTCAATCTCATGATGTATCATATCATGAAACAAAGCTACCATGGCGTGTTGATAGGTTGCCCTGACATTCTTCAGTCCGAATGGCATCACTTTATAGCAGAACGTACCCCACTGTGTAACGAAAGTAGTTTTCTCCATGTCTTCAGGTGCCATTTTGATCTGGTTGTAACCTGAAAATCCATCCATGAAAGAAAATACCCTGTATTGAGCTGTATTGTCAACCAAGATGTCAATGTGCGGTAGTGGAAAGTCATCCTTAGGGTTGTCCTTGTTTAAGTCTCTGTAATCTATGCGCATTCTCACTTTTCCGTCCTTCTTAGGCACGGGCACAATGTTAGCAACCCATTATGGATAAGAAGTAACTGCAAAAAACTCAGCATTGAACTGCTTCATCACTTCAGCTTTGATCTTTTCAGACATATCAGGCCTTATTCGGCAGACTTTCTGTTTAATTGGTGGACAATCTTCTCTGGTAGGGAGACGATGAACCATAATATTTGTATCAAGTCCTTGCATGTCTTCATAGGACCAGGCGAAGATCTCAACATATTCATTCAACAGTTGGACTAAGCACTCCTTGACACTTGGCTCTAGGTTGGCACCCACTCTAACTTCTTTTATGTCTTCCTCTGTACCCAAGTTGATTGTCTCTAATAACTCCTCGTGAGGTAGAATAGCCCTTTCATCCTGTTGTAGCAGTCTAGCCAATTCTCCAGGCACTTCACAGTCTTCATCACCTTCGTATTCGGCGTGGTAGACCAGATCTTTAGAGTCACTGAAGGCCATAGCAGAATTGTTACCCATGGAATCCGGAATGGATGGGTACCTGCATTGGTGAGTGTGGGTGTGTGTAAGGGATAGCCACCTTTAAACAAATGAAATGTAAAAAGAAATAAAATGAACACAAAAGTTTATATGTGAAAACGTCCATGATTCATTAAAATGGCATATGAAGATGAAAAATCAAACCCTTACAAATGGACCTATGTACCTCGGGTAAGGCACAAGGTTAAAAGTGTACGAATTGTTCAAGAATTATTACAAACCAACAGAAATGTTTGAATTATAAATTATTGATTGATGAAAGTAATGGGAATAAATTCCTTTGCCTCCCAATTGCATAGTCCTCCTTCCACAGTGGGGAAAATCCATTCTTCCAGATTGCTCTCCTCTTCACCATCCTCCAAAGCATTGACTCCTTGATGGGTGATCTTCACTGGTGGCCCTCCAGCCCGGGAGCGGCACACAGCCTTTTGAGCAAAAGCAGTGAAACCCAAGCCGAATTTATCAGATTTGAAAGGAAAATCGGGAAGCTGCCCCAGATTGTGCTTCCTCCTTCTTCAGTCACAACCTTTGCATCTTTGAGCGACGACATCTGAGGCGGAGTCCTGGTAATCATGGGTACAGAAGGTACTGTCTTGGTTGCTGCAATCTCTTCAGAAACTTGTTCGAAGTGTTGATAGGGGGTCTCGATGAATTCACCATCCAATTCCACATAGCGGAAAGAATTAAGATGGCTTATCATGTATTCCTCTTCACCGTGAACTGTCACAATTTTCCCCTGGACAGGGTACTTGAGCTTCTGATGCAGAGTAGAAGTGACGGCTCCAGCATGATGAATCCAGAGTATTCCCAACAAGCAAGAATAGGAGGGACGGATGTCCATGACATAGAATGTGGATTTGAAGGTTCCAGTTCCCACTTTAATCGGGATGTCCACTTCCCCGTGGACCATCCTTTTAGAACCATCAAAGGCTCTGACAATGATGTTGCTGGGCTTCAAAGTTAGACCTTCACAATCTAGCCTATCCAATCCTTTCTTTGGTAAGACGTTCAACGACAAACCAGTGTCTACCAGAACGTGTGCTAGAGTAGTCCCTCTGCATTCCACTGAGACATGCAAAGCGTCATTATGTTTTCTCCCTTTGATTGTTAGATCAGCATCGGAGAATCCTAGACCATTGTCTGCTGTTAGGCTAGCTACACATTCCTGGAACTGATCCGCGGAGGTTTCCTAGGGCACATGGGCTGTCTTCAAGAATTTGATCAAAGCTTTGGCATGAGCCTCTGAACAAAGCAGCAAGGCCAACATAGAGATCTTTGAGGGGGTTTGCCCCAGTTGCTCTACAACATTATAATCGCTTTTCTTGATTATTTTCAAAATCTCTTCCATTTCCTTTTGAGAGGTTTCAGGGATGATCAACGGCTGAGCCCTTGTCCTGACAGGCTCTTCTTGGATCCCTTTCCCTCTATCATCAGCAACAGCAAAGGGGACAACCACATGAGTCACAACTTATTCAATAACTAGAGTTCTCACAGATATGTTGACCGGTGCAGGAGTAACCTTAGAAGCGGATGAGGGTCCAAAGATTGCCTTTGGAGGCGCAATCTCCGAGAGAAAATTCTTCCACTGCGGGTGATTTTACTCATTCCAGCAATGTTTCCAATGTCGGAAGTCTCTTCATCAGAACTCTCTTCAGTTGATTCGATTTGTTTAACACCGTGGTAAAAGATCTCTCCCCCATAGTTCCACGGTATTGATTTGTTGGACTTGTACGGGATAGGCCCCGGCATAGTTATCCAAAGGTACAATCTTTGGATCGGATGTAATCTTAACAGGTATTTTGGAGACCTTGGAAAGATTTGGGGATATGGTGATTATCGAAACATCATTGACAGGAGTCGGTGTAACAGGAGTCTTCTCAAAAAGGATCTCTTGGTTATCCATTAGGCGCTGGATGCCTAACTTCAACAATGGACAGTCGGTCGGTAAGGATGAACAAAGGCAGCAATCTTCTTCACATCCTGGGAAAATCCCAGCCTTCAGCAAATTCAACTTGATTATCGGTAGCGGAGTCATCAAATCATCAACAGTAGCAACAAAAAGGTCTTCTTCAACAGCATGAGCATTGTGACCATGTTTTGGCATTGGAGCAGAGATCACATTAGGCTTTTCAGGGGCGTCGAATTCAACCTCTTTAGCATCTATCAAATCCTGAATCTTATTTTTGAGGGGCCAACAATTGTTGGTGTCGTGCCCCAGGCTGTCTGAATGATAAGCACACTTTGCATTTGAATGGTAGTAAGGGGAAGATGTATTCGGATTCTTCGGCGCCTCTTTGAAACTTTTAAGGTTTAACTTTAAGAGATGAGGGAGAACCTGAGAAGGTGTCATGTTTATCCGGGTGAATTGCCATGCAAGCCTTTCCACCCTTGCTTGGTTGGTTCTTGGTTGAATATTTCTAGGCTGATCAGCTGCAGTCTTCTGAATCATTACGGCCCCCACCGCTGGTCGGCGCTCAACTCTTCCTTGACTTCTTTGGGAGTATACAACTGAGACTTCCTTCTTTGCTGGAAAGGTATTTTTGATGGCAGCGAAAGTAGATGTATCCTTTTGAATTTTCCCGCTCTTGATTCCGGCTTCAACTCTTTCACCAGTCAGAATCAACTCGGTGAACCCCACAGACGAACTTCCAATCAGGTGATTGAAAAAGGGGTCTGACAGCGTACCCAAGAACATATCTATCAGCTCCCTCTCAGATAGAGGTGGTTGTACTCGTCCCGCCAAGTCTCTCCATTTCTGGGCATACTCTTTGAAACCTTCATTTGAGACTATGCCCATACTCTATAATTGAGTACGGGTTGGTGCTAAGTCCGCATTATATTGATACTATCTGTATAAGGCAGCGGCCAAATCCTCCCAATTGTGCACATCAGACCTCTCTAGCTCGTAAAACCAATCTAACTGCGTCCCCAAAAGACTGTCCTGGAAGAAATGGACCCACAGATCCTTGTCAGAAGAATGCGGTTGAATTTTTCTGACGTAAGATCGCAGATGCATCTTTGGACAAGACAAACCATCGTACTTAGCAAATATAGGCACCTTAAACTTAGGGGGAATTACAATCCCGCAACCAACCCTAGCTCCTCAAAGTCCAGCCCAGGCACTCTCTGCACCTCCATAGCAGCCAGACGCTCTTCTAAATTCTTATATTTGTCGTCCGCGGGAGGGTACTGCTGCTCAGAATAGTCTTCATCCTCTTCTTCTTCTTCTTCCTCAGACTCAGATTGCACTACAGTTCCTTTACCCTTTCCTACCCCTTCATCAGATGTTGAGGGGAAATCCAGGACCCTTCTAGCTTGACCTTCAAATCTTCTACCCAAAGTAGCCACACCAACCCTCTTCTTTTTCTTTTTCTCTTTTTCCTTTTCCAGTAGAGTTTTGAGCTCCTCCTGACCCTTTTCCAAGGTCATGAGTAGCTGTTGGAACTGTGAATTCTGTGCTTGTAAGTCTTTGACCGTCTGCTCTATATCCATCTTGCTGAAATAAACAGCAGAGAGATAAGGAAACCTGGTGTGAAGACCTGCTTATGCATATGATGAATGAGATGTATTAATGTAATGCATTCAAGGATTCAGAAATTCAAATTCGTTGTAAACAAAAAAGAACACACGTCATATTAATAAGATAGAATTTGTTAGTACATAAATACCCCATGGGAAAAATAATACAAAATTCTAATGTAAAAAGACGTTGCACATCCTCTTTGGTTCAATGTAGGTGTTGAGAGTCTGCTCTTCGTGAAGTTGACGAGTAAGTTCCAAAACCTTCTTCTCACTGGCGTAGAATTGGGCTTCAAAAGTATCGTGTTCTCCCTTGAGTTGTATCCAACTCTTTTGTAAATCTTCAAGTGATGTTGGCATGTCAGGATGTAGGAGGGTGTATGGAACCTCTCCTTCCATAACAGGCTCTTTGATCACAGGGAGAATGTAGGGGTAAGGAATCATAAGACTCTGGGTGCGGGTTCGTACCCACTTGAGGTAAGGCTCAAGGGGGATGGAATTCTTGTGTCCCAAGGTCTTACTGTCCATCTTGTTGGGCATCCTCCAAGCTCGGATGAACCTTTATCGAAGTCCTTGATCGTTGTTGTCGAAGTCAAAAACCAAGTCTGGAATCAGCATGTCATGTGGGCCATCCCTTCGGGCATACCCAAACTGTCTCAGAGCCAAGCAGGGGTTGTAGGTAATGCCTCCCCTAATGTCTAGTAGAGGGACATTAGGAAATTCCCCATAACGATCAATGATGATAACATTTTCTCTGGATCGAGAACACCAATGAACATCTGAATATGTAAGAGTCATCAATCGTTGTGACCACCTCAAACCTTGCTCATTCTTTAAAACTGATTAGGGAAGGTGAGAAATAAACCACCTTTCTAGAATAGGAGTACAGCACATGAGAACACCTCTTTTCCTCATTGTTCAAGTGTGAAATGAGTGGAGGATATCCCCAAGCAATGTAGGCACCGGGTTACGAGCCATAAAGATTTTGACAGCATTGACATCTATAAGCTGGTCAGGGTTAGGGAACAAGACCAACCCATAGAAGAGAAGAGCCACAATCTCCTCAAAAGCTTGTAAGTCCAATGAATTCCAGCATTCTTGAGCTTTCTCAAACATAAACGTTTCCAAGAAACCCTTGACACCACTTCTAGTCTCCCAATGGCCTATGATATCAGATGGTTGCAAGTGTAGGGCTTGAGCAACATCTTCAGGCTTTGGATCTCTTTCGGTACCATTGTAGGGTAGTTGATGGAGAATACGAATCCTCAAGAGTTGAGAAAATTCCTCCAAAGTAGGCACTAGTTGGTAATCAGGAAATATGAAACAGTGGTGTAGGGGGTCAAAGAACTGGAAGAGAACTTTCACCATGTCCTCCTCAGTGTTGGTGTTGACTAAGTTGAGAAGACGACCATACCTCTCGGTGAATGGAGAATTCTCAAGAATCTTGGAAGCAAGCTCCTTGAGTTGAGGAGGAATTCTCACAAGATTGACTTGGATTGTTTTCCTGCGAAGTGAATCCATTACCTACAAAACAGGAACAAATATGAAGATCCAAAATCCTTGAAATGGTTAGTGGATGCATATGATGCTCCATGATGTTATGATGTTATGCACAAGTATATATGTACAAACAAGTCACACAAGTTCCTAGTTTCAGGCTTGTATGGGGTTTCACAGGCAAATACCCTCTTGAAGTTTAGTTGGCTCAACCTGTCATATAAATAGTAATCGGGTTCTAAGGAGCCCAATATCACTGGATTATTTTCCGTGTTCATTGTTTCAGTTTAGCCACTTTACTGGCGACCTAAATATTCCAAGAAAACAACCCTCAATGAGTGTAGTATCGAGTATCTACCAACTTTGGACTGCACCAAAGCCGGTCATATCACTACCCCTAAAAAGGCCAAGTTGGTCAAGTAAAGGTTCTAAAAGTCCATTAGTGCTTCATGACATCACTCAGCGGCCCCATATTCTCTTTGATTAACTCAAAGGCTACCGGTACCCACAAATATGTCGCACTAATATAGTTATTGCTTCAACCATGTCGGTATACCCCCGCACAGTTTCCACAATGTATTGCTATTTACCTATGAATGTTTCCCAAATCCGGGTAGAGGATTCAAACCCAAACAATAGAACCAAATGTAAAGCAATCAAGTCAAGCAAGATAAGCATATAAAGGTGATCTAGAACCCTAAGGTAACCCCACTTTCATGATATTCCCCAGCAGAGTCGCCAGTTCTATGATGCGGTGGGAGAACTGACTTGAGGTTTTGCGTTTGTGTTCACAAATGTTTCGGTTTAGCAAGAGTCACCACCGACTTTTCATTTTATCCAAAGGAAAGGTCAAAAAGCACAGGAAAGACCTTTGAGATTATTTTTGGGTTTGGGGGGTAGATTATGAAAAGGGAAGGTGCTAGCACCTTTTTCATCCATGGTTTTCCATGGGCTCTTAGTTACTTGTTTTAGATCACTTGCTTTTGCTTTTCAATTGTTTGAAATGATGCTTTGTGTGTGGTTTTGAAAGTATTTTGAAAACAGGCCTTTGTCTAGGCAACCTTTGTAATGATTCTTGTTTGAATGTATACAAAGGTGTTTATCTTTTGAAAAATGTTTCAATATTTGAAAGTTTGTTTTGGGAAAATGTTTTGAAATTGTGTTATGTGTTTTTTAAATTAGCAAGGATGGTTTGCAAGTTTGATCAAGTAACTAGGAGTTGTCTACCCTACTCAAAGATCTTTCCTACACATTTTTAACCCTTTGACATTGTTGTTTTACCATTGCATTTGGTAAACAACCCTATCTTTGGATGTTAAACGGGACAGGCGTGGGTCATCGTATGACCATGATAACAATATTGTCAAGTATCTTAGCAAGTTTTTGAGGGACTAGATCATTTTTGTATAGGCAACCAAGATAGCGTCATCGAGGGACTATGATATTTTGTTTTTGATTGATTTTGCCAAGATACCTAGCATGCATACCATGGCCATGTTTTTAAGGCAACAAGTGGATGAAACCCTAGGGGTGCTTGTGTGCATTGTGTTGTCATTTTTCATGCATTTTTTTCTTGTGTTTAGTAATGCTATTTGTTTTGATTTTTGGTTATCATACAAACCCTAATCTTACTATCATGGCATATTTGAAAGCAATAAAGTGCGTAAAAGTAAATCTAAGACTATTACAATATTATTATGGGGAGGGGGATACAAGTTTGAATAGGGGGATATTTGCACAAAAATAAAACCCTAATTCAACTATTACAACCAAATTGAATTCATTGTACAAATAATAAATTGACAAATATTTAAATGTGCAATTAAATATAAATATGCAAAAATGTTTTTGTATTTATTTTTATGTATGTAAAATAAATTATTTTTGTCTAAAAAATAAGAAAAAATATTAATGATTATTTTTGGAAATGGTGGAAACCCTAATTTTTGTTTTAAGAAAAAAATGTATTATATTATTTATTTATTCATTTTTTATGTACAAGAAAATAAAATAAAATATATACAAAAATGTTTAAAAAATAAAATATGTATGACAATATTATTTTTAAGTGTATAATATAATAAAATAAAATATGTAAGTATTTTAAAATTATTTACAATTTATTTAAGGAAAATAAAGTATATATTATTAGTAAACTATTTTTATGCCCAAAAAATAATAAAAATAATAAAATAAAAATGTAAAAATTAAGAAAATGTTTTTGGTGATTTTTTATATTTAGAAAAAATAATAAAAGTCAGAAAATATGAAATAAATGAGAAAATATAAAAAAAATAAGAGAATGGGCCAGGGGGTGCAAAAAGAAAAGAAGGTTGTGCAAAAAGCAGAAGCAAGCCAGGCCCAGCCCAACTCACTTCATCCCTGTCCTTGAGAATCAGAAAACGCGCGCCATGGTTCAAATCTTGTATCTCCTGCATTTGTGCTTAAAAATAAAAACTTGCAACATGACAGTTATAGCTCTTGATTACACAATTCTAACCATGTAAAAAACTTGATCTAACTCTCAAAGACCAGAGAGAATTTCATTGGCCCTAAATTTTGACCTAGTTTTTTTTCAGTAACTTCAACTATCAAATACTCCTAGCTCAGTTAACATAAATGAATTATATGCATATGTACAGTTCAAGGACATTGAGGAGTATATTTTTGCTTCACAAACCTAAGCCTAATGATTCCTAAATAAGGAGATAGAAGTTTGAAATTTACCTGTTTCAGTCAAGCTCGAGTATGGTAATGTAGGGGTTGTGAGTGAGGCCTGAGATACTTGTGAGCTTTCTTTAAGTTCCTTTGAGCTTTCCCAATGCTTAGCTTGCTTTGAACTTGCCTGAATCTTCTTGTAGAACTCAACCTACAATCTCAGAATTTGAAAATTGTGAAGTGTGTAAATGGAGTTACAGTGGCTTGGGAATAGTTGGGATAGTTTAGGTATGTTGTATGGAGTGTGTTGGAATTGGTTTCAAGCAAAACGCACGAGTGGATTTTTTTTTGGCTTATGATTTGCAGAACTTGCCCTGTTTTTGCAAGAACTTGGTGTTTTGATGTTTGAGGGTATTTTAGAGGCTTAGGGCTCGTGTATTAGGCTTGGTATATTAGGCTGAACTTGTTTGAAATGTGTACAAGCTTTGGTTTTAACAGATACCAGAGTTGTGGAGCTTTTGCAAGTTGACTTGTTTTTGAAGAAAAGGTGGGAAGTGACAAAGGCAAGGCCTGTACAGGCTAGCTCCAGGCCTGCACATAGTTGGTAAACCTTTTCTGATCTTTGTGAACTTTGTTTGCATAAAGAAATCAGGTCCATGGCTCAAGACAAACAAAATTGCCAAAAGCATGCTTTATGTAAATGGCATTGTTATCTTTTTTCCAAAAATGGAATAAACCTTTGTATAATGTTTCATAGATCAGAACAATGCCTTAATCCAATGTGTTTGCATTTAATTTATGAGTGTATGAAGGTTTAAGACCTGTAAACCAAGTACAAGCAAGGTTTGGACAGATTTTGCAACTTGTAGCATGGTGTAAAATGCCATGGAAAAAAGTGAGAAATACCCATTTTCTTTTCTTCGATTCTCCCTAACCATAAATGATTTTGGAGAGTTCTTGGACATTATGGAAAGCTTGTAACATGATCTATAATCCATCTTTGAAATGCATTTGTACACTAGCAGCCCTAGGGTAATCCCCACCTTGTTGCCTATCAAAAAAATATTCATGTCCCTCGAGCATGGGCGTTTTAGCAAAAGACCCTCGATAAAAGATTGTAGTCCCTCGATGACCCTCGATGTTGCCTTCGATGAACGATCTAGTCCCTAAAACGACATTGCTAAAGCGTCCCATAGGCTGCCTTCTATGACTATACAAACATCCCACACTCGTCCCTTCACATCCAACGATGAGGCTTCTTACCAAATCAATGGTAATATAGCAACATTTAAAGGAGGAGGAAAAGAACATCTAAGACCTTTTGAGTAGGTAGATTCGCTCCTAGTTGCTCGCTTGCTCACAACAACAAAAACATTTTTATACACCAACACATTTCTTTGAACTATTTTCAAAACCAACACTTTGTACGCATTCTTATAGAGACGAGAGTCATTACAAAGTCACATTTTCAAAATACTTTCAAAACCTACATCACAAAGCATATTTCAAAACAAGAGCAAGTGATCTAGCAAGTAACTAAGAGCCCATGGAAAACCATGGATGAAAAGGGTGCTAATACCTTCCATTTTCATAATCCACCCCCCCGAACTCAAGAAAACATCTTTAAAGGTCTTTCCTGTGCTTTTTCACCTTTCCTTATTGGATAAAATAAAAGTCGGTGGCAACTCTTTCTATCCGCAACATTTGGATCAAATGCAAAACAAAAAGTCAGTTCTCCCACCGTATCACACATGCTAATTCAATTCCCCAAGGTCCTGAGGATCAATTGAGCTTGAGGAGCGGTGGATTTAGTTTTTAGCCTTTTTAGGTTTTCGGATGTGAGTAAATTTGATGAGATAAAGTCAAAATTTAGGGAAGAAAGTCGTGGAAATAAACTCAGAAGGACAAGACAATGAAAATGAGTGAAGAAATGTAAGGAAAGGTGAGGCTCTGCCGCCTCTGGTGTGGCGTAGCGATGTCCGATGAAGAATGATCCAGACGGATAAGAGAGAAAAGAAAATGTCTATTGAGAAGATGAAGCGACACCCCCAATCAAAACATAATCTTCAATCATCATTGTTCCACCACTTCATTTTTTTATATTTTTTGATTATTTTTTTAAAATTAAATAAAGTTAAATTGGATAAGTGGACTGAATCTGCATTGGGCTTGGAATTCAACTGCTAAGTGCATACCTCCCTTGGGCCCATACCGCCACTGATTTTTTGGAGCCTGATTGCTTGGACAAAAAATTCCATTGGACTCTTTACTAAATGGGCTTTCAGCGCCTGCTTCTGCATACTCCCTAATTCAGTTTACACTCCCTTTGTATAGAATTGCATTGGTTTTCTGTTAATTTTTATTTTCATAATTTTGATGGAAAATTAATGATAAAACTTATGAGATTTATAAAATTTGTTAGATCTCCTTAGTTTATTTTAGAAATTAATTCTCTAGTTTTTGATAGAATTTTTTCTCACATAAAAAACAAATTAAAAAAAAATACTTTTTCTTCTAGTTTTTGTTCATATTTTACACCATTTTGCCTTGTTATGTTTGACCAATTATTCATTGTGCAAGGTACGTTTTGGTGCTTTTGATCATGTAACATAACAAGTTGTTATTTGATTGAAGCATATTGCTTATGCTTGCTTCTGATGTGACATGCCTCATTTCTCATCGTTATGAGAAATTCATATCATATTATATGTTGTCCGGATGCATGTGATATTTTGTGATACTTTGTGCAGGAACTTATGATTACGTGTTACATTCGCAACATGCATATGCTTTTATCTGAGTTGGATATTTTATTTGACTTTTTTGTTTCTTATTGAAGCTTGCTCGACGTGTACTCCTTGCTTCTCCATTGCTCTCGTCCGCTTCCGATGATCTGCTTGCTTTTGGTAGTCGTCGCTACTGCTTTTACATTTTTCCGCACTTTATCACATTTCTTTATTGCTTTCCTTGCCATGAGAAGTAGGATATAGATGTATGACGGGGGTCTCCGTTGTAGATCATGTTAGGAACCCTTATGGTTTGTTTAAATACCCATTTAGGGCAATTCCGCATTATTTGCCATTGTGTGCTACTTGTGTGTGGTTTGTTTAAAACCCTACCTTTGTGTAGGTATTCTGCAGGCGTGTTTACATTTGTGCTAAAGACCTCTAAAGGAGGCTCCTTATTATTCCCTAGTCGACAAGTCATATAAATAGGCAAGCATAAAGGGTTCTCAATCAACCCCCGCAATTTCATTTGTGTCATCCTTAGCTCGTGACGAACCATGACGCTTCAGAATTATGCAGATCTTGTGTATCGAGTCGTTAGGTGGAAAAGGGTTTTGCGACCAATCCCCCACGCTTTGTTAGGAGTTTTCATTGGCTAATGAAGACACTCCATGATTATTCATATTTCCTTCTGTCTCCTACCTCAATCTTTTATATCTTAGTTAGGTGTTCAGTCACTTTGGACATCATGTTTTTGTTTTACATTCTATTCCCGCTTGTTTGCTTCGGGTGATCTTCTCCCCTTAGCTAAAGCATCGCTCTTCTTTTATATGTCACTCCCGCTTGTTTTCCTCAGGTGATCCTCTCCCCTTGACTAAAGCATTTCAGTTTTTTTTTCTTTACCATTTTATGTGTGTGCTCTTTCGAGTTTGCTTACTCACTCGCTTTCTATACCATGTTCCCTTAGGATGTGCTTGTTCCTTTCGGGTGAAAGTTAGACCTTAGGTTGCAAACCATGCATGCTAACATTAGATAGACGTTTACCTTTTATTAATCCAAACCTTAGGACCACCATTATATGATAACATTAAAATTAGAAAATAGGATAGTCTTTCGTAGACTCTTTTCTTCCCCTTTTTTTTGCATTTGCATTTAAAAATAAAACTTTGTTTTTCTTGGAAAACCATAAAACATCTTAATCATACTTAAATCCCTTTTCAAGGTAACAAAACATAAACCAATCAAACGTGGAATCTTGACTTGAGGGCGTAACTCAAAACCATTTTCACAAGGGTTCGTCACCCATGAAAAACACAAAACAAATAGAAACATGTGAGCCGAACTATGACGCTCTGATTCCTCAAAAGAGATACGTAGGCAACAGGTCACGGGGCCTAACCGTACAAAATTCGTAAATACTTCCTTATTTTCCCCGCATTTATTTTGAATGTAATCTTCCTCAGCATTAAGCAATAGACATAGATTAGACACACCCATAAGATAGATAACAAGAGTGGATATTATAGAGTACTACTAACGTGTGTGGTGCTAATACCTTCCTCTCACATAACAGACTCCCTTACCCGATCTCTTGGTCACAAGACTGTGAATTCTCCCTTCTCAGGTTTTCTCTATGTTGTTTTTTCCCTTCACGTGGGATAAAAGACGTTCGATGGCGACCTTATTGTTTGATGATTTTCAACCGGTTGTTCCAACTGGATCTTGATTTCCCTAGATGTCTTCGCCATCCCCAAAAGTGAATATTAGCTCGACATACCCCTATGGCTTTGTGACGGAGCAATTGAACCCCTGGAGGTCTGACCCTACATACAACATTAGATGTGTTTCATTCAACTGTAGTATGGTGAACAACTGAGTGTACATGATGTTGACCGAGCTTCCTTGATCGACCAGGAAATAACGAACATCAAAGTTTTCCATGCGAGCTCGCACGAGTAGAGGGATGCTTGAGTTAGGTGTCCCGCCTGGTAGTTCCTCTCGATAGAAAGCAAGGGGATGAGAGGTGCCCCTAACTTTATCGAGGCTTTCATTCTTCTCTATGCTGGTCTCTATCAACTGATCGAATCTCCTCTTCATAGAGCCTATTATGCACTTGTTGAATCCCCCCCCCCCCATAGATGACCATTGCTGCTGGAAATGTCTCCCACAGGTTGTGTGTCATAAGTATAGGGGGACTTCCTCTATGTCGGGTGTAATACCCCAAATTTTTCCTACCCTTTCATCAAATCACATGGCGTATGCATCTCACTCTCACCATTGTATATACCCTCCATTAGGTCATTTTACACAACATGCGTCATTAATCAATAATTTGGCATGGGATCAGAGACCTTGAAGAATTAGGGTTTCACAATTGGTTTGAAGTGTGTACATCAAATAAGGTTAATTCTTCTGGGTTTTTTTTCTGTGTGTTGGTATGGAGTTAGAGTTTTTGGGGTTGCAAGGTTTTCTTCATCAATGAGCTTCAAGATCAAAGAATTAGGGTTTCCAACCTCTTGGGCCCAATCTTGATGATGTTTTAACTGAAGATCCTATGAATTAAGGGTTTGGCTTAATGGCTATCTTGAGCATCATTTTCTAGGAACTCCAAGCATGACTTTCATATAAATATTTCTCCTAATCAAGTGCTTTACAAGTCAAGGCTAAATGGATTTCTCTTCAAAAATTCAAGAGGTTTGAACTTAGGCATGAAGATTGGTTTGAGGCTTGTAAATCAAGGTTTTACGTTTGTGTTTGACAACGAATTAAGGGTGTTATTGCATTGAGTTCTCATCAGGTCAAGAGGTATCCTATTGTTTGAGCTTAAGGTTTCAATATCTATCATTCATCAACTAGGATATCTTTTTCAATCATCTGTTACTTCAAATGAAAGTTATTGTGAATATGGAAGTCAAGTTTCCCGTTAGATACAAGCATGGAATCCAAGTGGGTTTTGATTTAATTTCTTATGGAATCATTATATGGTATACTAATGTTGACTCAAAGCATCACATGAGCAATATTCTTGTCTTCGATCAAAGTCAACATTGGAAAGTTAAATTTTGACCAAAGATGAACCTAATATTCATCTAATACGTTAGGGGTTCAACATTGCCCAAGCTAATTAGATGGAATGATTCAAAGCTTAAGAGAACATGGATTCTTTATAAAATCAATAGGTTAAGCATCACCCAAGGACATTGAAAGAAGCATTCAAAGATATCATGGAAAAATAAATAAATGAAAAAAGGAAGCCATTTGAATAAGACAACATTCTTCTGCATGATTCAATGGAATTTGCAAGGTTCATATGGATTATTCATGGAGTTTTAGAATTTTAGAAATAAAAAAGGTGAACTTCATTCAAATATCATTCGAAGTTACACCAAGAAAGTCACAAACTAGCATGTTATTACATTCGGAACGTTTACAAAAGGAGAATAATTACAAAGCATGCTCCTAAAATTCCTAAAGTGCTAACTTTCTAAGTCTCGTGAACGCCCAATCTTCACGCCTTGCCAAAATAGTCCAGTGTCATGACCTCTTGCACTCGGAAACTAGCCTCAAAGTCGGGCCAAACCATGATGTTACGCCTTCAAAACCTGTACCAAAACAATAAGCCAAAACCAGATCAATTAACAAGACAGTTATCCAATTTAAATTAGTTCACAAACAAAAAATAATAAAGCATGTTCAAGTTACAACCCTACATAAGGTGTTTCTACAGCAGAAAATTATGGAAAAATAGCCAAACAACCATGAGCAGTCAACTCTCGTGCCATACCAACTGCGCTTGCAAAATTAATTCTGTACCAACAAAATAATCCAATATTTAGAATCAAAACAAGGCCAGTTTCCTAACAGAATTCTGGCAATAGCTCGATAATAGAAAAAACAGAATTGTTCAAACTAACTCACCAACTTCCTAAATGTTTTCTAACCAACTTTCTAAGAGATAATAGAAAAGAGAGGAAGGAGTACACAATTCATTCACCAAAAAAACTCACCGAAAAAAATTTGTAGCAAACTCCTCTTGAGATTCTTCAATCTCTCGGCACAAGCTTCATATGGATTTTCTCTGCAACAAAGAACTTTATTCTCTGCAAGATCTTCATCACCATTCTCTGAATCAAAAAAACATAGAACCTTCATCAATATCTATCTTCCACCAATTTCTCTGCAATCTCTTAATTCTTCTTTCACCTCTTTGCAATCTTCATCTTCAACCTTCAACTCTTCACAATCTTCATCATTCATCACATAATCTCCTTCATCTTTATTGCACTTCGTTGTTCTTCCAAAAAACCTTCACATCTTCATCATCAATTCTCGGCAACTCTGCACCTGCACTTCATAATCACCTTCAATCTCGTGCTCTCTCTGAAAACCGTGCAACAACACCTCTTCATCACTTTCATTTCGCCTCAAGCGCTTCAGCCTTCACTACAACAACCACAACAACTTCTCAGCATTCAGAAATCACAAAAAAAGGAAAATTGAGTAGAACAAGAAAGAAGAATAAAAGCAAAATCAATTTTTACCTATAACTTGCGTAGGAACCTCCTCTCTAGTTTTCTTGTTTGACATCTTCGAAATCGTTGCAGGTAAGATCTCTTTCACTTCTGCAAATTCTATCGCTTTGAGTTTGCATTTGAAATCGAGGATTCTTCTGCCCTGTGTGTATCCGTAGTTATTTTTCATGGTTGCATTCGAATCGATCGTACAAAATGGCGTTGAACGAATAAGGATTTATGAATCAAAAGGAAAATGAAGAGTTGGCGGAATGAAGATTTGAGATTGAGAAGATGAAGCCATCATGAGGGAACCAATGATGAACAACATGAGAAAATATGGAGAATACAGAGGGTGTGAGGCCACGACGGTGAAATGGTTAACGATGGAGCAAGTTGAGAGTCATGTTATTGAGTGGGCGAGAGGATGAGGGAATTTTGTTCGATGAGGATGAAGGGACACAAACTTTTGAACCCTAATTTTCTCTGCTAAAACGCATAATTTCATCCAAACCTCTTTTTCATTTCTTTTAATTTTTCTTTTCTTGTTTAATAATACAATGATGCTGAGGAATAAAACAAAACAGATAAGAATCTGAATTGTGTTTTGGGCCCCTTGCTGCGAGTTTCCTTGTAGTCCAAATGCTACATTTTTTTGAACTAAAGCCTAGCTAAACCAAAAAAGGGTCCTCTTGGGCTCAAACTAGATGAGCCTTGCGCCCAAGTCTCATTATTGGTCATACACCTGCTTCCAGTCCATATACCCCATTCTGTTTAGAGTTTGTTTAGATTTTTCTCTAATCTTCTTTTCTTAATTTTTTAGAAAATGATATTAGGAAGAAAAATTAATGATAAAAAGTATAAAACTTGTTAGATCTTCTTAGGTGATTTTAGGAACTAATTTATAGTTTTTGATAGATCTTTTATATAATAAAATCAATAAAAATGGTAGAATAATAGAATTTTTTTAGAAATTCTTTAGTTCTATAGAATTTTACACACATAAAAAAACTAATAAAAATACTTTTCTTTTAGTTTTTATTCATATTTCCATACTGTTGTGCCTCGTTATTTTTAACGCGTTTGTTCATTGTGCAAGGTACATTTTTGGTGCTCTCAATCATGTAACATAATAAGTTATTATGTGATCGAAACGCGCGGCTTATGCTCTCTTACGATGTGACACATTATATTTCTCATCGTCTTGAGAAATTCATATCATATTATATGTTGTCCCGATGCATGTGATATTATGTGATGCTTTGTGCAGGAACTTCTAATTATGTGTTGCATTCGCAACATGCATTTGCTTTTATCTTAGTCGGATATTGTTTCTGACTTTGTTTATTTCTTGGTGAAGCTTGCTCGACGCGTACTCCCTGCTTCTCCACTGCTTTCGTCTGCTTTCGACTAATTGATTGTTTTTGGTAATCGCCACTACTGCCTTTATATTTTCCACACTTTACTATATTTCTTTACCACTTTTCTAAAGATCATGAGAAGTAGGGCTTTACTCATTTTCGATGCCATGAAAAGTAGAATAGAGATGTATGATGGAGATCTCTGTTGTTGATCATGTCGGGAGCCTTTTTAGTTTATATAAAGACCTGTTTAGGGCAATTCCACATTATGTGCATTCTATATGCTATCCGTGTTTATTTAAAACCCTACCTTTGAAGCAGGTATTCTGCACATGTGTTTACATTTGTGCCCGCATATACTACATATGATAATTCCTTAAAAGGAGGCGATCAGAAAGAGTTCACAGTCAACCCCTGCAAATTCGTCTGTGTCATTCTTAGCTCGTGACGCACCATGATGCTTCAGAGTTGTGCTACTCTTGTTATCAAGTCGTCAAGTGGAAAAGGGTTTCACAATCAAACCCCCACACTTTTTCAGGAATTCGCATTGGCTGATGCTGACACTCCGTGATTGTTCATATTGCCTTATGTCGCCTACCTCGATCTTTTATATCATGGTTAGGTGTTCAGTCACTTTGGACATCACATTTTTGTTTTACATCATATTCCCGCTTGTTTGCTTCGTGTTATCCACTCCCCTTAGCTAAATCATTTCTCTTCTTTTATCTTTCACTCCCGCTTGTTTGTCTTGGGTGATACGCTCCCCTTGACTAAAGCATTTCGCTTCTTTTCTTTATAATTTCATGTGTGCGCTCTTTCGAGCTTGTTTATTCATTTGCCTTCTACATATCGTGTTCCCTTAGGATGTGCTTATTCCTTTCGGATGCAAGTTAGACCTTAGGTTGCAATCCATGCATGATAACATTAGGTAGACATTTCCCTTATGTTAATCCAAACATTAGGACTACCATTGTATGCTAAAATTAGGATTAGAAATAGGCTAGTCTCCCGCATACTCTTTTCTTCCCCTTTTGCATATGCATTTAAAACTAAAACTTTCTTTTTCTTAGCAAATCATAAAACACTCTCTAACAACAAAATCCCTTTTCAATATAACAAAACACAAACTAATCAAATACGGCATCTTGCCTTGATGGCGTAACTCAAAACCATTTTCAGGTAAGGACATGTTAATTTACTTTTGTGCCAACGCGTGAGTCTCCAAAGATCGAGTTGCGGTAGAAGGTGGAATTAACATTGTTCATAAAGAATACAAAACAAACAGAAACATGTGAGTTGAACTACGGTAACTTTGATTCCTCAAAAAGGATACATATGCATTGGGGTAGGGCTCAAGCGAGCACAACTTTATTTTCCCTACATTATTTTCTCTTTCTTTTGCATGTATTCTTCCTCCGTAATAAACAGTAAGCATATATTAAACACACCAATGAGATAGACAACAAGAGTGCATATCGTAGGGTACTACGGGCGTGTGGGGTGCTAATACCTTCCCCTCTCGTAACAGACTTCCTTACCCGATCTCTCAGTCGTGAGACCATAACTTCTCCCTTTTCAGGTTTTCTCGATGTTTACCTTTCCCTTCATGTGGGATAAAAGACCATTGCCGCTAGAAATGTCTCCCACGGGTTGTGTGTCATGAAGTATAGGGGGGCTTCCTCCATGTCGGGGAAGTAAAAGTCCTTTAGCCTCGTGATGCTCATGGCGATCGGCATGAGCGGTTGGTTAGGGGAATATTTCTCCTCCTCGACTTTGCTGGATTTAGGAACATCTTCCTAAGGACTCTCCTTCTTCTTGTATTATTTTAGGTTCCCTTCTCGGATGAGACTTTCGATGGAATCCTTTAGATGAATGTAATCCTCAATCATATGTTTGTGGCTTCTATAGAATCTACAATACTTTATTTTATCCATCCCTAGCTTAGATGGTGTCTGACGGGGAAAGCGTAACCTAACCTGTTTGAATTTGGCGTTTGCGCAGTTGCTGAGGATTTGTTCGTGTGACGCATTGAGCGGTGTATAATCATGGAAGCGCCTAGAGGTCCCTTTGTAATCTCTTGAGTCACGGGGATTGTGATCCCGTTTCTTCTGTCCTCCCCTAACGACATGTTAAGGGATCCTCATTCTTTGAGACTTTGACATTTTCTCGGTGTCGCGAGTGTCTAGCATTGTTCTTAGCTTCCTTCTCCTCGTATTGGATGTAATCTTGCGCCTTTAGCAAGAATTCATCCAGGGTTTCCAGAGCCTCGATTCCCACGGCCTTGGCAAAATCGTTGTGTGGCCATAAGCCTATTTCTAGAAGGTACTTCTTCATCTCGTTTGTTATCGAGACCTGGGCGGCTTATTTATTGAATCTCTTGATGTAAGCTCAAAGATATTTTTCTTTGCCTTGGATAATGGCTTCCAAGGATGCTTCTGATTTTGGATGTTGACGGGATGCTGTGAAATGTCGGGAGAACTATCTCCTCATATGTTTCCATGATGTTATTAACTCGTCAGGAAGAATTTTATACCACGCCATGGCCCCCTTGCGGAGCATCATGGGTAACACTCGACATTTTATGGCTCCGCTGACTCCACAGTAATCGAGCAGATCATCGATGTTCTCGATGTGCTCGTCAGGATTTGTTGTACCTTCATAGACTCCTAGGCACGAAGGTTTCTCCAAACCGACCGATAGAAGGAACTCCATAATCTCCTTGGATAACAGGCCACGGGGCTCGTAGCCATTGCTTCTGTCTGGAGAAGAGGGCGAAGAACGGTTGTTGCTCCCTTGTCGGGGAGAGATGCTTCGATGCTTCTTTGGCCTGGGTGACGATGATCGGTCGCGGTCTGGTCATAACTCATTTCTTATTTTCTTAGAGACATGGAACCTCTGGTCTCTCCGGGGTGGCATGTGACTTCTCTTTCTGGGGCGAGGAATATTTTGTTTCTCTCTGGCGGGGAGTCTTCCTCTCTTGGGTTGTGAAGGGATATGGTAGTTGCGATGCCCGGTTCTCCGATATGGAGACTTTGATCGAGTTTTATTCAAGGCCCCGATCCTCTAGTTTTGATGCATGATGAGGTTTGTTGTCTGATTGAGGGCTGTGAGGAGTGTCGCCATGGCCAGATCAGTGTTGGCTGGTATGGGAATAGGCTGGTGGATTGTGGGAATCTCCTCTGAAGGTTTCTTGGATTTATCATTGTCCAAGAAACGAGCATCTTCATGGTTGGCCTTGACCGAATTTGGGGAAGCGATTATGTTGTCTCTGATATCGTGACCATCCTCACTGGGAAGAGGTATCTTGTTCCTATCCGTCTTACGGACATGGGAGATGATGGTTTTTCTAGACAAATGGAGATCATCGTTGTCGTCCATGATTCGAAGGTTTGAATGTATCTTTTATCTTCAATTTTAAGAAGGAAGACGGGGAAGATTGTTTCCCACAGATGACACCACTGATTTGAACTACTGATCAGAATCTGAGTTGGGCTAAGAGGACGATGATCCACTGGGCTGATATTGCTGAGGAATGAGGGGGTGTACCTGCAAGGCACTCTGATGTTAAAGTAAGAATGGGCACAGAGAGGTACAAGAAAGTATTAGGATTTTAGAGAGTGAATATTGAATACAGGCCCTCACAAGTGTGAGGATTTATATAATGCCCCCGGTGCGTAGCCATTGGTTCCTATCTTTGGGCCTAGAATCCAGGTATGCAAATATAGGGAACTCCCAGGACTTGGTCAAAACGGGCAAACATGCTCGTAACTAGTCGTTTGTTCTGAGGACAAGGTGGTTTACGGGTAGAGAGGCGTTCTGGACAGTTCTTGGTTATCTGGTCGACTAGTGTTGGGTAGATGGGGAAGTATCTGTCAATCAGAGCAGGTTTCTGGTATGGGGACATTGTTGGTCTCGCTGACTCAGGGGAGAAATCAACGAGAGGTGCTCAATGGAGGACCAGGGCTAATCGGGCCAAGGTCATATGGGCCACACTAGAGGTAATGTTTAGATTGGGCCCATTCTAGATGTTGGTCAAGTCCAGAACATCTGGTGTTTGAACGATGTGAAGTGTTGTTTAGTCCCGAGTTTGGTGAGGAATTCCTGGAACTTCTTGTCCGTGAATTGCGTCCTATTGTTGGTGACGAGTTCTTGAGGAATGCCGAAATGAGCGAGCATATTTATTTTGTAGAAACGGAGTGTGTTGAGTGATGTGATGTTGGCCAGGGCTTTGGCTTCTATCCATTTAGTGAAGTAATCAACAGCGACAATCAAAAAATTGTTTTAGTATGATCCTTGGGTGAAGGGCCCAAGGATATCCATTCCCCACCAAGCAAATGGCCATGGGGACGACAATGTCTAGAGTTCACATGGGGGTGCCAAATGCATGATTCTAGCATTTGTTGCATCTTTTCACATGTTCTTTGGCGTCTTGCTGCATCATGGGCCAGTAGTATCCTGCCCATAGCCTCGCGTGCCAGGGACCTTCCACCCAGGTGTTGGGCGTTGATCCCTTCGTGGATTTACCTCAAGATGTGGGGAAATTTTGCTTCCTCGACGCACTTTAAGATTGGGATGGAGAAACCCCTTCTATAGAGTGTCTTCTCGACTAGTACGTACGAGCAGGCTTAGTGTTTGATCGTGTTGGCGTCTTTTTGTTCGGAGGGAAATTCCTTGTTGGTCAGGTAGTTAAATACTGGGGTCATTTGACAGGTTCTGTCCCCGATGGTGTTTACTTCGACTGACATTGTGGGTTTTTCGATGCTTGGGTGGGAGAGGGATTCTTGGATCATGGATTTGTTTCCCCCTTTCTTCCCCGTGCTTGCGAGTTTGGACAGTATGTCGGCCTGTGTGTTCTTCTCGCACGGGATTTGTTTGATATCTGTGATACGGTGGGAGAACTGACTTGAAGGTTTAACATTTTATCGCAAATGTTGCAGTTAGCAAGAGTCGCCACTGACTTTTCTTTTATCCAAAAGGAAAGGTGAAAAAGCACAGGAAAGACCTTTGAGATTATTTCTTGAGTTCGGGGGGTAGATTATGAAAAGGGAAGGTATTAGCATCCTTTTCATCCATGGTTATCCATGGGCCCTTAGTTACTTGCTAGATCACTTGCTTTTGTTTGAATGTGCTTGTGGTGTGTGTTTTGAAAGTATTTTTGAAAATGGAACTTCGTAATGGTTCTCGTTTCTATAAGAACGCCTACAAAGTGTTTGTTTCGAAAATAGTTCAAAGGTGTGTTTATGAGATGTGTTTTTGAAAGTATTTTTGAAAATGGAACTTCGTAATGGTTCTCGTTTCTATAAGAACGCCTACAAAGTGTTTGTTTCAAAAATAGTTCAAAGGTGAGAGTGTGGGTGTATAAAAATGTTTTTATTATGAGCAAGCAAGTAACTAGGAGCGAATCTACCTACTCGAAAGGTCTTAAATATGCTTTTCCTCCTCCTTTAGATGTGGCTATCTTACCATTGATTTGGTAAGAAGCCCCATCGTTGGATGTGAAGGGACGGGCGTTGGGACGTTTGTATAGTCATAGAAGGCAACATATGGGATGTTTTAGCAATGTCATTTTAGGGACTAGATCGTTTACCGAAGGCAACATCGAGGGTCATCGAGGGACTACGATCTTTTATCGAGGGTCTTTGCTAAAACGCCCATGCTCGAGGGACATGACTATTTTCCGATAGGAAACAAGTGGAATTACCATAAGGGTGTAAGTGTGCAAATGCGTTTTGTTTACACGCATTTAGTCTTGATTAGGGTGATCTACTTGTTGGTTTTATCTTTCCATACAAACCCTAATTTACTAGCATTGATATGAAAGCGATAAATTGCGGAAAGTAAAATTACTATGCTATTACATCACTTGGGGATGGGGGATATAAATTTACAAATGGGGATGACAAGTAAAGTAAACCCTAATTACTATTACAAGGCTTTGACAATTACATAATTTATAATGCAAAAATAGTAAAATATGCAAGAAGATGTAAAGTGAGAGAAATTGTTTTTTAGGGTTTTTTATAGCAAAAGGTTTTGTAATTAATTTCATTGAAGAAAAACCTAAGTCTAAGTTAATTGTTTAGAAAATTGTTTTTGAGGTTTCATTTGAACAAAGAGGTTTTATAAAGTTAGGTCACTTCCAAGAAATGCAATATGTCCAAAAGAACCTAAAAAATCTCCAAAAATTAATAAATTTGGTGCCCGAGCTGACACGGGCCGTGTCAGGGGACACGGGCACCCATGTCAGGACCTGTCCATGACTTTTATGCATTTTTTGGTCCTAGCCACCCTGACACGGCCGTGTCACCTGACACGGGCGCCCGTGTCAGCCCTTGTTCATCTTTTTTTAGTCGTGTCTGAACTAGTAACTCTGACATGGGCACCCGTGTCAGCCTCTGTACCTACATATTATCATGTTTTTTCAACCCAACTAAGTTGACACGGGCCGTGTTGTGTGACACGGACACCCGTGTCAACCTCTGGTCTGGCTTTTTATTAGTTTTTTCTCTTTGATCTGTCTTGTTATATCTTTTGAGCATAAAAGCAAATGATGTATGAACAATGAGATCACAGTTTGAGAAAGTTTACCTCTCGAAGCGGAAGCTTTAGGACACGTATAGAGGTATTCAGGTGCAAAGTGGTGATTGATCGAGCTCCTTTGAACCTTCTTGAAGTAACTCCAACCTTCCTTTTGTACTGAAAATGGTTGAACCACTCCAACCAAGTCAAGTTGCAATGTATGTTTTTTTTTAGTTTGGAAGATGATGATAGTGATGTTAAAGAAGTTATTCTTATGTTTGAATAACTTCTATATGGTGTATGTGAAGTGTTCGGATGTTTTTTTGGAGAAAACTTGCAAGGTATGAGATTCAAAGATTTGGACTTCAAAGCTCAAAAATGGAGGTTTTGTGTACAAATCTGGTTTTTGACAGCAAAAATGATTTTGAGTGTTAGTTTCCCCTCCTATTTTTCTGCGTCCTTCTCTCTATTTTTTCTCTAACCTCTTTCTCTTGTGATTGGCATCTCTATTTATAGAAAAGGCTTGGGACTTGAAACAAAACTCAGATTTTGAATCCCATGTTATGGCTAGGTTAGATTGTACATGAAGCAAGCTTGAAGATTATAGTTCCAATGTGTTGTACCCCAAAATTTTCCCTCCCATATTCTTCAAGATTTGGCAAGAGCAGAGCTTCAAAATCTCTCAAGGGTTGCACAGTTCAATGGCCTCCTAACACAGTCAAAAATTAGGGTTTTGGTTCCTGCAAAGAAAATGAGGTTTTCAAGGGTCCAATCAAGTCCCACATGCCCATATACATTGTCAAGCATCCATATGTCAAGGTTCAAGACTCACAGCATCAAGTTGCACAGTCAAAAAACCCTAATTGCTTCACAGTCAACTGCAGGGGCAAAATGGTCATTTGACAGTCAAAAGTAAAAAAAATTGGTCAACATCTTATTTTGAAGCCACAATCATCATTTGATCAATTCTTGATCATGATTCCACAAGCATGGCTCAAAAAGTCTCAAGATGCAAAAGTTTCTATTATTGGACAGTTGAAAAAGTCAACTGCAAATTGACCAAGGCATAACTTCCTCATGGTTTATCTGAAAAATCCCATCCAAAGCTCATTTTGAAGGGGATGAAATTTCCTACAACTCATCTTCACACTCCAAGTCCAAGAAATGCTCTCATAAAAAGTTATCAATTTCAACATTATAGGTCATTTTCAAAAGTCAACAAAAAGGCACTTTAAGTCAAAGACCATAACTTGAGATTGGTAAATCAAAATGACATGGGACCAAAGGCATTGGTTAGAGGACTTCAAGACCTTTCCAAAATGTCCAAGAACATGATCATAGCTTCAAAATTGAGCAAGATATGCATTGGAGAAGTTGGGAAATTTTTGGGAACTTTCAAAAGTCAACTTTGCCTAAAAAGCTTGAAATTTGCTAATGGGCCTCAAATTCTTCCTTGAATCATTACCCAAAGCCTATGCACGACCCATTGAGCTCAAAATAATTTATTTTCTTATTTTTAATTAATTAATTGGATTTATATTTATATTAATTCATTTAATTAGTTTTTATTATAAGAAAATTCAAAGATATGATTTTGTAGATCTTTTGTGCAGCAAATCAAACTAGGGCAAGTTGGCAAAGTCGTTTCTCATCCAAGGGGACAAGATCTTCCATAATTGGCAAGGTTTCATTGAAAAAAAGATTGAAATGTCATGATTGAAAATCAAATATTCAAATCATAAATTCATGGATTCATGGGCTTGTTTTTGACCTAATTCTGATCACATACTTATGCATAACCTAACCCTACTCATACACACACGAAAAAGTTGTTGAAAGCTCATAACCACTTTGCAAAATTTTCATAAAAACTTGGAAACTGATTTCATAGTTGCAGGGCAATTCAAGGCCTAAAGTCTATTCCAACACCTTGCTGACATTGCCAGGAAGCGTTTGCAATCAAGAATCAATCCTAACACGCGAAGAATTAAAGAACACGAGCCATACGGTTTGCTTTGTTTTCCAATTTGACATATCATGATTCATGTGCTTTTAATTGGTTTTCTTGTTTGATTTACACTAATAGGTACCTTCTGAAGCGATTGGTATAAGTTAATTGACCTAACGCTGCCTGAATCCAAATCTACCATGGACGAAAATTAGGTTTTCAGAAGCTTCAAATTAGGGCTTTAGGTATCAGGAAAAATTGGACTAAGCCATGACCATGGTTGAATTCGTCAAGGCCAGACGAATTCAACCAACCTCTCGCGCTCAATTTATGTTGATTCCTCCTCTATTCGCTATTTTTCACTATTCCACTTAGTGGGGGTTTAAAACCCCTGCTACTTGTTTCATGTTTGCAGGAAGAACAAGGAAGAAGATGGACGTGGCATTACGCTACTGGAAGATTCAAATATTAGCGCGTTTTTTTTATATTTCAGCATAATTGGCTTTTTCATATATTATATTTGTTATGTATATTGTTTACAAACGCGTTGCCTAGCTCAGATGGTGGAGGACATGTGTTGCAAGCATTGGGACCTGGGTTCGATTCCCAGGTCCCCCCATATAATTCATAATCTTTTTTCCAACGTGTTCCAGTGCATTGCATGTCAAAGATCTATCATGAGCCTTCAATACTCCATGTGCCAAGTGGCTGTGACCATCAATCCAAAGGCTGCAGGGGGAGGTCTATCATACGCCTGGGTCAACCAACGTGCACATGATCCCTGAAAAGTCAGCAAGGCCTTTGTTCTAATGGGCCAGAATTCCACAAACACCTCCACATGGGCCAGACACCCCCCTTTGTTTGTATTTTAAATTTAATTTCCTTTTCTTTTTAATTCTTTTATTTGCTTTAATTGTTTTTGTTTAATTCACCTAAAATAATTTTCTTTTCATAATAAAAACAGAAAAAATCAAAAATACAAATATATTTAATTATTTATTAATTTCTTCACTAATTAATTTTTGTAAATAAACTCTAATATTTAATTTAGTTTAATTTAGGTTTATATTTTAATCTTTTTTCTTAATAAATAAAAAATGTATAGAATTAGGTTTTGACATTTTTATCTTTTTTTTCTTAAATTAATTATTAATCATCATTATTTATCATTATTATTAATTATCATTAATTTTTGTACATAAATATGTAAATAATTAATTAGCTTAAATTAGGTTAACTTTGACATTTTCTTTAACAATTAAAATAATTTAGAACTAGGATTTCACTAACTTTAATTTTAATTCTTTTCTTTATTTCTATATTAAATACCAAAAACATAAAAAACATTTTCTTTCCTTTAATTAAATAATTAATTAGGCTTTAATTTAATTTCTCAAAAGGGTCAAAACCCTCGGACGTCCAATTTTAATTTCTATTTCGCGCATTATTTTTCTTATTGATCATTATGTAACTGCTTTCCGGATGTAATAGTAATTAGGTCTCTTTTACTTTCCGCATCTTTATCAAAAAACGGGTCTTTGTATTTTGGCGATGTATAGACCCGCGCCTTGTAATAGCATAGCTTTTATCTTTCTGTATTTTACTTTCCGCACTCTTAAATTCTAACTTTGTATGAAAGAATGTATGGTAATTAAAAACAAGCGTAGCTCACAATGCCATGATCAAAGATAAAACAATACATGAAAACAACACACAAATACACCCACCACTTCTAGGGTACGCCTCACTTGTTGCCTTCGAAATGTGGTCGTCAAGTATAGGACGTTTTAGCGGTCCTTATGTCCATGATCCAGTCGCCTCGAAACAGTTGCCTCGAAACAGTTGCCTCGAAATAGTTGCCTCGAAATGGTTGCCTCGGATTAAAAAAGGATCAAGGACATAAGGGTAGCTTCTAAGGTGTCCTATTGTTGCTTCGGTGACCACACTGTCCCTACAATCGAATTGACCCGAACACCTCCAACGGTGGTGCTACCTACCTCTCAATGGTGGGATGGCACTACCTAAAGGACTTTTACACAGCCTAATTCCTTAGGGTAGGTAGATGACTCCTGGATACTTGCTCTCTTCAAAAACAAATCAAAATCTTTTCACACCGACACTTTCAAAAGCTTTCAAAACAAATTTTTCAAACACTCTTGAGGACAGATACAAGAGTCATTCAGAAATCTTTCAATGAAACTTTTTTCAAACCCACACACATTTGAAAAGCAAACATCTTTTGAAAACATAAGAGCAAGTACCTAAGAGCCCGTGGATAACCACAGATAGAAAGGGTGCTAACACCTTCCCTTTCTATAAATCTACCTCCCGAACCGAGAAACAATCTCATAAGGAATTTTGTTGTGCTTTTGTCCTGTCCATGTTGGAGAAAATAAAAGACGGTGGCGACTCTTGCTTACCGCGACATTTCGCGAACCAGCGTTAAACAGTCAGTTCTAAATCCACCGATCACAGAACTGGCGACTCTGCTGGGGATACTTAAAGTGAGGTGTACCTTAGGATAGCTCATACTTGTGTTTTCAATTGTTGTGTTTTGTTTGCTTTATTATTGTGGGCATTATCTTGGAGTTTCATAGATCCTAACCCGGATCTGGGGATACCCTGTTAGGTAGCATAAGCTGTGAGGGACCTGTCCGGCGTAGATCGACACGGGTGAAGCAGTGGCTACGTTGGTGTGGCACCTTGGTCTGTACCGATATCCATTGTGTCGCAACGAGGAGAATATGGGTCTTCGGAGGAGTCATTAAGCACCAACCGACCTTAGAACCCTAATTTGACCCAACTTGGCCATAGAACAGTAGCAGTATGCTACACCCATTGAGGCTAAACTCTCGCGATGGTTCTGGCCGCAAGAAAAGATTGCGATGCTGAAGTTATGACCGATTGAGGGTAGTCCGTGATATTGGGATCCTCTAGAACCCGGTTACTTTTGATAGGACAGGTCTTAACCAACAAAATGAAAGAGGGTAGTACCTGAACTTCATGCTGGCCTAAACTCTAAGGGTTCTCTGTGTGACTTGTGTGCCTTCAAACTTGACTACTTGCATGCTTGTTATCTGACACATGGGTTTCTTGCACGGTTTGTTTACAGTCCTTAATTGGGACTCATTACAGGGCCTACTTACATCACTCCATGCGTAGCATAACATCATACCATTGCATACATCCTGCATAAGGACTAATCCATTTCAAGGATCTCAAGGGTTTGTGGTGCAGGTCATGATGAACCAAAATGTCTAGCAAGGGGCAAAAGGGATTTATTTTCCTCTAGCCAAGGTTGATGACTTGAGTCAGGGGCTATGACCCACTCGATATGGTGAGCCTTGACTCTTGAAGAAGGACTCTCAACAATATGAAGTACCTTCAATCAAGCAACCGGATTCAATTCTAACAATTTTCTTGTTTTACCCTGCGGGATCCTTGAAAACATCGCATGCATACATACACATCATTGCATTACAGATATCCTTGTTACAGGTCACTTACCTTCTTCGCTGTTTATTTCAGCAATGGCTTCCCAACAAGATAACCAGGGTCTTCACGCTCAAGAGACTCAGTTCAGGGAGATCTTCCTAAGCCTATCTAAGGGGCAAGAAGAGTTAAGAACACTCCTCATGGGAAATTTGGCCAAGAAAAGTCCCGAAGATGACAAGGACGAACGGCTGAAACGTCTACAAGTTGAGGTAAATACAATGAGAACCCAGATGATGGGGCAAATGGCCCTCATCCAAGGCTTAGCTCGGGAGCAAGAAGAGTTGAGGACCATGATCAATCAGCTTCATCAAGACATGAAGCAACCAGTCCAGGTCAGGGACCAGGTCATTGATCAGTTTCCAAGAGGACAAGAGTCTGGTATGGTGAGGAATAGAACTCTCCAAATTGCTACCACTTCACAGGTCCAACCACAACCTCGCCCAGAGCAACAGGTTGATCAGAGTAAGCCAAACAGGTCCAGGAGGCAATTCACCCAGCTCAACATGCCGTTGTTTCAAGCTTTACAACACCTGTTGAGTTTGAATCTGATTACACTAAGGGCTCCTCCCCGGAATCCCAACATCCCTGCTCCTAACTATCATCCCAACAAAAGATGTGCATACCACTCCGATAGTCCTGGACATGACACTGCCGACTGATGGGCTCTGAAGAACAAGGTCCAGGACCTGATTAATGAAGGAGCAGTGGATTTCACCCAAGTGGGTCAGGCTGAATTCTTCTACCATCCCTACAGGATTCACCATTTGAAGTAACAAGTCCCGAGATGAGAAGACTTTTTGTTCATTAGATTTTTCAAGTTGTAATTTTCTTTCGATTGTTCAAACAATTATTATCATAGCAAACTTTATTACTTTATCAATGCATCGCATATGTCTGTTTTGAATCAATATATTCGCATTCTCTATATTCAAACTGCTTTCTCTTTTTGATGTCAACTCTCAATTAATAATTCTAAGCCTCTTGAGGGAGGATGACAAAAATGATACCACGACATCTACAATATGCTTTTGAACAGACCCCGCTGATGAGGTACAGGCATTGTTTCAATCCCTAAACACTGGAGTTATAAGGAAGATGATCCCTCGTCAACCCCTCTGAGCCAAAGAAGTAGGAGTTTTTTCTTTTCGAAAATTGAAACCCTTAATCATAACCTGGGGTAGGGTAGTTCTCTCAGTTGATCCAGGTGCACAACGAGTGGCACCAAAGAAGTCCTTACAAAACAAAAGACAGTGATGGTTCCGAATAATCATAAAGATAGGCAGTCATTACCAAAAAAAAAACTAAAGCCCAACAAGTCAAAACCTATGAAGGAGACTTACAAAACTGGGGCATCCCGCTGACTGTAATCACAAAAGAAACAGTTCAGGCAAAAAACAGGGATAATAAAATCAAAACAAAAGAGGTCCTACAAACCCTCAACAAAAAGAAATGACTGCCTATTCAAAATAAACTGTCAGCATCTGAACCATCATTGGAATATCAGGACAAAGACCCAAACAAGGTCTAACGCACGATCAGCTGAGTTTAGGTTTGAAGAACATCACGAAGAGCGAGTGGGTACAAATATAATTTGAGCCTTTATCCTTTGTTTCTTAAACCGTGAACCAGGCCACGTTATAACCCTTAAAAGTCCTAGCTGAAGCATGGGTTAGTTCGAAAGCATACTGTTACAAAGGTATCCTGACTCCTTAAGGCTCGCTGTAGAATCTTGAGTTGACATCACATTTTACAAAGTTCGCTTGTTTTACTGAAAAATGCATTTTCAAAAACGTCAAGACAGACATAAGCTTTGCATTTTTAAATAACATTGTTTGCATATGGCTATTTGTTCGAACAGCAGAGAAATTCGCACGATGAATATCTAGTGAACAAAAGCACTTCCAACCAAGGGGCATGGCATGATCATTGTCCATCATCTGGGGCAGTTAAGTCAAGATTCATAGAATCTCTCAAATGCCAACAAAGCCAAGGGGCAAATCTCCGCCTGAGTCACTTGGGGCATTGGACATGAATTCCAGCAATGAGTCTCGCACGATCAAGCGAAGATCTCCTGGTAGTATGGCAACACGACAGTGACAACTCCCTACATCCTGAGGGCATGGACATAGTCAAAAAAAAAATAATACGCATAATCGAGGACCCGCTAGGTCGACTGACCTAGGCAAAAATAAGGGCTCCCCGGCGAACCAAAAGGGTTCGGGCAAAAATAAGGGACAAAAATGAAAAAAAATTTGTACACCCGACAAGTCGAAAACCTGAAAAGGCGGCTTGGGCAAAAATGGGTATCCCGGTGGACTGAAAACCCGAAAGGGCGGTCCACGAAAAAATTAGGGATCAAAGCGTACGACTATGTCCTGTCATCTTGTCACTTTCCTACCAGAAGAAGATTCGTCAATCAACAGTTATCAAGCACCTCCACGGGTACCTTCTCCCGCAGAAGCTGGGGCAATAAGAATTGTCTGAACGGTACAAGCTGCTCGGTCCACCAGGTACAAGGTAGATTCGGCTGAAGAATGTAACCAGGATACCTTCACTCCTTGCAGAGTAAGACAAGAGTCAGCAACCCTCTCCCTAAGCAGAGTTGGTCTCCCATCAGCCCTGAGAAGGTACAACACCTCCAGCAAGTCCGCAACACTCTCCCCGAGCAGAGTTAGTCTACGGTTAGCCTTAAGGAAGTTGGATTATCCCCAGAAGATATCAACATTCCCCAACAGAGTATACAAACATTCCTAACAAGCATCCCCGGCAGTCTTAATTTAAGATTGTTCCCCGGCGGTATACCAGATATCCAATGGAGCCATTCCCCAATACAGTTCAAAAAGTTTCCCCAGGAGAGTTTAATCAATCTCCCCAGCAGATTCAGGAAGCTTATCCCCAGTAGATTCTGGAAGCTTATCCCCTGCAGAGTACGAACGCACCTCCCCGATTTTATTCAAAGGTTATTTCCCCACCAGGATATAACTAGGTTATCCTCAGCTAGTTGTCACGGAAAGATCGTCCCAGGCGAAGTTCTTCCTATTCCCCAGCGGAGTTCATCTTCCAACAGAACTCAACAATGGTATCCCCAGCGGAGTTATCATCAACCTCAGCGAAGTATCTCTTCCCACAGAGTATTCCCCGCAGAGTAATCTCTTCGCCAAGTTTATTCCCCAACGGAGTCATCTTCTCCTACCGGTTCATACTTGCAACTATCATCCCCAGCGGAAACAAAAAGCTCTTCTCCTCAAACATTCAGCCCAGGATTCAAGCTCCCGGCACCCGTCAAGGATTTATTTTCCTAGACAAAAATACATTCATGACCATCACATCTTCATACATTATAGCCTGCACACATGCATCATGAACATACAATATCATTCATTCTGAGAACGTCACGCATTTCATACATCATGACATCGCATACAACTAACATTTTGTCTTTTCAGGACAAAAGTTAATACAATGATAATTACTATCAACTGTCGCAATTCCAGATTCGAAACCTGTAACTAGCCAGGGCATGTCTGTGAGCGACTATTTTCCAGACTCGATTCCTGTATCCTGCCAGGGCACGTCACAAGAGTTTGAAGATCTGATTCCTGTATCTTGCCAGGGTGTATCTGTTGACGACTATTTTCCAGACTTGATTCCTGTATCTTGCCAGGGCACGTCTGAAGAGTTTGAAGATCTAATTCCTGTATCTTTCCAGGGTGTATCTGTTGACGACGAATTCCATACTCGATTCCTGTATCCTGCCAGGGCACGTCTGAAGAGTTTGAAGATCTGATTCCTGTATCTTGCCAGGGTGTATCTGTTGACGACTAATTCAAGATTCGATTCCTATATCCTGCCTGGGCACGTTTGAAGAGTTTGAAGATCCGATTCCTGTATCTTGCCAGGGTGTATCTGTTGACGACTAATTCCAGACTCGATTCCTGTATCCTGCCAGGGCACGTCTGAAGAGTTTGAAGATTCAATTCCTGTATCTTGCCAGGGTGTATCTGTTGACGACTATTTTCCAGACTCGATTCATGTATCTTGCCAGGGCACGTCTGAAGAGTTTGAAGATCCGATTCCTGTATCTTTCCAGGGTGTATCTATTAACGACTAATTCCAGACTCGATTCCTGTATCCTGCCAGGGCACGTCTGAAGAGTTTGAAGATCCGATTCCTGTATCTTGCCAGGGTGTATCTATTGACGACTAATTCCAGACTTGATTCCTGTATCCTGCCAGGGCACGTCTGAAGAGTTTGAAGATCCGATTCCTGTATCTTGCCAGGGTGTATCTGTTGACGACTAATTCCAGACTCGACTCCTGTATCCTGCCAGGGCACGTCTGAAGAGTTTGAAGATCCGATTCCTGTATCTTGCCAGGGTGTATCTGTTGACGACTAATGCCAGACTCGATTTCTGTATCCTGCCAGGGCACGTCTGAAGAGTTTGAAGATCCGATTCCTGTATCTTGCCAGGGTGTATCTGTTGACGACTAATTCCAGACTCGATTCCTGTATCTTGCCAGGGCACGTCTGAAGAGTTTGAAGATCCGATTCCTGTATCTTGCCAGGGTGTATCTGTTGACGACTAATTCCAGACTCAATTCCTGTATCCTGCCAGGGCACGTCTGAAGAGTTTGAAGATCCGATTCCTGTATCTTGCCAGGGTGTATCTGTTGACGACTATTTCCAGATTCGATTCCTGTATCTAGCCAAGGCACATCTGTGAGTAACTGATTGAAGATTCGATACCTGTATCCAGCCAGGGCACATCTACATAAATAGTTTGAAGATCAACTCCTATAACAGGCCAGGTGATTATCTTTCTTTCTCAGGTACGCAAGTTCTCGCTAAGGAATCTCTTACGTGATCGACACCTAGATGGCATCTATAAGCCTATCCACATACCAACAGTCTCCAAACGGCATCTATAAGCCCATTCCCGACAAAGTTCTGTCACACCTCCAGATGGCATCTATAAGCCCATCCTCCTATCCATCATCTTTCCAAATGGCATCTGTAAGCCCATTCCCCACATCACACTGCTGACATTCTACTATGTGAGTGCAAATTTTTGGGCACTCTAGTGTTCAATCATCTTCCACCTTCGGATTACGAAAGGCACGCCAGCCAATCTACATCCTCAGGTCTAAGAAGATTGAACAGGGGCAACTGTTGTACCCCAAAATTTGCCCTCCCATATTCTTCAAGATTTGGCAAGAGCAGAGCATCAAAATCTCTCAAGGGTTGCACAGTCCAATGGCCTCCTAACACAGTCAAAAATTAGGGTTTTGGTTCCTGCAAAGAAAATGAGGTTTTCAAGGGTCCAATCAAGTCCCACATGCCCATATACATTGTCAAGTATCCATATGTCAAGGTTCAAGACTCACAGCATCAAGTTGCACAGTCAAAAAACCCTAATTGCTTCACAGTCAACTGCAGGGGCAAAATGGTCATTTGACAGTCAAAAGTCAAAAATTTTGGTCAACATCTTATTTTGAAGCCACAATCATCATTTGATCAATTCTTGATCATGATTCCACAAGCATGGCTCAAAAAGTCTCAAGATGCAAAAGTTTTTATTATTGGACAACTGAAAAAGTCAACTGCAAATTGACCAAGGCATAACTTCCTCATGGTTTATCAGAAAAATCCCATCCAAAGCTCATTTTGAAGGGGATGACATTTCCTACAACTCATCTTCACACTCCAAGTCCAAGAAATGCTCTCAAAAAAGTTATCAATTTCAACATTATAGGTCATTTTCAAAAGTCAACAAAAAGGCACTTTAAGTCAAAGACCATAACTTGAGATCGGTAAATCAAAATGACATGGTACCAAAGGCATTGGTTAGAGGACTTCAAGAACTTTCCAAAATGTCCAAGAACATGATCATGGCTTCAAAATTGAGCAAGATATGCATTGGAGAAGTTGGGAAATTTTTGGGAACTTTCAAAAGTCAACTTTGCCTAAAAAGCTTCAAATTTGCTAATGGGCCTCAAATTCTTCCTTGAATCATTACCCAAAGCCAATGCACGACCCATTGAGCTCAAAATAATTTATTTTCTTATTTTTAATTAATTAATTGGATTTATATTTATATTAATTCATTTAATTAGTTTTTATTATAAGAAAATTCAAAGATATGATTTTGTAGATCTTTTGTGCAGCAAATCAAACTAGGGCAAGTTGGCAAAGTCGTTTCTCATCCAAGGGGACAAGATCTTCCATAATTGGCAAGGTTTCATTGAAAAAAAGATTGAAATGTCATGATTGAAAATCAAATATTCAAATCATAAATTCATGGATTCATGGGCTTGTTTTTGACCTAATTCTGATCACATACTTATGCATAACCTAACCCTACTCATACACACACGAAAAAGTTGTTGAAAGCTCATAACCACTTTGCAAAATTTTCATAAAAACTTGGAAACTGATTTCATAGTTGCAGGGAAATTCAAGGCCTAAAGTCTATTCCAACACCTTGCTGACATTGCCAGGAAGCGTTTGCAATAAAGAATCAATCCTAACACGCGAAGAATTGAAGAACACGAGCCATACGGTTTGCTTTGTTTTCCAATTGGACATATCATGATTCATGTGCTTTTAATTGGTTTTCTTGTTTGATTTACACTAATAGGTACCTTCTGAAGCGATTGGTATAAGTTAATTGACCTAACGCTGCCTGAATCCAAATCTACCATGGACGAAAATTAGGTTTTCAGAAGCTTCAAATTAGGGCTTTAGGTATCAGGAAAAATTGGACTAAGCCATGACCATGGTTGAATTCGTCAAGGCCAGACGAATTCAACCAACCTCTCGCGCTCAATTTATGTTGATTCCTCCTCTATTCGCTATTTTTCACTATTCCACTTAGTGGGGGTTTAAAACCCCCGCTACTTGTTTCATGTTTGCAGGAAGAACAAGGAAGAAGATGGACGTGGCATTACGCTACTGGAAGATTCAAATATTAGCGCATTTTTTTTATATTTAAGCATAATTGGCTTTTTCATATATTATATTTGTTATGTATATTGTTTACAAACGCGTTGCCTAGCTCAGATGGTGGAGGACATGTGTTGCAAGCATTGGGACCTGGGTTCGATTCCCAGGTCCCCCCATATAATTCATAATCTTTTTTCCAACGTGTTCCAGTGCATTGCATGTCAAAGATCTATCATGAGCCTTCAATACTCCATGTGCCAAGTGGTTGTGACCATCAATCCAAAGGCTGCAGGGGGAGGTCTATCATACGCCTGGGTCAACCAACGTGCACATGATCCCTGAAAAGTCAGCAAGGCCTTTGTTCTAATGGGCCAGAATTCCACAAACACCTCCACATGGGCCAGACACCCCCCTTTGTTTGTATTTTAAATTTAATTTCCTTTTCTTTTTAATTCTTTTATTTGCTTTAATTATTTTTGTTTAATTCACCTAAAATAATTTTCTTTTCATAATAAAAACAGAAAAAAAATCAAAAATACAAATATATTTAATTATTTATTAATTTCTTCACTAATTAATTTTTGTAAATAAACTCTAATAATTAATTTAGTTTAATTTAGGTTTATATTTTAATCTTTTTTCTTAATAAATAAAAAATGTATAGAATTAGGTTTTGAAATTTTTATCTTTTTTTCTTTAATTAATTATTAATCATCATTATTTATCATTATTATTAATTATCATTAATTTTTGTACATAAATATGTAAATAATTAATTAGCTTAAATTAGGTTAACTTTGACATTTTCTTTAACAATTAAAATAATTTAGAACTAGGATTTCACTAACTTAAATTTTAATTCTTTTCTTAATTTCTATATTAAATACCAAAAACATAAAAAACATTTTCTTTCCTTTAATTAAATAATTAATTAGGCTTTAATTTAATTTCTCAAAAGGGTCAAAACCCTCGTACGTCCAATTTTAATTTCTATTTCGCGCATTATTTTTCTTATTGATCATTATGTAACTGCTTTCCGGGTGTAATAGTAATTAGGTCTCTTTTACTTTCCGCATCTTTATCAAAAAACGGGTCTTTGTATTTTGGCGATGTATAGACCCGCGCCTTGTAATAGCGTAGCTTTTATCTTTCTGTATTTTACTTTCCGCACTCTTAAATTCTAACTTTGTATGAAAGAATGTATGGTAATTAAAAACAAGCGTAGCTCACAATGCCATGATCAAAGATAAAACAATACATGAAAACAACACACAAATACACCCACCACTTCTAGGGTACGCCTCACTTGTTTCCTTTGAAATGTGGTCGTCAAGTATAGGACGTTTTAGCGGTCCTTATGTCCATGATCCAGTCGCCTCGAAACAGTTGCCTCGAAACAGTTGCCTCGAAATAGTTGCCTCGAAACGGTTGCCTCGGATTAAAAAAGGATCAAGGACATAAGGGTAGCTTCTAAGGTGTCCTATTGTTGCTTCGGTGACCACACTGTCCCTACAATCGAATTGACCCGAACACCTCCAACGGTGGTGCTACCTACCTCTCAATGGTGGGATGGCACTACCTAAAGGACTTTTACACAGCCTAATTCCTTAGGGTAGGTAGATGACTCCTGGATACTTGCTCTCTTCAAAAACAAATCAAAATCTTTTCACACCGACACTTTTAAAAGCTTTCAAAACAAATTTTTCAAACACTCTTGAGGACAGATACAAGAGTCATTCAGAAATCTTTCAATGAAACTTTTTTCAAACCCACACACATTTGAAAAGCAAACATCTTTTGAAAACATAAGAGCAAGTACCTAAGAGCCCGTGGATAACCACGGATAGAAAGGGTGCTAACACCTTCCCTTTCTATAAATCTACCTCCCGAACCGAGAAACAATCTCATAAGGAATTTTGTTGTGCTTTTGTCCTGTCCATGTTGGAGAAAATAAAAGACGGTGGCGACTCTTGCTTACCGCGACATTTCGCGAACCAGCGTTAAACAGTCAGTTCTTAATCCACCGATCACAGAACGGACGACTCTGCTGGGGATACTTAAAGTGATGTGTACCTTAGGATAGCTCATACTTGTGTTTTCAATTGATGTGTTTTGTTTGCTTTATTATTATGGGCATTGTCTTGGAGTTTCATAGATCCTAACCCGGATCTGGGGATACCCTGTTAGGTAGCATAAGCTGTGAGGGACCTGTCCGGCATAGACCGACACGGGTGAAGCAGTGGCTACGTTGGTGTGGCACCTTGGTCTGTACCGATATCCCTTGTGTCGCAATGAGGAGAATATGGGTCTTCGGAGGAGTCATTAAGCACCAACCGACCTTAGAACCCTAATTTGACCCAACTTGGCCATAGAACAGTAGCAGTATGCTACACCCATTGAGGCTAAACTCTCGCGATGGTTCTGGCCGCAAGAAAAGATTGTAATGCTGGAGTTATGACCGACTGAGGGTAGTCCGTGATATTGGGATCCTCTAGAACCCGGTTACTTTTGATAGGACAGGTCTTAACCAACAAACTGAAAGAGGGTAGTACCTGAACTTCATGCTGTCCTAAACTCTAAGGGTTCTCTGTGTGACTTGTGTGCCTTCAAACTTGACTACTTGCATGCTTGTTATCTGACACATGGGTTTCTTGCAGGGTTTGTTTACAGTCCTTAATTGGGACTCATTACAGGGCCTACTTACATCACTCCATGCATAGCATAACATCATACCATTGCATACATCCTGCATAAGGACTAATCCATTTCAAGGATCTCAAGGGTTTGTGGTGCAGGTCATGATGAACCAAAATGTCTAGCAAGGGGCAAAGGGGATTTATTTTCCTCTAGCCAAGGTTGATGACTTGAGTCAGGGGCTATGACCCACTCGATATGGTGAGCCTTGACTCTTGAAGAAGGACTCTCAATAATATGAAGTACCTTCAATCAAGCAACCGGATTCAATTCTAACAATTTTCTTGTTTTACCCCGCGGGATCCTTGAAAACATCGCATGCATACATACACATCATTGCATTACAGATATCCTTGTTAAAGGTCACTTACCTTCTTCGCTGTTTATTTCAGCAATGGCTTCCCAACAAGATAACCAGGGTCTTCACGCTCAAGAGACTCAGTTCAGGGAGATCTTCCTAAGCCTATCCAAGGGGCAAGAAGAGTTAAGAACACTCCTCATGGAGAATTTGGCCAAGAAAAGTCCCGAAGATGACAAGGACGAACGGCTGAAACGTCTGCAAGCTGAGGTAAATACAATGAGAACCCAGATGCTGGGGCAAATGGCCCTCATCCAAGGCTTAGCTCGGGAGCAAGAAGAGTTAAGGACCATGATCAATCAGCTTCATCAAGACATGAAGCAACCAGTCCAGGTCAGGGACCAGGTCATTGATCAGTTTCCAAGAGGACAAGAGTTTGGTATGGTGAGGAATAGAACTCTCCAAATTGCTACCACTTCACAGGTCCAACCACAACCTCGCCCAGAGCAACAGGTTGATCAGAGTAAGCCAAGCAGGTCCAGGAGGCAATTCACCCAGCTCAACATGTCGTTGTTTCAAGCTTTACAACACCTGTTGAGTTTGAATCTGATTACACTAAGGGCTCCTCCCCAGAATCCCAACATCTCTGCTCCTAACTATCATCCCAACAAAAGATGTGCATACCACTCCGATAGTCCTGGACATGACACTGCCGACTGCTGGGCTCTGAAGAACAAGGTCCAGGACCTGATTAATGAAGGAGCAGTGGATTTCACCCAAGTGGGTCAGGCTGAATTCTTCTACCATCCCTACAGGATTCACCATTTGAAGTAACAAGTCCCGAGATGAGAAGACTTTTTGTTCATTAGATTTTTCAAGTTGTAATTTTCTTTCGATTGTTCAAACAATTATTGTCATAGCAAACTTTATTACTTTATCAATGCATCGCATATGTCTGTTTTGAATCAATATATTCGCATTCGCTATATTCAAACTGCTTTCTCTTTTTGATGTCAACTCTCAATTAATAATTCTAAGCCTCTTGAGGGAGGATGACAAAAATGATACCACGACATCTACAGTATGCTTTTGAACAGACCCCGCTGATGAGGTACAGGCATTGTTTCAATCCCTAAACACTGGAGTTATAAGGAAGATGATCCCCCGTCAACCCCTCTGAGCCAAAGAAGTAGGAGTTTTTTCTTTTAGAAAATTGAAACCCTTAATCATAACCTGGGGCAGGGTAGTTCTCTCAGTTGATCCAGGTGCACAACGAGTGGCACCAAAGAAGTCCTTACAAAACAAAAGACAGTGATGGTTCCGAATAATCATAAAGACAGGCAGTCATTACCAAAAAAAAACTAAAGCCCAACAAGTCAAAACCTATGAAGGAGACTTACAAAACTGGGGCATCCCGCTGACTGTAATCACAAAAGAAACAGTTCAGGCAAAAAACAGGGATAATAAAATCAAAACAAAAGAGGTCCTACAAACCCTCAATAAAAAGAAATGACTGCCTATTCAAAATAGACTGTCAGCATCTGAACCATCATTGGAATATCAGGACAAAGACCCAAACAAGGTCTAACGCACGATCAGCTGAGTTTAGGTTTGAAGAACATCACGAAGAGCGAGTGGGTACAAATATAATTTGAGCCTTTATCCTTTGTTTCTTAAACCGTGAACCAGGCCACGTTATAACCCTTAAAAGTCCTAGCTGAAGCATGGGTTAGTTCGAAAGCATACTGTTACAAAGGTATCCTGACTCCTTAAGGCTCGCTGTAAAATCTTGAGTTGACATCACATTTTACAAAGTTCGCTTGTTTTACTGAAAAATGCATTTTCAAAAACGTCAAGGCAGACATAAGCTTTGCATTTTTAAATAACATTGTTTGCATATGGCTATTTGTTCGAACAACAGAGAAATTCGCACGATGAATATCTAGTGAACAAAAGCACTTCCAACCAAGGGGCATGGCATGATCATTGTCCATCATCTGGGGCAGTTAAGTCAAGATTCATAGAATCTCTCAAATGCCAACAAAGCCAAGGGGCAAATCTCCGCCTGAGTCACTTGGGGCATTGGACATGAATTCCAGCAACGAGTCTCGCACGATCAAACGAAGATCTCCTGGTAGTATGGCAACACGACAGTGACAACTCCCTACATCCTGAGGGCATGGACATAGTAAAAAAAAAATACTACGCATAATCGAGGACCCGCTAGGTCGGCTGACCTAGGCAAAAATAAGGGCTCCCCGGCGAACCAAAAGGGTTCGGGCAAAAATAAGGGACGAAAATGAAAAAAATTTGTACACCCGGCAAGTCGAAAACCTGAAAAGGCGGCTTGGGCAAAAATGGGTATCCTGGTGGACTGAAAACCCGAAAGGGCGGTCCAGGAAAAAATTAGGGATCAAAGCGTACGACTATGTCCTGTCATCTTGTCACTTGCCTACCATAAGAAGATTCGTCAATCAACAGTTATCAAGCACCTCCACGGGTACCTTCTCCCGTAGAAGCTGGGGCAATAAGAATTGTCCGAACGGTACAAGCTGCTCGGTCCACCAGGTACAAGGTAGATTCAGCTGAAGAATGTAACCAGGATACCTTCACTCCTTGCAGAGTAAGACAAGAGTCAGCAACCCTCTCCCTAAGCAGAGTTGGTCTCCCATCAGCCCTGAGAAGGTACAACACCTCCAGCAAGTCCGCAACACTCTCCCCGAGCAGAGTTAGTCTACGGTCAGCCTTAAGGAAGTTGGATTATCCCCATAAGATATCAACATTCCCCAACGGAGTATACAAACATTCCTAACAAGCATCCCCGGCAGTCTTAATTTAAGATTGTTCCCCGGCGGTATACCAGATATCCAATGGAGCCATTCCCCAGTACAATTCAAAAAGTTTCCCCAGGAAAGTTTAATCAATCTCCCCATCAGATTCAGGAAGCTTATCCCCAGTAGATTCTGGAAGCTTATCCCCTGCAGAGTACGAACGCACCTCCCCGGTTTTATTCAAAGGTTATTTCCCCACCAGGATATAACTGGGTTATCCTCAGCTAGTTGTCACGGAAAGATCGTCCCAGGCGAAGTTCTTCCTATTCCCCAGCGGAGTTCATCTTCCAACAGAACTCAACAATGGTATCCCCAACGGAGTTATCATCAACCTCAGCGAAGTATCTCTTCCCACAGAGTATTCTCCGCAGAGTAATCTCTTCGCCAAGTTTATTCCCCAACGGAGTCATCTTCTCCTACCGGTTCATACTTGCAACTATCATCCCCAGCGGAAACAAAAAGCTCTTCTCCTCAAACATTCAGCCCAGGATTCAAGCTCCCAGCACCCGTCAAGGATTTATTTTCCTAGACAAAAATACATTCATGACCATCACATCTTCATACATTATAGAATGCACACATGCATCATGAACATACAATCTCATTCATTCTGAGAACGTCACGCATTTCATACATCATGACATCGCATACAACTAACATTTTGTATTTTCAAGACAAAAGTTAATACAACGATAATTACTATCAAATGTCGCAATTCCAGATTCGATACCTGTAACTAGCCAGGGCATGTCTGTGAGTGACTATTTTCCAGACTCGATTCTTGTATCCTGCCAGGGCACGTCTGAAGAGTTTGAAGATCCGATTTCTGTATCTTGCCAGGGTGTATCTGTTGACGACTATTTTCCAGACTCGATTCATGTATCTTGCCAGGGCACGTCTGAAGAGTTTGAAGATCTGATTCCTGTATCTTGCCAGGGTGTATCTGTTGGCGACTAATTCCAGACTCGATTCCTGTATCCTGCCAGGGCACGTCTGAAGAGTTTGAAGATTTGATTCCTGTATCTTGCCAGGGTGTATCTGTTGACGACTAATTCCAGATTTGATTCCTGTATCCTGCCAGGGCACGTCTGAAGAGTTTGAAGATCCGATTCCTGTATCTTGCCAGGGTGTATCTGTTGACGACTAATTCCAGACTCGATTCATGTATCCTGCCAGGGCACGTCTGAAGAGTTTGAAGATTCAATTCCTGTATCTTGCCAGGGTGTATCTGTTGACGACTATTTTCCAGACTCGATTCCTGTATCTTGCCAGGGAACGTCTGAAGAGTTTGAAGATCTGATTCTTGTATCTTGCCAGGGTGTATCTGTTGACGACTAATTCCAGACTCGATTCCTGTATCCTGCCAGGGCACGTCTGAAGAGTTTGAAGATCCGATTCCTGTATCTTGCCAGGGTGTATCTATTGACGACTAATACCAGACTCGATTCCTGTATCCTGCCAGGGCACGTCTGAATAGTTTGAAGATCCGATTACTGTATCTTGCCAGGGTGTATCTGTTGACGACTAATTCTAGACTCGGTTCCTGTATCCTGTCAGGGCACGTCTGAAGAGTTTGAAGATCCGATTCCTGTATCTTGCCAGGGTGTATCTATTGACGACTAATTCCAGACTCGATTCTTGTATCCTGCCAGGGCACGTCTGAAGAGTTTGAAGATCCGATTACTGTATCTTGCCAGGGTGTATCTGTTGACGACTAATTCCAGACTCGATTCCTGTATCTTGCCAGGGCACGTCTGAAGAGTTTGAAGATCCGATTCCTCTATCTTGCCAGGGTGTATCTGTTGACGACTAATGCCAGACTCGATTCATGTATCCTTCCAGGGCACGTCTGAAGAGTTTGAAGATCTGATTCCTGTATCTTGCCAGGGTGTATCTGTTAACGACTATTTCCATATTCGATTCCTGTATCTAGCCAGGGCACATCTGTGAGTAACTGATTGAAGATTTGATACTTGTATCCAGCCAGGGCACATCTACATAAAGAGTTTGAAGATCAACTCCTGTAACAGGCCAGGTAATTATCTTTCTTTCTCAGGTACGCAAGTTCTTGCTAAGGAATCTCTTACGCGATCGACACCTAGATGGCATCTATAAGCCCATCCACATACCAACAGTCTCCAAAGGGCATCTATAAGCCCATTCCCGACAAAGTTCTGTCACACCTCTAGATGGCATCTATAAGCCCATCCTCCTATCCATCATCTTTCCAAATGGCATCTGTAAGCCCATTCCCCACATCATACTGCTGACATTCTACTATGTGAGTGCAAATTTCTGGGCACTCTAGTGTTCAATCATCTTCCACCTTCGGATTACGAAAGGCACGCCAGCCAATCTACATCCTCAGGTCTAAGAAGATTGAACAGGGGCAACTGTTGTACCCCAAAATTTGCCCTCCCATATTCTTCAAGATTTGGCAAGAGCATAGCTTCAAAATCTCTCAAGGGTTGCACAGTCCAATGGCCTCCTAACACAGTCAAAAATTAGGGTTTTGGTTCCTGCAAAGAAAATGAGGTTTTCAAGGGTCCAATCAAGTCCCACATGCCCATATACATTGTCAAGCATCCATATGTCAAGGTTCAAGACTCACAGCATCAAGTTGCACAATCAAAAAACCCTAATTGCTTCACAGTCAACTGCAGGGGCAAAATGGTCATTTGACAGTCAAAAGTCAAAAAATTTGGTCAACATCTTATTTTGAAGCCACAATCATCATTTGATCAATTCTTGATCATGATTCCACAAGCATGGCTCAAAAAGTCTCAAGATGCAAAAGTTTCTATTATTGGACAGCTGAAAAAGTCAACTACAAATTGACCAAGGCATAACTTCCTCATGGTTTATCAGAAAAATCCCATCCAAAGCTCATTTTAAACGGGATGACATTTCCTACAACTCATCTTCAAACTCCAAGTCCAAGAAATGCTCTCAAAAAAGTTATCAATTTCAACATTATAGGTCATTTTCAAAAGTCAACAAAAAGGCACTTTAAGTCAAAGACCATAACTTGAGATCGGTAAATCAAAATGACATGGTACCAAAGGCATTGGTTAGAGGACTTCAAGACCTTTCCAAAATGTCCAAGAACATGATCATAGCTTCAAAATTGAGCAAGATATGCATTGGAGAAGTTAGGAAATTTTTGGGAACTTTCAAAAGTCAACTTTGCCTAAAAAGCTTCAAATTTGCTAATGGGCCTCAAATTCTTCCTTGAATCATTACCCAAAGCCTATGCACGACCCATTGAGCTCAAAATAATTTATTTTCTTATTTTTAATTAATTAATTGTATTTATATTTATATTAATTCATTTAATTAGTTTTTATTATAAGAAAATTCAAAGATATGATTTTGTAGATCTTTTGTGCAGCAAATCAAACTAGGGCAAGTTGGCAAAGTCGTTTCTCATCCAAGGGGATAAGATCTTCCATAATTGGAAAGGTTTCATTGAAAAAAAGATTGAAATGTCATGATTGAAAATCAAATATTCAAATCATAAATTCATGGATTCATGGGCTTGTTTTTGACCTAATTTTGATCACATACTTATGCATAACCTAACCCTACTCATACACACACGAAAAAGCTGCTGAAAGCTCATAACCACTTTGCAAAATTTTCATAAAAACTTGGAAACTGATTTCATAGTTGCAGGGCAATTCAAGGCCTAAAGTCTATTCCAACACCTTGCTGACATTGCCAGGAAGCGTTTGCAATCAAGAATCAATCCTAACACACGAAGAATTGAAGAACACGAGCCATACGGTTTGCTTTGTTTTCCAATTTGACATATCATGATTCATGTGCTTTTAATTGGTTTTCTTGTTTGATTTACACTAATAGGTACCTTCTGAAGCGATTGGTATAAGTTAATTGACCTAACGCTGCCTGAATCCAAATCAACCATGGACGAAAATTAGGTTTTCAGAAGCTTCAAATTAGGGCTTTAGGTATCAGGAAAAATTGGACTAAGCCATGACCATGGTTGAATTCGTCAAGGCCAGACGAATTCAACCAACCTCTCGCGCTCAATTTATGTTGATTCCTCCTCTATTCGCTATTTTTCACAATTCCACTTAGTGGGGGTTTAAAACCCCCGCTACTTGTTTCATGTTTGTAGGAAGAACAAGGAAGAAGATGGACGTGGCATTACGCTACTGGAAGATTCAAATATTAGCGCGTTTTTTTTATATTTCAGCATAATTGGCTTTTTCATATATTATATTTGTTATGTATATTGTTTACAAACGCGTTGCCTAGCTCAGATGGTGGAGGACATGTGTTGCAAGCATTGGGACCTGGGTTCGATTCCCATGTCCCCCCATATAATTCATAATCTTTTTTCCAACGTGTTCCAGTGCATTGCATGTCAAAGATCTATCATGAGCCTTCAATACTCCATGTGCCAAGTGGTTGTGACCATCAATCCAAAGGCTGCAGGGGGAGGTCTATCATACGCCTGGGTCAACCAACGTGCACATGATCCCTGAAAAGTCAGCAAGGCCTTTGTTCTAATGGTCCAGAATTCCACAAACACCTCCACATGGGCCAGACACCCCCCCTTTGTTTGTATTTTAAATTTAATTTCCTTTTCTTTTTAATTCTTTTATTTGCTTTAATTATTTTTGTTTAATTCACCTAAAATAATTTTCTTTTCATAATAAAAACAGAAAAAATCAAAAATACAAATATATTTAATTATTTATTAATTTCTTCACTAATTAATTTTTGTAAATAAACTCTAATAATTAATTTAGTTTAATTTAGGTTTATATTTTAATCTTTTTTCTTAATAAATAAAAAATGTATAGAATTAGGTTTTGACATTTTTATCTTTTTTTTCTTAAATTAATTATTAATCATCATTATTTATCATTATTATTAATTATCATTAATTTTTGTACATAAATATGTAAATAATTAATTAGCTTAAATTAGGTTAACTTTGACATTTTCTTTAACAATTAAAATAATTTAGAACTAGGATTTCACTAACTTTAATTTTAATTCTTTTCTTTATTTCTATATTAAATACCAAAAACATAAAAAACATTTTCTTTCCTTTAATTAAATAATTAATTAGGCTTTAATTTAATTTCTCAAAAGGGTCAAAACCCTCGGACGTCCAATTTTAATTTCTATTTCGCGCATTATTTTTCTTATTGATCATTATGTAACTGCTTTCCGGATGTAATATTAATTAGGTCTCTTTTACTTTCCGCATCTTTATCAAAAAATGGGTCTTTGTATTTTGGCGATGTATAGACCCGCGCCTTGTAATAGCGTAGCTTTTATCTTTCTGTATTTTACTTTCCGCACTCTTAAATTCTAACTTTGTATGAAAGAATGTATGGTAATTAAAAACAAGCGTAGCTCACAATGCCATGATCAAAGATAAAACAATACATGAAAACAACACACAAATACACCCACCACTTCTAGGGTACGCCTCACTTGTTGCCTTCGAAATGTGGTCGTCAAGTATAGGACGTTTTAGCGGTCCTTGTGTCCATGATCCAGTCGCCTCGAAACAGTTGCCTCGAAACAGTTGCCTCGAAATAGTTGCCTCGAAACGGTTGCCTCGGATTAAAAAAGGATCAAGGACATAAGGGTAGCTTCTAAGGTGTCCTACTGTTGCTTCGGTGACCACATTGTCCCTACAATCAAATTGACCCGAACACCTCCAACGGTGGTGCTACCTACCTCTCAATGGTGGGATGGCACTACCTAAAGGACTTTTACACAGCCTAATTCCTTAGGGTAGGTAGATGACTCCTGGATACTTGCTCTCTTGAAAAACAAATCCAAATCTTTTCACACCGATACTTTCAAAAGCTTTCAAAACAAATTTTTCAAACACTCTTGAGGACAGATACAAGAGTCATTCAGAAATCTTTCAATGAAACTTTTTTCAAACCCACACACATTTGAAAAGCAAACATCTTTTGAAAACATAAGAGCAAGTACCTAAGAGCCCGTGGATAACCACAGATAGAAAGGGTGCTAACACCTTCCCTTTCTATAAATCTACCTCCCGAACCGAGAAACAATCTCATAAGGAATTTTGATGTGCTTTTGTCCTGTCCATGTTGGAGAAAATAAAAGACGGTGGCGAGTCTTGCTTACCGCGACATTTTGAGAACCAGCGTTAAACAGTCAGTTCTAAATCCACCGATCACAGAACTGGCGACTCTGCTGGGGATACTTAAAGTGAGGTGTACCTTAGGATAGCTCATACTTGTGTTTTCAATTGTTGTGTTTTGTTTGCTTTATTATTGTGGGCATTGTCTTGGAGTTTCATAGATCCTAACCCGGATCTGGGGATACCCTGTTAGGTAGCATAAGCTGTGAGGGACCTGTCCGGCGTAGACCGACACGGGTGAAGCAGTGGCTACGTTGGTGTGGCACCTTGGTCTGTACCGATATCCCTTGTGTCGCAACGAGGAGAATATGGGTCTTCGGAGGAGTCATTAAGCACCAACCGACCTTAGAACCCTAATTTGACCCAACTTGGCCATAGAACAGTAGCAGTATGCTACACCCATTAAGGCTAAACTCTCGCGATGGTTCTGGCTGCAAGAAAAGATTGCGATGCTGGAGTTATGACCGATTGAGGGTAGTCCGTGATATTGGGATCCTCTAGAACCCGATTACTTTTGATAGGACAGGTCTTAACCAACAAACTGAAAGAGGGTAGTACCTGAACTTCATGTTGGCTTAAACTCTAAGGGTTCTCTATGTGACTTGTGTGCCTTCAAACTTGACTACTTGCATGCTTGTTATCTGACACATGGGTTTCTTGCAGGGTTTGTTTACAGTCCTTAATTGGGACTCATTACAGGGCCTACTTACATCACTCCATGCATAGCATAACATCATACCATTGCATACATCCTGCATAAGGACTAATGCATTTCAAGGATCTCAAGGGTTTGTGGTGCAGGTCATGATGAACCAAAATGTCTAGCAAGGGGCAAAGGGGATTTATTTTCCTCTAGCCAAGGTTGATGACTTGAGTCAAGGGCTATGACCCACTCGATATGGTGAACCTTGACTCTTGAAGAAGGACTCTCAACAATATGAAGTACCTTCAATCAAGCAATCGGATTCAATTCTAACAATTTTCTTGTTTTACCCCGCGGGATCCTTGAAAACATCGCATGCATACATACACATCACTGCATTACAGATATCCTTGTTACAGGTCACTTACCTTCTTCGCTGTTTATTTCAGCAATGGCTTCCCAACAAGATAACCAGGGTCTTCACGCTCAAGAGACTCAGTTCAGGGAGATCTTCCTAAGCCTATCCAAGGGGCAAGAAGAGTTAAGAACACTCCTCATGGAGAATTTGGCCAAGAAAAGTCCCGAAGATGACAAGGACGAACGGCTGAAACGTCTGCAAGCTGAGGTAAATACAATGAGAACCCAGATGCTGGGGCAAATGGCCCTCATCCAAGGCTTAGCTCGGGAGCAAGAAGAGTTAAGGACCATGATCAATCAGCTTCATCAAGACATGAAGCAACCAGTCCAGGTCAGGGACCAGGTCATTGATCAGTTTCCAAGAGGACAAGAGTCTGGTATGGTGAGGAATAGAACTCTCCAAATTACTACCACTTCACAGGTCCAACCACAACCTCGCCCAGAGCAACAGGTTGATCAGAGTAAGCCAAGAAGGTCCAGGAGGCAATTCACCCAGCTCAACATGTCGTTGTTTCAAGCTTTACAACACCTGTTGAGTTTGAATCTGATTACACTAAGGGCTCCTCCCCGGAATCCCAACATCTCTGCTCCTAACTATCATCCCAACAAAAGATGTGCATACCACTCTGATAGTCCTGGACATGACACTGCCGACTGCTGGGCTCTGAAGAACAAGGTCCAGGACCTGATTAATGAAGGAGCAGTGGATTTCACCCAAGTGGGCCAGGCTGAATTCTTCTACCATCCCTACAGGATTCACCATTTGAAGTAACAAGTCCCGAGATGAGAAGACTTTTTGTTCATTAGATTTTTCAAGTTGTAATTTTCTTTCGATTGTTCAAACAATTATTGTCATAGCAAACTTTATTACTTTATCAATGCATCGCATATGTCTATTTTGAATCAATATATTCGCATTCGCTATATTCAAACTGCTTTCTCTTTTTGATGTCAACTCTCAATTAATAATTCTAAGCCTCTTGAGGGAGGATGACAATAACTATACCACGACATCTACAGTATGCTTTTGAACAAACCCCGCTGATGAGGTACAGGCATTGTTTCAATCCCTAAACACTAGAGTTATAAGGAAGATGATCCCTCGTCAACCCCTCTGAGCCAAAGAAGTAGGAGTTTTTTATTTTCGAAAATTGAAACCCTTAATCATAACCTGGGGCAGGGTAGTTCTCTCAGTTGATCCAGGTGCACAACGAGTGGCACCAAAGAAGTCCTTACAAAACAAAAGACATTGATGGTTCCGAATAATCATAAAGACAGGCAGTCATTACCAAAAAAAAACTAAAGCCCAACAAGTCAAAACCTATGAAGGAGACTTACAAAACTGGGGCATCCCGCTGACTGTAATCACAAAAGAAACAGTTCAGGCAAAAAACAGGGATAATAAAATCAAAACAAAAGAGGTCCTACAAACCCTCAACAAAAAGAAATGACTGCCTATTCAAAATAAACTGTCAGCATCTGAACCATCATTGGAATATCAGGACAAAGACCCAAACAAGGTCTAACGCATGATCAGCTGAGTTTAGGTTTGAAGAACATCACGAAGAGCGGGTGGGTACAAATATAATTTGAGCCTTTATCCTTTGTTTCTTAAACCGTGAACCAGGCCACGTTATAACCCTTAAAAGTCCTAGCTGAAGCATGGGTTAGTTCGAAAGCATATTGTTACAAAGGTATCCTGACTCCTTAAGGCTCGCTGTAAAATCTTGAGTTGACATCACATTTTACAAAGTTCGCTTGTTTTACTGAAAAATGCATTTTCAAAAACGTCAAGACAGACATAAGCTTTGCATTTTTAAATAACATTGTTTGCATATGGCTATTTGTTCGAACAGCAGAGAAATTCGCACGATGAATATCTAGTGAACAAAAGCACTTCCAACCAAGGGGCATGGCATGATCATTGTCCATCATCTGGGGCAGTTAAGTCAAGATTCATAGAATCTCTCAAATGCCAACAAAGCCAAGGGGCAAATCTCCGCCTAAGTCACTTGGGGCATTGAACATGAATTCCAGCAACGAGTCTCGCACGATCAAACTAAGATCTCCTGGTAGTATGGCAACACGATAGTGACAACTCCCTACATCCTGAGGGCATGGACATAGTCAAAAAAAAATACTACGCATAATTGAGGACCCGCTAGGTCGACTGACCTAGGCAAAAATAAGGGCTCCCCGGCGAACCAAAAGGGTTCGGGCAAAAATAAGGGACGAAAATGAAAAAAAATTTGTACACCCGGCAAGTCGAAAACCTGAAAAGGCGGCTTGGGCAAAAATGGGTATCCCGGTGGACTGAAAACCCGAAAGGGCGGTCCAGGAAAAAATTAGGGATCAAAGCGTATGACTATGTCCTGTCATCTTGTCACTTGCCTGCCAGAAGAAGATTCGTCAATCAACAGTTATCAAGCACCTCCACGGGTACCTTCTCCCGCAGAAGCTGGGGCAATAAGAATTGTCCGAACGATACAAGCTGCTCGGTCCACCAGGTACAAGGTAGATTCGGCTGAAGAATGTAACCAGGATACCTTCACTCCTTGCAGAGTAAGACAAGAGTCAGCAACCCTCTCCCTAAGCAGAGTTGGTCTCCCATCAGCCCTGAGAAGGTACAACACCTCCAGCAAGTCCGCAACATTCTCCCCGAGTAGAGTTAGTCTACGGTCAGCCTTAAGGAAGTTGGATTATCCCCAGAAGATCTCAACATTCCCCAACGGAGTATACAAACATTCCTAACAAGCATCCCCGGCAGTCTTAATTTAAGATTGTTCCCCGACGGTATACCAGATATCCAATGGAGCCATTCCCCAGTACAGTTCAAAAAGTTTCCCCAGGAGAGTTTAATCAATCTCCCCAGCAGATTCAGGAAGCTTATCCCCAGTAGATTCTGGAAGCTTATCCCCTGCAGAGTACGAACGCACCTCCCCGGTTTTATTCAAAGGTTATTTCCCCACCAGGATATAAGTGGGTTATCCTCAGCTAGTTGTCACGGAAAGATCGTCCCAGGCGAAGTTCTTCCTATTCCCCAGCGGAGTTCATCTTCTAACAGAACTCAACAATGGTATCCCCAGCGGAGTTATCATCAACCTCAGCGAAGTATCTCTTCCCACAGAGTATTCCCCGCAGAGTAATCTCTTCGCCAAGTTTATTCCCCAACGGAGTCATCTTCTCCTACCGGTTCATACTTGCAACTATCATCCCCAGCGGAAACAAAAAGCTCTTCTCCTCAAACATTCAGCCCAGGATTCAAGCTCCCGGCACCCGTCAAGGATTTATTTACCTAGACAAAAATACATTCATGACCATCACATCTTCATACATTATAGCATGCACACATGCATCATGAACATACAATCTCATTCATTCTGAGAACGTCACGCATTTCATACATCATGACATCGCATACAACTAACATTTTGTCTTTTCAGGACAAAAGTCAATACAACGATAATTACTATCAACTGTCGCAATTCCAGATTCGATACCTGTAACTAGCCAGGGCATGTCTGTGAGCGACTATTTTCCAGACTCGATTCCTGTATCCTGCCAGGGCACGTCTGAAGAGTTTGAAGATCTGATTCCTGTATCTTGCCAGGGTGTATCTGTTGAAGACTAATTCAAGACTCGATTCTTGTATCCTGCCAGGGCACGTCTGAAGAGTTTGAAGATCCGATTCCTGTATCTTGCCAGGGTGTATCTGTTGATGACTATTTTCCAGACTCGATTCTTGTATCTTGCCAGGGCACGTCTGAAGAGTTTGAAGATCCGATTCCTGTATCTTGCCAGGGTGTATCTGTTGACGACTAATTCCAGACTCGATTCCTGTATCCTGCCAGGGCACGTCTGAAGAGTTTGAAGATCTGATTCTTGTATCTTGCCAGGGTGTATCTGTTGACGACTAATTCCAAACTCGATTCCTGTATCCTGCCAGGGCACGTCTGAAGAGTTTGAAGATCCGATTCCTGTATCTTGCCAGGGTGTATCTGTTGACGACTATTTTCCAGACTCGATTCTTGTATCTTGCCAGGGCACGTCTGAAGAGTTTGAAGATCCGATTCCTGTATCTTGCCAGGGTGTATCTGTTGACGACTAATTCCAGACTCGATTCCTGTATCCTGCCAGGGCATGTCTGAAGAGTTTGAAGATCCGATTCTTGTATCTTGCCAGGGTGTATCTGTTGACGACTAATTCCAGACTCGATTCCTGTATCCTGCCAGGGCACGTCTGAAGAGTTTGAAGATCTGATTCCTGTATCTTGTCAGGGTGTATCTGTTGACGACTAATTCTAGACTCGATTCATGTATCCTGCCAGGGCACGTCTGAAGAGTTTGAAGATCTGATTCCTCTATCTTGCCAGGGTGTATCTGTTGACGACTAATGCCAGACTCGATTCCTGTATCCTTCCAGGGCACGTCTAAAGAGTTTGAAGATCTGATTCCTGTATCTTGCCAGGGTGTATCTGTTGACGACTAATTCCAGACTCGATTCATGTATCTTTCCAGGGCACGTCTGAAGAGTTTGAAGATCCGATTCCTGTATCTTGCCAGGGTGTATCTGTTGACGACTAATTCCAGACTCAATTCCTGTATCCTGCCAGGGCACGTCTGAAGAGTTTGAAGATCTGATTCATGTATCTTGCCAGGGTGTATCTGTTGACGACTATTTCCAGATTCGATTCCTGTATCTAGCCAGGGCACATCTGTGAGTAACTGATTGAAGATTCGATACCTGTATCCAGCCAGGGCACATCTACATAAAGAGTTTGAAGATCAACTCCTGTAACAGGCCAGGTAATTATCTTTCTTTCTCAGGTACGCAAGTTCTCGCTAAGAAATCTCTTACGCGATCGACACCTAGATGGCATCTATAAGCCCATCCACATACCAACAGTCTCCAAAGGGCATCTATAAGCCCATTCCCGACAAAGTTCTGTCACACCTCCAGATGGCATCTATAAGCCCATCCTCCTATCCATCATCTTTCCAAATGGCATCTGTAAGCCCATTCCCCACATCACACTGCAGACATTCTACTATGTGAGTGCAAATTTCTGGGCACTCTAGTGTTCAATCATCTTCCACCTTCGGATTACGAAAGGCACGCCAGCCAATCTACATCCTCAGGTCTAAGAAGAATCAACTGGGGCAACTGTTGTACCCCAAAATTTGCCCTCCCATATTCTTCAAGATTTGGCAAGAGCAGAGCTTCAAAATCTCTCAAGGGTTGCACAGTCCAATGGCCTCCTAACACAGTCAAAAATTAGGGTTTTGGTTCCTGCAAAGAAAATGATGTTTTCAAGGGTCCAATCAAGTCCCACATGCCCATATACATTGTCAAGCATCCATATGTCAAGGTTCAAGACTCACAGCATCAAGTTGCACAGTCAAAAAACCCTAATTGTTTCACAGTCAACTGCAGGGGCAAAATGGTCATTTGACAGTCAAAAGTCAAAAAATTTGGTCAAAATCTTATTTTGAAGCCACAATCATCATTTGATCAATTCTTGATCATGATTCCACAAGCATGGCTCAAAAAGTCTCAAGATGCAAAAGTTTCTATTATTGGACAGTTGAAAAAGTCAACTGCAAATTGACCAAGGCATAACTTCCTCATGGTTTATCAGAAAAATCCCATCCAAAGCTCATTTTGAAGGGGATGACATTTCCTACAACTCATATTCACACTCCAAGTCCAAGAAATGCTCTCAAAAAAGTTATCAATTTCAACATTATAGGTCATTTTCAAAAGTCAACAAAAAGGCACTTTAAGTCAAAGACCATAACTTGAGATCGGTAAATCAAAATGACATGGTACCAAAGGCATTGGTTAGAGGACTTCAAGACCTTTCCAAAATGTCCAAGAACATGATCATAGCTTCAAAATTGAGCAAGATATGCATTGGAGAAGTTGGGAAATTTTTGGGAACTTTCAAAAGTCAACTTTGCCTAAAAAGCTTCAAATTTACTAATGGGCCTCAAATTCTTCCTTGAATCATTACCCAAAGCCTATGCACGACCCATTGAGCTCAAAATAATTTATTTTCTTATTTTTAATTAATTAATTGGATTTATATTTATATTAATTCATTTAATTAGTTTTTATTATAAGAAAATTCAAAGATATGATTTTGTAGATCTTTTGTGCAGCAAATCAAACTAGGGCAAGTTGGCAAAGTCGTTTCTCATCCAAGGGGACAAGATCTTCCATAATTGGCAAGGTTTCATTGAAAAAAAGATTGAAATGTCATGATTGAAAATCAAATATTCAAGTCATAAATTCATGGATTCATGGGCTTGTTTTTGACCTAATTTTGATCACATACTTATGCATAACCTAACCCTACTCATACACACACGAAAAAGCTGCTGAAAGCTCATAACCACTTTGCAAAATTTTCATAAAAACTTGGAAACTGATTTCATACTTGCAGGGCAATTCAAGGCCTAAAGTCTATTCCAACACCTTGCTGACATTGCCAGGAAGCGTTTGCAATCAAGAATCAATCCTAACACGCGAAGAATTGAAGAACACGAGCCATACGGTTTGCTTTGTTTTCCAATTTGACATATCATGATTCATGTGCTTTTAATTGGTTTTCTTGTTTGATTTACACTAATAGGTACCTTCTGAAGCGATTGGTATAAGTTAATTGACCTAACGCTGCCTGAATGCAAATCTACCATGGACGAAAATTAGGTTTTCAGAAGCTTCAAATTAGGGCTTTAGGTATCAGGAAAAATTGGACTAAGCCATGACCATGGTTGAATTCGTCAAGGCCAGACGAATTCAACCAACCTCTCGCGCTCAATTTATGTTGATTCCTCCTCTATTCGCTATTTTTCACTATTCCACTTAGTGGGGGTTTAAAACACCCGCTACTTGTTTCATGTTTGCAGGAAGAACAAGGAAGAAGATGGACGTGGCATTACGCTACTGGAAGATTCAAATATTAGCGCGTTTTTTTTTATATTTCAGCATAATTGGCTTTTTCATATATTATATTTGTTATGTATATTGTTTACAAACGCGTTGCCTAGCTCAGATGGTGGAGGACATCTGTTGCAAGCATTGGGACCTGAGTTCGATTCCCAGGTCCCCCCATATAATTCATAATCTTTTTTCCAACGCGTTCCAATGCATTGCATGTCAAAGATCTATCATGAGCCTTCAATACTCCATGTGCCAAGTGGCTGTGACCATCAATCTAAAGGCTGCAGGGGGAGGTCTATCATACGCCTGGGTCAACCAACGTGCACATGATCCCTGAAAAGTCAGCAAGGCCTTTGTTCTAATGGGCCAGAATTCCACAAACACCTCCACATGGGCCAGACACCCCCCTTTGTTTGTATTTTAAATTTAATTTCCTTTTCTTTTTAATTCTTTTATTTGCTTTAATTATTTTTGTTTAATTCACCTAAAATAATTTTCTTTTCATAATAAAAACAGAAAATATCAAAAATACAAATATATTTAATTATTTATTAATTTCTTCACTAATTAATTTTTGTAAATAAACTCTAATAATTAATTTAGTTTAATTTAGGTATATATTTTAATCTTTTTTCTTAATAAATAAAAAATGTATAGAATTAGGTTTTGACATTTTTATCTTTTTTTTCTTAAATTAATTATTAATCATCATTATTTATCATTATTATTAATTATCATTAATTTTTGTACATAAATATGTAAATAATTAATTAGCTTAAATTAGGTTAACTTTGACATTTTCTTTAACAATTAAAATAATTTAGAACTAGGATTTCACTAACTTTAATTTTAATTCTTTTCTTTATTTCTATATTAAATACCAAAAACATAAAAAACATTTTCTTTCCTTTAATTAAATAATTAATTAGCCTTTAATTTAATTTCTCAAAAGGGTCAAAACCCTCGGACGTCCAATTTTAATTTCTATTTCGCGCATTATTTTTCTTATTGATCATTATGTAACTGCTCTCCGGATGTAATAGTAATTAGGTCTCTTTTACTTTCCGCATCTTTATCAAAAAACGGGTCTTTGTATTTTGGCGATGTATAGACCCGCGCCTTGTAATAGCGTAGCTTTTATCTTTCTGTATTTTACTTTCCGCACTCTTAAATTCTAACTTTGTATGAAAGAATGTATGGTAATTAAAAACAAGCGTAGCTCACAATGCCATGATCAAAGATAAAACAATACATGAAAACAACACACAAATACACCCACCACTTCTAGGGTACGCCTCACTTGTTGCCTTCGAAATGTGGTCGTCAAGTATAGGACGTTTTAGCGGTCCTTATGTCCATGATCCAGTCGCCTCGAAACAGTTGCCTCGAAACAGTTGCCTCGAAATAGTTGCCTCGAAACAGTTGCCTCGGATTAAAAAAGGATCAAGGACATAAGGGTAGCTTCTAAGGTGTCCTACTGTTGCTTCGGTGACCACACTGTCCCTATAATCGAATTGACCCGAACACCTTCAACGGTGGTGCTACCTACCTCTCAATGGTGGGATGGCACTACCTAAAGGACTTTTACACAGCCTAATTCCTTAGGGTAGGTAGATGACTCCTGAATACTTGCTCTCTTCAAAAACAAATCAAAATCTTTTCACACCGACACTTTCAAAAGCTTTCAAAACAAATTTTTCAAACACTCTTGAGGACAGATACAAGAGTCATTCAGAAATCTTTCAATGAAACTTTTTTCAAACCCACACACATTTGAAAAGCAAACATCTTTTGAAAACATAAGAGCAAGTACCTAAGAGCCCGTGGATAACCACGGATAGAAAGGGTGCTAACACCTTCCCTTTCTATAAATCTACCTCCCGAACCGAGAAACAATCTCATAAGGAATTTTGCTATGCTTTTGTCCTGTCCATGTTGGAGAAAATAAAAGATGGTGGCGACTCTTGCTTACCGCGACATTTCGCGAACCAGCGTTAAACAGTCAGTTCTAAATCCACCGATCACACAATGCTTTGTACTTTGTTGCATAGAGTTGTTGGACACTTTAAGCATGCCCTTCTGATTTTGTATGTTGAGTGTGTGTAGAAGAGATAAGTTAGAGCCTCAAGGAGAGCTAACTTTGTGATTAAAGGTACTTTGCAAGAATGGCAATGTCAACTTTGTGCCAAAAATGGAAAGATCACTTGGACAATGCTTAAACCAAATGGACCATAGCTCAAAAGTTTGTGTAAACATTAAATTATGGTAAGATTTGCAAGTCACAAGGCCTGTAAAGTAAGATTATGCAGCACATCGTGCCAATTGGATTATATGTTCTTCAACAAAAATGGCTTGCAATTCAAGAATAAATGTCCAACTTCAGTCCCTTGAATCGCCTAGCTCAAATATGATAAATTCATGCTCTTTGGTGTTTTGGAAAGATTGAAACACCCTCTAAGACTTTCATGTTGACCATTTATGTTAAATCAAACTGGAACTTGATGAAAATTGGCCAAGAAGTTGGGATAAAAACCTGACCAAAACTGCTAAAAATTTCTGAGTGTTTAATGAAAATGCCATGACTTCATGAACTTATAACTTGAGATCCAAGCATATTTAGGAGAAGTTGTGTAAAGAAATGATGAAGATATCATGGAGATCTACAACTTTCATGTTGAAAGTTTCCCTTGAACCATCTTGCATCTTGGTGAAAGAATGGCATGAAGTGATGAAATTATCATGTATAAAGACACTTAGAAAATTTCTAAGTCTTGGAAATCTTGACTTTTCAAGTTGACTTTTGACTTTCTTGACTTAATGATCAAGCTTGATATTCTTAAATGTCTTGATGAAATTTCATCTTTGGAATGTAATGTTGACCAAAAAGTCAAAGTTTGACTTTCTAGTATACAATTGACCATTTTGCCCTCTTGCCAATTCCAAGCCTAAATTGATGCATCAGTGCTGCAAACTTGATGTCATAAAAGATCTTGTGAGAAAATCCTTGAGAAATGAGAGGGCAAATTTTGGGGTACAACAATATCCATGCATAGGAACTTTTTCATGTTTTCCCTCACGAGGTTCAGGTACTCAATCAAGCGGTCGTTCTTGGCCTGGTATTCCCCCTTCACCTGGGAGACAACGAGCTGAGAGTCAGTAAATATATATATTTCTTGGGCGCCCAAATAGTCGGCCAGCCAGAGTCCTGCGAGCAAGGCTTCATATTCAACTTGATTGTTTGATGTGGAGAATGTAAAGACGAGCAAATGTTTGATTACTACGCCCTCCTCAATCTCGAGAAGGATGCCCGCTCCACTCCCTGTCGAGTTGGATGCTTCATCGACGAAGATGGTCCATTTTTGGGCACCCTCTGCAGGGGACTCAAATACGGTCATTTCCACGATGAAGCCGGTCAGTGCTTGAGATTTGAGAGCTTTTCTGCTTTCATATTGGATGTCGAATTCTGCCAATCCTAAGGACCAGTTCAGCATTCGACAGACCATGTCTGGTCGCCCGAGCAGTTGCTTGATGGGTTGGCTATTTTGTAATGTGATCGTGTAGGCCAAGAAGTAATGCATGAGTCTTCTTACAGCATTAATGAGGGCTGAGGAAAACTTTTCAATCTATTGATATCTGACCTTAGGGACTTGTAATGTTTTGCTCGTGAAGTAGACGGGCTTCTGCCCATCTGCGATTTCGCGAATGAGGACTACACTAACGGCTTTCTTTGAGATGGCCATGTAGAGAAAAAGAGGTTGACCCGTCTCTGGCCTTGAAAGCACAGGCGATTGTGAGAGGTCCTGCTTGAGGTGGAGGAAGGCTTGCTCTCACTCCTCAGTCCACTCAAATTTCTCTTCTTTATGGAGGAGTGTGAAAAATGAGAGTGCGTGTTGTGCAGACTTTTCCACGAAACGAGAAAGCGAGGTGAGCATACTGTTCAGGACTTGGATGGGTTTTTTCGAGTTGGACATAGGTATTTCTAAGAAGGCCCTACATTTGTCGGAGTTGGCTTAGATTCCTTGCTCTGTTAAGTATAAGCCGAGGAATTTTCCCGCCCTAACCCCAAAAGTGCATTTTTGGGGGTTAAATCTCATTTTATATCTCCTCGATCGGTCGAAAACCCTTTTGAGATGGGCTGTGTGGTTGGTTCTGCTCGAGATTTGACGATCATGTCATCCATATACACCTTGATTGTGTCCCCGATTTCTCCAAAAAAACCTTGTTCATCATTCTTTGGTACGTCGAGCCGGTGTTTTTTAGGCCGAATGACATTACATTGTAGTAGTAATTTCCCGATTTGGTCATGAAAGTCGTGAGTTATTTTTCGCTAATTTCTATGGGAATTTGATTATATCCTGAATATGCATCCATGAATGATAAAAATTTGTAGTCGACCAGCTTATCAATGTTAGGTAAGGGATATGCATCTTTGGGACATGCTCGATTAAGATCAGTATAGTCAACACACATGCACCATTTTCCATTACTTTTATTAACAAGTACAATGTTGGAGAGCTAGGTTGAATACCTGGCCTCGGGAGATTGCCTACGTTTATGTTGTACTACTGCCCTAGCGGCTAGATCCACAACAAGTTAGTGACAGGAGACCTTAGGGTCGAGTCAGAGCATCTCTGCAGCACTCCATGTAAACAAGTCAGCATTCTCCCTCAGACAAGCTTTGAGCTGCTTCCTCGTTAGGTCGGGGAGTCTGGCTCCAATCTTCGCGCCTTTGTTCGGGTCTTTACTGAGGAGAATTATTTCAAAGTCCCTGTCGGGGATGGGACGAAGGGGATCTTGTTCACCATTGCATACTTCGACTTCATCTTTATTAAAGTGGTTGTCGAGGTCGATGGAATAGACACCAGGTTGTGCCTTCTATTCTTCGACCCAAGCAGGCTTGGGTGGGGAGGGCGTTGTTCCACTGGCTGTCTTCGGTTTGATGTTGACCATGTTCTGGCCCTTTGAGGCTGCATTGAAGCACCTCCTCGTTGCTTGGATGTCCCCGAGAATGGTAGCGACGCGCCCCTTCTTCTGTAGAACTTCATTTTGAGGTGGACCTTTGAGGGCACATCGATTAGTTATGCCAGCATTGGTCTTCCCAAAATGAATTTGTAAAGGGATAGGAAATTAACCACTAGGAAGCAGACTTTGACTTACCCGGCGACCATTTCTTCCCCGAACATGACCAGTAGCTCGACATAGCCCTATGGTTTAGAAGTTAAACCATTAAAAATCTACAGGTCGGACCCCACGTAAGGTGATAGGTGGGATTGCTCAAGTTGCAGTGTCTTGAAGAGTTGGGTGTACATGATGTTGACAGAGCTCCCCTCGTCGACCAGAATGTGATGCATGTCAAAGTTCTCCATCTTTTCCCTTACGAGCAGGGGGATATGGGAGTTGGGGGTTCCACCAGGAAGTTCCTTAAGGTAGAAGGTGATTGGCTCAGACTTTCCTTAAAACCTATCGAGGGTTAAAGTCTAGACAGGAGTTACGTCTATCAATTCTTCAAGCTTCCTTTTAATCGAGTTCATAAAAGATCATTTATTCCCCTGACCAAAATGACCATGATGGAGGGGAATTTCTCTCATCTTCTATGGGTGCACATCGGTTCCTCGTCTTCGATATCATCGGGGACATAAAAGTCCTCGGGTTGAGAGACATACATGGCCACATTGAGGGGATGGGGGATGTCGTTTTTCCTGTACTTCCTGAGCCTCCCCGCTTTGATGAGTGTCTTGATGGCGTCCTTTAGGTGGACGCATTCTTAAGTCACGTGGTTGTGACTCTGGTGGTATTGGCAGTACTTGGTCCTGTCTACCCCAGGCTTGGAAGGTGTAGCTTTGGGTCGACGGCCTCCTCCATCTCTGAAGTCGGTATTGGCGCACTCGGCAAGGATGCACTCGCGGGGAGCGATTAGCGGAGTGTACTCGTTGAAACAGCTAGCGGGCCCTCTATGCTCGCGAGGGTCACACGGTTTCTTATCCTTTTTCATATCCCTGGGTCTCCTAGAGGTCCCCGCTTCATTGTGCCTTGAGGCACTGGTCGTTCCGCGGTTCTTGGAATTGCGGACATTACTGGCGGCCTTTTTCTCTTTGTACTTCATGTACGCCTGAGCTTTGTGGAGGATATGGTCAAATGATCTTGGGAGTTCGATGCTAACGTCCTACGGAATTCGCTGCCTGGAAGAAGGAATTTCTTGAGTAGGTACCTTTTCATGCAGTCGGTGGTGAAAACCTGGATTGCCTCTCGATTTAACCAGACAATGTAGGCATGGAGAGATTCGTACCTTCCTTGAATGATGGCTTTGAGTGACGCCTCAATTTTGGGGTGTCGCTGAGAAGCTGTAAAGCTATTGGAAAACTGGCTCATCAAATTTCTCCAAGAGGTGATGGAATCGGGGGCGAGGCCTTTGTACCAGTCCATAGTTGTTTTCCTCAAGGTAGTGGGGAACAACCTGCATTTGATTGCACCCCCGACATTGTGGAATTGGAGCATTGCTTCGAAGGTGTCGACGTGATCGTCAGGATCCGTGGAACCGTCGTAGCTATTCATATATGGAGGTTTCTCCATTCCCTTAGGTATAGGAGCCTCCATAATAGCCTAAGAGAGGGGATTGTGGGTGTTGTACCCCAAAATTTGCCCTCCTCTTTTTCACAAGAAATCATAGCTTCGGGCTTTTCCTGATTTTTCAGATTGGCTCAAGAATCAGTCAAACAGACTTTTTCTTATCAGTCTATCCAAATTAGGGTTTTCATGGACTCTGGAACAGTTCAAGCAGATTACTAGGGTTTGGTTGAGTTTGGCTCAGGGTTTGATCAAGCAGATGCTTCTTTGACAGTGAATCCAACACTAGGGTTTGCGCGCGCATTCTCAGAAGGAATTGATTCTGCAGTTCTTTTCAATTGGCTCTGGGACATGGGTTGAGACTTCTGATTGAAAGTTTGAAGTTTAAGTTTGATCAGTGAGAAAAAGGACATGTGGATGTTTGTTGTTTAACTGTGCAATGCTTTGGATTATTCGGAACACCGGACGTTTATTGATTATTTATCATTTCTAAGTTAAAATTATTGGATATTGTCCAGTTATTATAATTCCAGAAATATAAATAATTAAATAAAATAATTGAAGAGGAATTAAAAGAGAAGTCTGACAAAAAAGATTTGTTTATTCATTTTGAATTGTTTGTTACAGATATTATTTGAATACTGTAAATTCATTTACAGTTATTTACATTAATATTATTACAAATAATTAAAATTAAATAAAGCTATATCCTAAATGTCTTGAAATCTTCATCTTATAATTACATCCTTTGCTCAACTGATTTTTACCAGCAAAAAGAAAAGGAAGAAGTCAAATGCAGATGAATTAAAAAAAAAAGCAGACAGATATTTAAAGCTCATCATTAAAAGTGATTGGCCGGAATCAGTTTGTTCACCCTCTCTGCAAATCACAAGAGAACTCTTGGTTCACAAAGAGGGATAGAAAATTATCTTGTAAGCATTGGAATTAATTAAATGTACAAGGCTGCATAGTTTCAAATTGCAAAGTGTCAACAAAAATGTCAAAATGGACAAACTGAATATGCCAAACAAATTACAAAGTCCAAACTGAACTGCACATATGCAAACTGAAAAAATGCCTAACCAAGTGCAAAGCTGTCAAACTGTCAAAAGATTGCCAACAAGATATCAAAGCAATGCAGAAAATTTGGGACAAGTACAATATGCAGAGGAAAGAAACAATGCAAGCAACATATTTAAACATTCATCATTTTCAAGGCCAAGACTTTTTCAGAGCAAGTACAGTCTAAAGCAATAAAAAATGCTTTTCTGTGGAAAGAGAAAAGAGAGAGAGAAGAGGCTTACAGTACAGCAGGCTTAGAAAAAAAGATATAAGCAAAAGTTCAGAACAGAACAAAAGGGAGGGCAGAACAATACATAGAAAATATATCACAAAAGCATGTCAACCTGCATAAACAAGCCTTAAAGCCTGTAAACACAAAAACCAGAACAAACAGCCTGCCTACAAACATCAAACTAGTTCACACAAAACTGTAACATCCTGCCTTCCAACTTACAGCAAGACAAGCCTAGTAAGAAATTCAAAACGACAGCATTCAAGCAAACCTTTCAAAGCAAGCCTCAAGCCTGTTTCAAGCCATCAAAACCGGCCTTTATCCCTGTCAAAGGAAAACTATCTCAAACCTGTTTCTAACACAGAACCATAAGCCTCAAAACACAAACTTGTAAAAAAACTGAAGCAAGCCTCTAAGCAGAAGCCAATAACAATGAGCCTGTAAATTCCCAACAGTTTTCAAACCAGAAACCCCAACAAACTTTCATCAAAAAGCCCAACCAAAAAAAAATCCAAGCATCAAAAGCCTTAGTCAAACAAAACTAAAACAAGCAGACAATAAACTTGTACCAAATATCCAAATCAAAGCATTCAAACCAACAAAACCCTCAGAATGACTTCATCATAGGGTAGCACATCAGGCAACTCAGAATCGACAACAAGTATCTCAGGGCTAGCAAGCAGAAGAAGAAAAGGAGTTTCAGAGGAAAAGAAGTTGTACAAGGGTTTTCAGATATTCATCATAAAACAATAAAAGCAAGATACAAGTACCAGATTTCCAGTAAAGCTCACAGCTTCATACTGCCTCCGCCTGGCCGCATGAGACATGCCTCTAGCCCATTCCTCCGTCTCCAAAAGCCAACAAAGGTATAATTCTTCTTCCCTTTTCTTACACACCTCACACAACAATAATAACACAAAGATGAGAATTTGTCAAAGATTAAAAAACATGCGAAACTTTAAACCCTAAAGCGTAAGACGGACATAAATGGGAAATCATTACCTTACAACATCGCCTTGCTTGACCATGGAGGGAGGAGGAGACGGACGGTGGCGCCTAGTGGCCATGAGCGGAGGTTTGCTCAGAAAACTTGCTTAAGAAAGACGAAGAAGACGATGAATGGAAGCGACGCTGTTCAACAACAAACCCTTGCTCTGAGACGTTTTCTCAAACCCTAAACAAATTTGCAAAACGTGTTCTGGGCCTTGCCCCATCCAAACGCCTAAACCCATAAATTCCAGGCGCATACCCCCCTTTCCTAATCCTATCTATTTTTGTTTGGGCCCAACGCCTCCTAAAGCCCACATCATTCTTTTTTTTTATATTTTGAAAACCAACACTTTTTTTCATAATTTAATTCTTTCTTTTCTTTATTGTTAATTAACATACTAATTTTTCATATAAAAATGTTGCTAATACTTTTCATTATAATTAAAAATACATAAATATTAGATTCTATTAAGTTTAAACATTTTTTTTCTTTTATTAAAACCTTTTTTGTTTAAATTTAAACCTTGTATAAAACATTAATAAAGAATACATAAAAAAATAGAATTTTTTTTAAAGTTAAATATTTCTTTTTTAATTAAAAACTTTTGTTTATACATGATCAACAAAAACCCAAAAATAAATAAATATTTAATAATGCGTTAGGTTAATATTTGCATCACTTGTAAATAATCACATACACTTTCACAAATACTTTTATTTCTCTTTGATTCTTATACTTTGCTATATTTTACAATGAGAATATGACGATTCAATTTGGTTGTAAATATTATTTGGACACTACTATCCTGATAAGTCTCATCCCCATTTGTAAACATTTGTACCCTCACTCCCGGATACTTATTTGTAATAGCTTAGACTTTAAATTCCCGCAATTTATCGCTTTCTATATACTGTATAGTAATTAGGGTTTGTATGCGAAGATTCAAAATCAACCGCTAGATAACCTAATACAAGATAAATGCATGACAATCAATACACAATTCACACTTGCACCCCTAGGGTAATCCCGCTTGTTGCCTTCAAAAATGGGCCATGTTGCATGTCAAGTACTTTGGCAAAACAAAAACAAATCAAATGATCATAGTCCCTCGATGACGCTTTCGAAGTTGCCTAAACAAAATGATCATAGTCCCTTCAAGCAAATTTCCAAAGACACTTGACACTATTGCTTTCATGGTCTATACGATGACCCGCGCTCGTCCCGTTAACATCCTAACACAAGATTGTCCACCAAATACAATGGTGGAACAATACTGTTAAAAGGGTTAAAACATAGAAAAATCTTTGAGTAAATTTAGGGGTAGACAACTCTTAGTTACTCGATCAAACTTGCAAAACACACTTGCCTACTTTCAAAATACACTTCACAAACACAACTTTCAAAACAACTTTCAAAAACATTGAAACATCTTTTCGAAAAGACAAACACCTTTGTAAAACATTCGAGTAAAGAATTGTTACAACGGTTGCCTAGACAAGGCATCTTTTTCAAAACATTTTCAAAAACACGCACACACCACCATTTCAAGCAATTGAAAATCAAGGCAAAGTGATCTAAAACAAGTAACTAAGAGCCCATGGATAACCATGGATGAAAAAGGTGCTAGCACCTTCCCTTTTCATAATCTACCCCCCGAAACCACGAAAACATCTCAAAGGTTTTTCCTGTGCTTTTTAAACCTTTCCTTTAGGATAAAATAAAAAGTCGGTGGCGACTCTTGCTAAACCGAACAAGTGCGAATACAAACGCAAAACTTCAAGTCAGTTCTCCCACGGTATCACAGAAATGGCGACTCTGCTGGGGATAATTTTAAAAGTGGGGTTACCTTAGGGTTTAGATCACCTTTACATACTTGCTTTGATTGCTTTGATTGCTTTACTTTTTGGGTCCTTGTTTGGGTTTGTTTAATCCTACACCCGGATTTGGGGGCACCTTTTTAGGTAAATAGCAATAAAACTGTGAGGGAACTGTGCGGGGTATACCGACATGGTTGAAGCAGTAAGCTATGTTAGTGCGACATATTTGTAAGTACCGGTAACCCTTGAGTTCAATCAAGGAGAGTACGGGGCCGCTGAGTGATGTCATGAAGCACTAACGAACTCTTAGAACCTTAATTGACCATCTTAGCCTTTTTAGGGATAGTGAGATGACCGACTTTGGTGCAGTCCGAAGTTGGTAGATACTCGATACTACACTCATTGAGGGTTGTTTTCTTGGAATATTTTGGTCGCCAGTTAAGTGGCTAAACCAAAACAATGAACACAGAAAATAATCCAATGATATTGAGCTCCTTAGAACCCGGTTTCTATGTTAGGACAGGATGAGCCAACTAACTTCAAGAGGGTACTTACCTACAAACCCCATGCAAGCCTAAACCTAAGGGCTTGTTTGCTTTGTGTGGATATGATTACTTGTATATACACTTACTTGCTTTTGCATACATGTACATAACATCATGACATCATACCATAGCATTTTTTACTAACCATTTCAAGGATCTCGAGGGTCTGTTGATCCAGGGTCACATTGAACCAGACGTCTACCAAGGGGCAAGAGGTTTTTTCCTATAAACAAATGCCATCAAAGATCAAGTGCAACAACTTGAATCAGGGGCTATGACCCACTTGACATGGTGAGCTTGATTCTCGTGGAAAGACATCCACCGGTGCAAAGTTGTCCAATCAAAGACCAAAGTTCAACCTCTAACATTTTCTTGTGTTTACCCCAAGAGATCCTTGAAAACATGCATCCACATATCATGTATTGCATCATGACAGTTTTTCCTTTTCAGGTTTCCTTATTCTCCTACTGTTCATTTCAGTAGAGATGGCTCTAGAGAGGACTGTCAAAGATATCCAGGATCAAAATGCTCAACTTCAGGAAATGTTCTTGAACCTGTCCCAGGGGCAAGAAGAAGTGAAAGCTCTCCTCACAAGGGGCTTGGTCCAGGAGAATTCAAGCAATGCCAGGAGTGATCAGTTGGAAAAACTTCAGTCTGAGCTGACAACAATGAGGATCCAAATGATGGGACAACTGGTGGGCCAGATGGCTCTCATCCAGGACTTGGCTCAAAGACAAGAGGAACTCAGAGTTCTCGTCAACCAACTGCTTCAGGACAACCAAGTGGGGAAAACATCTGAGGTTGAAGAGAAAGTCACCATTAAACACCCTTTGAGACAAGAAGACAAAGGAAAAGCCCCTCTACTTGCTTCAGGGTCACAAGCTCATCAGCAACCTCGTCAGCGTCAACGGGGTAATCGGCGTAAGCAAAATACGTCGGGAAGACAGTTCACTGAGACTGACATACCGTCATCTCTAATACTAGAGCGCTTGTTGGAGGTCAATCTGACTGCTTTGAGGGATCCTATTCGGAAGCCCAATACCTCCGCTCCTAACTATCATCCCGATGCATTTTGTGTATACCACTCCTATAGTCCGGGACATGACACTGACGACTGTTGGGCCTTGAAGAACAAGATTCAAGACCTGATTGACATTGGGGTGCTGAGATTCATGCCATATGGCGAGATGAAAATCTTCCATTAAGGGTTTCTCCACCTGAAGTGACAAAGCTCAAACTGAGAGACTTTTGTTCCATTTGAATTTTCAAAGTTGTAATTTCTTTTGTGATTCAAACAATTATCTATTGTTGTCAAACTTTGTTTCATTAATGCATTGTGTTGTACCCCAAAATTTTCCCTCCCATTTCTCATTGATTTCTCATCACAAAGCCCTTGGAGATCAAGATCCAGTTAGGGTTTCATCTGCTCAAGACTTCTCCTTGCACTGTTGACCCAAATTAGGGTTTGTGTTTGCACAAAGATGTTTTGACCAAAAATGCCCAAGATGACTTTCATGCTTCATAATTGGACTCCCAAGTTTACCCATATCAAGTTTCAAGTCTTGATTCCAAGTTTTGCCCAGTCAATTGGACAGTTGACCTAGAAATCAACTGTATTGGGGAAAAAGTCAACTGTGGCCAATTGACAGTCAAACCTCATAAAATTTGACCCACATCAATACTATGAACTCATATGAACCATTTGATCAAGTTTGGATCACAATTCCCCAAGAAATTTGATCAGATCACCAAAAGGGCAAAATGGTCATTTTTAGGGTTTTGACTGCACAAAGGCAATTTTTGACTGTTTGACCTAGCCAATGGCAAACCAAGCTCACACATGGACTCAAGGACCCCATGGAATTATCTTTACATGCTCAATAAACTCAAAAGATCCCAAGTACACAAGATTGACAGTTGAATTTCCCAGTCAATTGATCAATTTTGACTGTATACTGAAAAGTCAAACTTTGACTTTTTGGTCAAAATCAAGAGTCAAGATTAATTTTTCATCAAAACATTCCAAATCATGAAACTTGTTCATCAAGAAACCAAGAAATGCAAATTAGGGTTTAAAATGGAATTTTTCATAACTTAGAATTTTTCTAAGTTATGGAAAACCCTAATTTTTTCCCAACTTTGCCCCACTTTTTCACCAAGATTCATTTGGATTCAAACAAAAGTAAAAACATGAAAGTTGTAGCTTGTTGCATAATCTACAACTTTTATTCACAAAGTTTTCTCATTTGAAGCTTGTATCTCAAGTTACAAATTTTTGAATAAGGGCACTAAACCATTCTTAACTTAGTGAATTTTGACCTATTTTGACAAGGTTTTCTACCCCACTTCAAGGCCATTTTCCATACACTTCCACTTGGAATTTCAATTTTCATTTCAAAGATGGATTGTAGTACACATTCCAATCTTTCCAAAATGTCCAAGAACTCATCAAACAACCTCATAACTTGAGAGAATCGAATTTCACAATATGGTAAAAATTCACTTTTGTTCTTGACCAAAACATGATTCATAACACTATGCATTTTCAAAACTCAGCATGCCCCTTGATTACAGGCCTTTTATCTCAATTACACTCATAAATTTAATGCATATTCTTGGTGCCAAGACCATGTTCTTTGTGTTCTAACATTACATGAAGGTTTAATCCATTTATAGATAAAGCAAACTATCCATTTTTGCAAAAGTTCACTTTATGTCCAATTACAAATCCAAGCAGTACAAGCAAGATCTAATGGGCACAAGATTATGGACAAATCACTCTGATCAAGGAGAGTTTATGCAGCTCATTAGAGGTCCCCTACTGACCTAAAACACCAAGTTGCATTTTGTTGCTTAAAGTTGAAGAAAAGTGCCATAACACATAACAACTCTCATATCAGAAAACTAGAGCTTAGAGAAAGTTATCAAACACCTTTCAAACATTGATCTTAAGCAAAAGCACAAGCCTTTCCCTTCCAATACCTTCAAGAACTCAGAACCACCATCAAACTGCCAAAACAGAGTGACCTCTGCAGTTTGAGTGCCATCTTCCATTTCTCTCAAGCATTCTTGCCCAAACCAGTTCACATACATTCCCTAACACCTATGCAAGCTAACCAAAAGCAAAAGCACGACCTGTAATCACTCCAACCACTTCCACCATTTTCACATTTCTGACTTGCAGGTGCAGTTCTCTAGCTCGATTCAGAAGCTTTCAAGACAAAGTAAATATTGGAATAGCACCTCTGGACCTCAAGGAAGCTTTTCCAATCATCACCTTGCACTGAAAGTTCCTACATTTCTAGATAGAACTTCAACTGAACAGGTAAGTTTTTGAATTCGTATCTCTTTTATTAGGCATCATTAGCTTTAAGTTTGTGAATAAACAATGTTCTACTCATGCCACTGAACATGTACATTCTTTTACTTTTCATTTCTTTTGCCTGAGCTGTGAGAATTTGGAGTTTGAAAATGGCAGAAAACTTAGGTTAGGATTTGGGATTGTTAAAATTCTCTCTCATTTTTTAGAGTTAGGAGTTGTTCTTTATATATTTGGAATCGTGGTTTCATGCTTAACATCTTTTGTGTTGGAAGTTTGTTCAAAAAATCAAGGAATCAGGATATTCAAATGAAGCTTGCAGGCGCGCGTTTTTTGTTCAGAGGTTGAAGAAGAAGTGATCTGGGCTGGGCTTGTGTTGCATTTTCTTTTCACACCACATTTCTAAGTTCACACCCCCTGAGCCCATTTGTTTGATTTTCCTGATTTTTTTGATTTTTCTTTTTCATGTTGGCTTATTTATTTTTGCTTATAATATAAAAAAATAAAAAATATATTTTTATACCATTTTTCTATTTTTTTAGCATTTATTTGTTTATAGGAGTTATTTATACATAAATATAGATATATAGTATTTAGGATAAATAGAAAAAATAATACAAATATATTTGTTTTTTTTTCTGATTTTATTGCATTTTCCCTTTTGAAAATATTTTATACAAAACATATTTTTTTTATATAAATATTAATTATTATTATTTATATATATATATGATATTTATTTAGTAAATAATAAGGATATATATATATATATATATATATATATATATTAATATACTTAGGAGAAAATATCAAAAAATGTGCATATTTTATTTTTTAATATTTAATACTAAAAAAGGGCCTTTTTACAAATATACCATATTTATTTTATTTTTGTATGTAAATCATAAATATTTATTTGCATTAATTAATTGATATCCATTTTGATTAAAAAATTAGGGTTCTTACCCTAAATTTGAAAATACCTCAAAAATAATACCTTTTTATTTTCTTTTTTATTTTACATAAATAATACTTTTTTCATACATATAAAAATTCCTTTTGCATTCTTGCATATTTGTCTTATTTACCATTTAAATTATATATTTATTTATCTTGTAAATATTCATAGAAAATGATGTAATAGCTTAGATTCAATTTCTTGTCTAAATATCCCCATGTTGAAACATTGTACCCCCCTCACCATATTATTGTGTTGTAATAGCGTAGGATTTTAAATTTCGCACTTTATCGCTTTCTAAACATACTATGCTAGAATTAGGGTTTTGTATGCGAATAAAAATGAACAAAATAGTTGGACCTAATACAAGATAAATGAGCATGAAAAATGGACGACACATTTCACACTTGCACCCCTAGGGTATTCCATTTTGTTGCCTTCAAATAATTGGGCCATGTTGTATGTTGAATTTCTTTGGGTAAAAAAAAACAAACAATCAAATGATCATAGTCCCTCAAAATGTTGCCTAAATGAATGATCAAGTCCCTTTTAAAAATTGTCCAAAGACATTTAACACTATTGCAATTATGGTCTAAACGATGACCCGCGCCCGTCCTTTTCATCTCCTAAAACAAGATTGTCCACCAAATGCAATGGTGGAACAAAATTGTCAAAAGGTTTAAAACATAACAAAAATCTTTGAGAAAACTTTAGGGTAGATAAACTCTTAAGTACTTGTCAACTTTCCAAGAAAACACTTGCCTATTTTTTAAAACCCACTTCACAAACACTTTCAAAATCAACTTTCAAAAACCTTGAAACATCTTTTCAAAAGACAAAACACCTTTTGTAAAACATTCGAGTAAAGAATTGTTACAAGGGTAGCCTATACAAGGCATCTTTTCAAAACATTTTCAAAATCACACGCCAAGCACCATTTCAAACAATTGAAAACCAAGGCAAGTTGATCTAAGCAAGTACCTAAGAGCCCATGGATAACCATGGATAGAAAGGGTGCTAATACCTTCCCTTTCTATAATCTACTCCCCGAACCCAAGAAAAATCTCAAAGGTTTTTGCTGTGCTTTTTAAACCTTTCCTTAGGATAAAATAAAAAGTCGGTGGCGACTCTTGCTCAACCGAAACATTTGCGAAAACAAACGCAAAACCCTAGTCAGTTCTCCCACCGTATCACAGAACTGGCGACTCTGCTGGGGACGATTTTTAAAGTGGAGTAACCTTAGGGTTTAGATCACCCCCTTGCATGACTAATTGTTTGATTTGCTTGCTTTATACTTTGGCTCTATTGTTTGGGTTTACAATCCTCCACCCGGATTTTGGGAAACATTCATAGATAGCAATACATTGTGGAAACTGTGCGGGGTATACCGACACGGTCTAAGCAATAGCTATATTAGTGCGACATATTTGTGAGTACCGGTAACCCTTGAGTTCAATCAAGGAGAGTACGGGGCCGCTGAGTGATGTCACTAAGCACTAATGACCTAGAACCTTACTTGACCATCTTGGCCTTTTATTAGGGGTAGTGAGATGACCGGCTTTGGTGCAGTCCGAAGTTGGTAGATACTCGATACTACACTCATTGAGGGTTGTTTTCTTGGAATATTTTGGTCGCTAGTTAAGTGGCTAAACTAAAACAATGAACATTGAAAACAATCCAGTGATATTGAGCTCCTTAGAACCCAGTTACTATTTATAGGACAGGTTTTTAAGCCAACTACACTCAAGAGGGTACTTACCTATGAAAACCCATGCAAGCCTGAAATTAGGGTTTGGTGTGATTTGATTGTACATATGTTTTGTGCATACATCATAAACATCATAAAACATCATATGCATTCACTAACCATTTCAAGGGTTTTGGATCATCATCTTTGTTCTTGTTTTGTAGGACATGGAAATCCCTCGCAGAAATACCATTCAAGTCAACCTTTTGAGAATCTCTCCTTAACTCAAGGAGGTCACCTCAAGAATTCCGGAAAATTCATCCTTCAGTGAAAGACATGGTAGACTGCTCAGCCTAGTCAACACCAACATTGAAGAAGACATGATGAAAGTACTATTCCAGTTCTTTGACCCCCTTCACCACTGCTTCACCTTCCCTGATCATCAGTTGGTACCCACTTTGGAGGAGTTTTCTCAACTCCTAAGAATCCCTATCCTTAATCAACTACCCTTCAACGGTACGGAAAAGGAACCAAAGCCGGAAGATGTTGCGCGAGCATTACATCTTCAACCATCCGACATCAAGGGGCATTGGGAAACCAGAAGTGGCGTCAAAGGATTCTTAGCAAAATTCTTGTTTGAGAAGGCACAAGAATGTTGGAATTCATTGGACCTACAAGCCTTTGAAGAAATTGTGGCACTCCTTATCTATGGGTTGGTCTTGTTCCCAAATCCTGACCAATTGGTAGATGTCAACGCCGTCAAAATCTTCTTGTCCAGAAATCCAATACCAACATTGCTTGGGGACATCCTTCACTCATTTTACACACGAACAATGAGAAAGAGGGGTGTTCTCATGTGCTGCACTCCTATCCTTGCAAGGTGGTTTATTTCGCACCTTCCACAATCTGTCTTGAAGAATGACCAAGGTACAAGGTGGTCCCAACGATTGATGACTCTTACTCATTCTGATGTGCATTGGTGTTCTCGGTCCAGAGAAAATGTCATCATCGTCGATCGTTGCGGAGAATTTCCTAATGTTCCTTTACTTGGAATTAGGGGAGGTATCACCTACAACCCTTGCCTAGCTTTGAGGCAATTTGGATATGCACGGAGGGATGGCCCTCATGACATGTTGATTCCTAGCCTAGTTTTTGACTTCGACAACGATGCGCAAGGACTTCGCCAAAGATTCATCAGAGCTTGGGGAAAACTCAACAAGGTTGATAGCAAGACTCTGGGACACAAGAACTCCATCCCTCTTGAGCCCTATCTCAAGTGGGTACGAGCCCGAGCCCAAAGTCTAATGATGCCTTATCCTCATGTTCTCCCTATGATTAAAGAGTCCGTCAATGAAGGAGAGGTTCCCTACACCATCCTACATCCATACATGCCTACATCGTGGGAGGAAATGCAGAAAAGTTGGATTCAACTCAAGGAGGAACGGAACACTTTTGAAGCTAGCTACTACGCCAGTGAAAAGAAGGTTCTAGAGCTTACCCGCCGACTCCACGAGCAAGAGGCCCTCAACACCTACATCGCACCAAAGAGGATGCGCAATGTCTTTCTGCCTTAAGAAGTTTATTTTGTAACATTTGGCCCATGGGGCATTTATGTACTAACAAATTTCTTCTTATTAATATGAAGTGCGTTCATCTTTGTCTGAAACAATTTTGAATGTCCTAAATCCTTGAATGCATTGCATACATCAGCATACCATTCATCATGTGCATAAGCAGGTCTCACTCCAGATTTCCTTATCTGTCTGCTGTTTATTTCAGTAGGATGGATCTCGAGCAAACAGTCAAAGACCTACAAGCCCAGAATGCACAGTTCCAGCAACTCTTGATGACTTTGGTTAAAAGTCAAGAGGATATCAAGACTCATTTGGAGAATAAGGACCCAATGAAGAAGAAAAAGAGGATCGGGGTGGCTACTTTGGGGAGAAGATTTGACAGAGAAGCTTGGAGAGTGCTTGAATTTCCTCCTACTTCTGATGAAGGGACTAGTAAAAGAGATCGAGTTGCGGTGCCTTCCGAGTCTGATGCGGAGGAGGAAGAGGTTGAAGAGGATGGAGATTATTCTGACCAGCAATACCCTCCAGCTGATGATAAATACAAGGGTTTAGAAGACAGATTGGCCGCCATGGAATTACAAAGAGTGCCGGGTTTGGATTTCGAAGACTTGGGCTTGGTTGCCAGAATTGTGATTCCCCCAAAATTCAAAGTGCCAGTGTTTGTGAGGTATGATGGGCTATCCTGCCCCAAAATGCATCTCAGGTCCTACGTGAGAAAGATTCAACCCTATACGGCAGATAAAAACCTCTAGATTCATTTCTTTCAAGACAGCCTGTCGGGAGCTCAGTTGGAGTGGTTTTATCAGCTAGAAGGAACCAGTGTCAGAAATTGGGAAGATTTGGCCACCGCTTTCTACAAACAATACCAGTATAATTCTGATCTTGCTCCTACTCGTACCCAACTTCAGGGTATGTCACTAGGAACAAGTGAGGGATTCAAAGAATATGCACAAAAATGGAGGGATTTGGCTGGCAGGGTGCAGCCTCCTTTAACCGATCGTGAGCTTGTTGATACGTTTCTCGGGACCCTATCTGGGCCATTTTTCAATCATCTAATTGGTAACTCTTCCGCGGGGTTTACCGATTTAATCTTAACCGGCGAAAGAATAGAAGCTGGCATCAAGTCAGGAAAGATTCAAAAGGGTGTTACTGCAAGTGTTGAGAAGAAGCCTTTTAAGAAGGAGACAGCTATGGTATATTCTCAGAAAAGAGCAGGGAAGATGGAGCGTCGGCCAACTGTGGGGGCCGTAATGATTCAAAACACTCCAAGTGAGCAGCCTCGCTATAACCAATCCAGACCAAATCAGCAACGGGTGGAAAGGCCACAACGGCAGTTCACCCGTATTAATATGACTCCAGCGCAAGTTCTTCCTCATCTATTGAAGTTGAATCTTGCCACCATCAAGGAGGCGCCAAAGAATGTGAATACGTCCTCCCCGCATTATCATGCCAATGCTAAATGCGCCTACCATTCAGACAGTGTTGGACATGACACCAATGATTGTTGGGCACTCAAGCATAAAATCCAAGACCTGATAGAGGCTAAAGAGGTAGAGTTTGACGCTCCAGAGAAACCTAATGTGATATCTGCACCTATGCCGAAGCACGGCCGAAATATCAATGCCATTGAAGAGGATTTGTATGTTGCTGACGTCAGTGATCTGACTACTCCACTGCTAACCATTAAGTTGAATTTGTTAAGGGCCGGGATCTTCCCGGGATGTAAAGAAGACTGCTACTGTTGCCACTCTCTTCCGTTTGATTGTCCGCTATTAAAGAAAGGCATCCAAGGCCTTATGGATAGCCGACAAATTTTGTTCGAAAAAGTTTCTGCTGTTCCAGTTCATGTTGAAAATGTCTCAATCATAACCATTCACGCCAATCTTTCCAAGGCCGTCAAAAAGCCAGTTAAGATTACACCAGCTGCAAAATCTGTTCCTTTAAAGATAACAATGCCAGGGCCTGTTCCCTATGTTTCTGAGAAGTCGATACCTTGGAACTATGGTGGTGACATCTACTACCATGGTATCAAGCAAATCGAAGTAATTGAAGAAAGTTCGGATGATGAAGAAGCCAGCATTAGTAATATTGCGGGCACCAGCAAAATCACCAGGAGCGGGAGAATATTTTCTCCAGAGATTGCCCCTCCAAGAGCAGTCTTTGGACCCTCATCAGCTAAAGAAGTCATCCTTGCACCAGTAAAACTCTCTGCTAGAACTCCTTTGATTGAAGAAGTTGTTGTTCCTAGTGCTGTCTCTCCTACCATTGCTGATAAAGGAAAGGGAATATAAGATGAGCCCGCCAGGACGAGGGCTCAACCCTTGGTGATCCCGGAAACCTCCAAGAAAGAAATGGACGAGATTTTGAGGATAATCAAGAGAAGTGATTACGATGTGGTGGAACAGTTGGGGCAAACCCCCTCCAAGATCTCCATGCTGGCACTATTGCTTTGCTCAGAAGCGCACGCTAAAGCTTTGATTAAGTTTCTGAAGGCAGCTCATGTGCCCCAGGAAACCTCTGCGAATCAATTTCAACATTGCGTGGCTAGCCTGACTGCGGACAATGGATTAGGTTTTTCTGATGCCGACCTAACCCCTAAAGGCCGAAACCACAATGATGCTTTGCATATTTCGATCGAGTGTCGCGGAACCACTCTTGCACATGTTTTGGTTGATACCAGTTCGTCGCTGAATGTTTTGCCTAAGAAGGCCTTGGACCGGCTAGATTGCGAAGGGTTGGAATTGAAGCCGAGTGATATTGTCGTCAGAGCTTTCGATGGGTCGAAGAGAATGGTCCATGGAGAGGTTGAAATTCCCATCAAGATAGGTACTGAGGTGTTTAAATCCACTTTCTATGTAATGGACATCCGTCCATCATACTCCTGCCTGTTGGGTAGACCTTGGATACACCATGCTGGGGCAGTCACCTCCTCCTTGCATCAGATGCTGAAATATCCTGTCAAGGGAAAAATCATCACTGTTCACGGCGAAGAAGAGTACATGATTAGCCACTTAAATTCTTTCCGGTATGTGGAGGTTGAAGGAGAGTTCATTGAGACACCGTTTCAACATTTCGAAGAAGTTCTTCCTGAAATAGCAGTAGCAAAGTTGGCAGCTGAGACACCGAGGCAGATGGCCAGGATGGCATCTCTGGAGGATGCAAGGGCCGCAATTAAAGAAGGGAAGAATTCAGCATGGGGGAAGTTACCCGACTTTCTGCATAAGACTGACAAGTTTGGATTAGGGTTCACAGCCGCTGGCCAGAAAGCTATGCGCCAGTCAAAGATTGAAAGAGCGCCCGTCAAAATTTCTCCTTACCAAATCAACGCCCTGGAAGATGAAGACAAGGAAAGCAACATTGAAGAGTGGATTTATCCAACTGTCAGAGGAGGATTGAGCAATTGGGAGGCTAAAGACTTTGTCCCTATCACTTTTATTCATCAGTAATTTATCTGTTAAACATTTCCTATTTGGTCTGTAATATTTTACTTTCAAACAATCCGTACACTATCTTTTCACCTCCTGCCTTGCCCGGGGCATGTAGGTCCACTTGTAAGGGTTTTGAATATTTTTCATATTCATATGCCATGTTTAATGATTCATTGGACGTTTTTCATTTGATAAACTGCTTATGTTCATTTTCTTTCCTTTTGCATTTTTTGTTTAAGGATGGCTATCCCTTACACACACCCACACTCACCAATGCAGGTACCCATCCACTCCGGATTCCATGGGTGACTATTCTGTTGTATCTTTCAATAACTCTGAAGATCTGGTCAATCTAGCCGAGTATGAAGATGACGAAGGTTGTGAAGTACCCGGGGAACTAGCCAGACTTCTGCAACAAGAGGAAAGGGCCATCTTACCGCATGAAGAGCCATTGGAAGCTGTTAACTTGGGAACCGAGGAGGATCGGAAGGAGGTGCAAGTGGGTGCCAACCTGGAACCAAAAGTCAAGGAACGCCTGATACAGTTGTTGAATGAGTATGTTGAAATCTTCGCTTGGTCCTATGAAGATATGTCGGGTTTAGACACAGACATCGTGGTTCACCGTCTCCCCACAAGAGAAGACTGTCCACCAATCAAGCAAAAAGTTCGCCGAATGAGGCCTGACATGTCCGAAAAGATCAAAGCAGAAGTAATGAAGCAATTCGATGTTGGCTTCCTGGCTGTTACGTCCTATCCTCAATGGGTCGCTAACATCGTACCGGTACCGAAGAAAGATGGCAAAGTCAGAATGTGTGTGGACTACCGGGATTTGAATAGGGCCAGCCCTAAAGATGATTTCCTGCTACCTCATATTGACATCTTGATCGACAATACAGCTCAGCATAAGGTGTTTTCCTTCATGGATGGATTCTCGGGCTATAATCAAATCAAAATGGCCCCCGAAGATATGGAGAAAACAACTTTTGTCACACAGTGGGGCACTTTCTGTTACAAGGTGATGCCGTTTAGGTTGAAGAACGCAGGGGCAACTTATCAACGCGCCATGGTAGCTTTATTTCATGACATGATACATCATGAGATTGAAGTTTACGTAGACGATATGATAGCTCGGTCACAAACAGAGGAAGAGCACCTTGAACATCTGGAAAAGCTATTTGCCAGGTTGAAAGAATACAAGCTCAGGCTGAATCCAAGTAAATGCACTTTTGGAGTTAGGTCTGGTAAACTCCTGGGATTCATTGTAAGCAACAAAGGCATTGAAGTCGATCCGGCAAAAGTAAAAGCAATACAAGAGATGTCGGCTCCCCGTACTGAAAAGGAGGTTAGAGGGTTCTTGGGGCGCATAAACTATATTGCCAGATTCATCTCACATCTGACTTCTACCTGTGAGCCAATTTTCAAGCTCTTGAAAAAGGATCAGGTAGTGGAATGGAACGATGATTGTCAAGCTGCTTTTGATAGAATCAAGGAGTATTTGCTAGAACCTCCTATTCTGATGCCACCCGTCGAAGGAAGACCATTGATCATGTATTTGACCGTCTTGGATAACTCAATGGGGTGTGTTTTGGGCCAGCATGACGAGTCTGGTCGAAAAGAGCATGCTATTTATTACCTTAGTAAAAAGTTTACCGACTGTGAGACTCGCTACTCACTGCTCGAGAAAACTTGCTGCGCTTTGGTATGGGCTGCTCGCCGACTAAGACAGTATATGCTGACTCATACTACCTTGTTGATATCCAAAATGGACCCTATCAAGTATATCTTCAAGAAGCCCGCTTTATCTGGAAGGATAGCTAGATGGCAAATGATCCTAACCGAGTATGACATCCAGTACACCACCCAAAAAGCTATAAAAGGGAGTGTACTAGCTGACCATCTGGCTCATCAGGCTATCGAAGACTATCAACCCATGAGATTTGACTTCCCAGACGAGGACATCATGAATTTGAACAACGTTGAAAGTAACGGACCGTATGACGGACCCGAAAAGGGATCCCGATGGACCCTGTACTTTGATGGTGCTTCAAATGCACTTGGAAACGGTATTGGCGCAGTACTCATTTCTCCGGAAGGTTGTCACACTCCTTTCACGGCCCGACTTTGCTTCAGCTGCACAAACAACATGGCTGAGTATGAAGCTTGCATCTTTGGTCTCGAGGCTGCTATAGACTTGGGGATCAAATCTTTGATCGTATTTGGGGACTCGGCTTTGGTCATCAGCCAAATCAAAGGAGACTGGGATACCAAGCATCCTAATCTTATCCCATACAAAGAACATGTCCTGACATTGTTGCCTCATTTCGAGCAAATTACCTTCGAGCATTTCCCGCGAGAAGAGAATCAGCTAGCCGATGCTCTAGCCACAATGTCCTCCATGTTTAAACTCAACTGGGATAACGAGGCTCCCCAAATCACCATCAAGCGAATGGATGAACCGGCACATTGCCACGAGATTAATACCGAAGAAGTAGTGGAACAACCTTGGTTCCATGAAATCAAAAGATATCTCGAGACTAGAGATTATCCTGAAGGAGCTTCCGTAAATGACAAGAAGTTCTTAAGGAAATTCGCTGCTAAGTTCTTCCTGAGCAACGACATCCTTTACAAACGAAGCCATGATTGTGTATTACTCCGGTGCGTAGATAAAGCTGAAGCAGAGTTGATCATGACTGATATACACAGTGGCACATTTGGCACTCACTCGAGCGGGCATACAATGGCTAAGAAAATCCTAAGGGCAGGCTATTATTGGTCTACCATGGAGGATGACTGCCATCAACATTCCCGTACTTGCCACAAGTGTCAAGTCTATGCTGACAAAGTTCATATCCCTCCGGTTCCTCTCAACGTCCTGACTGCTCCGTGGCCCTTTGCAATGTGGGGCATTGATATGATTGGAGAGATCAAGCCCACGGCTTCCAATGGACATCGCTTCATCCTGGTTGCCATTGACTACTTCACTAAATGGGTCGAAGCAGCTTCCTTCGCCTCTGTCACCAAAAATGTGGTTGCCCGCTTTATCAAGCAAAATCTCATATGTCGGTATGGTGTTCCAGACAGGATCATCACGGACAACGGTACAAATCTGAATAACACAATGATCACTGCATTATGCGAACAGTTCAAGATTTATCATCACAATTCATCTCCCTATCGGTCGAAGATGAACGGTGTTGTTGAAGCTGCGAACAAAAACATTAAGAAGATCATTCAGAAAATGACAGTCACTTACAAAGACTGGCATGAGATGTTACCGTTTGCTCTACATGGATACCGTACGACAACACGTACTTCAACTGGGGCAACCCCATTTTCTTTGGTTTATGGCATGGAGGCTGTTTTGCCTATGGAAGACCAGATCCCTTCTCTAAGGATTATGAAGGATGCAGGTTTGAATGAAGATGATTGGATGCAGACCCGACTTGATCAACTCAATCTGATCGACGAGAAGCGACTTGCTGCTATATGCCATGGTCAGACGTATCAAAAGCGGATGATCAAGGCCTTCAATAAGAAAGTCAGACGTCAAGTGTATCAAGTCGGAGATCTCGTAATCAAGCGGATTATCTTGCCGCAAAGTGATCCCAGGGGCAAATGGACTCCTACATATGAAGGACCATTTGTGATCAAGAGCATATTTTCTGGTGGTGCAATGATTCTGACCACCATGGACGGCGACGATTTGCCGCACCCTGCGAACGCAGACATAGTCAAAAGATACTACGCATAAAATAACCCGACAAGTCGAAAACCCGAAAGGGCGGATTGGGCAAAAATGGGCATCCCGGTGAACCGAAAACCCGAAAGGGTGGTTCAGGCAAAAATTAGGAATAAAAAACGAAAAAAATTTGTACACCCGGCAAGTCGAAAACCCGAAAGGGCGGCTTGGGCAAAAAGGGGTTTCCCGGTGGATCGAAAACCCGAAAGGGTGATTCAGGCAAAAGTTAGGGAATTAAAGCGTATGACTATGTCTCGTCGGATCACTTCAAAGACAATCTCTTCATCAACCAGTTCCAGACTTCTGATCAATCCAGTCATCGTCAAACGAAGCATTGAATGGACAGATATTCAGAGTTGTGAAATCTATAGTGGAACAGAATCCCATGGAATTATTTCACATAGCCATCCTTTATTTTGTATAAAATCTTTCAATATTTACGACAAAGTCCTCTTACTAGGATGATTGTCTCCTTTGTACAAATATACTCAAAGAAAATCAATACAAATACTCTTCCCAAAAATTTGTGTCATTTCCCTTTTCTTTTTCTCTTGCACTATTTTTTTTATTTTGAGAAACGTCCAATGTTTTGTTAAATAGGCATATGCATTTGAAACATAATCACTTCCTGAATAAACCTAAGAAAAAGGATTACTGATAGGATGAAGGTACAGATGGATATCTTGACACCCTTTCGAAGAAAACCCCCCAAGAGATTTGGAATCCACATCCCTGGCAAACCCTGAGGCTTATCTCCAGCAGACTCTCGAAGCTTATCCCCAGTAAGGTTCTGGAAGGTATTTCCCCGCAGAGCATGAACGTCTCTCCCGAGTTTTGTTCAAAGTTATTCCTCACAAAGGCTTATAACTGGGTTATCCTCAGCTAACAACCACAGAAGATCGCACTCGCCAGAATTCTTCCTATCCCCAGCAGAGTTCATCAAGAGTTTCCCAGCACAACTTATCAATATGATCCCCAGAGGGGTTTATCTTTGTTATCACCATCCAGAGAGTCCTCCAGAGCTCAATTTCCCTCAGAGTGCAAATTTTCAATATCCCCAGCGGAGCCAGACTAATGAACCTTCCCCCCCACAAAGTTTTTGGAGGGCAAATCTTGAGTTCCCCAGTGAGATCGCCAGAGTTACTTCCCATCAAGCTGAAGATTCTCAGTCTTACCTCCCCAGCATGAGTCTACTAGATTGATACTCCCCAGTAGAGGTCATTAGGAATTCTCTTCCCCAGCAGCAGCCAAGGATTTATTTTCCCCGGCAGCAGTCAAGATGCTTTTATCTTCAGCCACCTCGGATTCATTTATCCTCAGCAAGATAGCTCGTCAGCTTACATGCGCATTCATCACATTCATGTCATAAACATTGATGTCACGTATATTGCATCATGCATCATAACATTGCATACAACTAACTCTTTACCTTTTCAGGAAAGATCAGTCGACAGACTAAAATCATTCAACTTCAAGATTTCTGAAAACAGTTCACGGGTTCTCCAAGTAAACGGATGTTAACCTGTCACTTGTTCAGATTCTTCTTCAAGACTTCTGAAAACAGTTTATGGATTCTTCCCAACAACGGATGTTAACCTATCGACTTGTTCAGATGCAACTTTTGAAAACAGTTTACGGACGCTTCCCAACAACGGATGCTGCTCTATTGCTTATTCAACTTCAAGATTTCTGAAAACAGTTCACGGGTTCTCCAAGTAAACGGATGTTAACCTGACACTTGTTCAGATTCTTCTTCAAGACTTTTGAAAACAGTTTATAGATTCTTCCCAACAACAGATGTTAACCTATCGACTTGTTCAGATGCAACTTTTGAAAACAGTTTACGGACGTTTCCCAACAACGGACGCTGCTCTATTGCTTGTTCAAACTTCAAGATTTCTAAAAACAGTTCACGGGTTCTCCAAGTAAACGGATGTTAACCTATCGCTTGTTCAGCTTCTTCTCCAAACCACTGAAAACAGTTTACAGATTCCTCCCAACAACAGATGTCAATCTATTGCTTGTTCAGACCCCCCAGTTCAGAGATGGTCCCAAGCTTGGACACCTTCCTGATATTCCCTTCCAGATGGCATCTCTAAGCCCATCCCCGACAAGATTTCTGTCACTCTCCCAGATGGCATCGTTAAGCCCATCTCCAAATGGCATCTCTAAGCCAATTCCCGCATCCATTGCTTTGACGAGTGCAAATTTCCGAGCACTCTAGTGTCCAATCTCCTTTTACCCTCGAGTCACGAAAGGCAAACTTGCCAATCTAACTCTTCGGATTAAAGAAGATTGAACAGGGGCAACTGTTGTACCCCAAAATTTGCCCTCCCATTTCTCATTGATTTCTCATCACAAAGCCCTTGGAGATCAAGATCCAGTTAGGGTTTCATCTGCTCAAGACTTCTCCTTGCAATGTTGACCCAAATTAGGGTTTGTGTTTGCACAAAGATGTTTTGACCAAAAATGCCCAAGATGACTTTCGTGCTTCATAATTGGACTCCCAAGTTTACCCATATCAAGTTTCAAGTCTTGATTCCAAGTTTTGCCCAGTTAATTGGACAGTTGACCTAGAAATCAACTGTATTGGGGAAAAAGTCAACTGTGGCCAATTGACAGTCAAACCTCATGAAATTTGACCCACATCAATACTATGAACTCATATGAACCATTTGATCAAGTTTGGATCACAATTCCCCAAGAAATTTGATCAGATCACCAAAAGGGCAAAATGGTCATTTTTAGGGTTTTGACTGCACAAAGGCAATTTTTGACTGTTTGACCTAGCCAATGGCAAACCAAGCTCACACATGGACTCAAGGACCCCATGGAATTATCTTTACATGCTCAATAAACTCAAAAGATCCCAAGTACACAAGATTGACAGTTGAATTTCCCAGTCAATTGATCAATTTTGACTGTATACTGAAAAGTCAAACTTTGACTTTTTGGTCAAAATCAAGAGTCAAGATTAATTTTTCATCAAAACATGCCAAATCATGAAACTTGTTCATCAAGAAACCAAGAAATGCAAATTAGGGTTTAAAATGGAATTTTTCATAACTTAGAATTTTTCTAAGTTATGGAAAACCCTAATTTTTTCCCAACTTTGCCCCACTTTTTCACCAAGATTCATTTGGATTCAAACAAAAGTCAAAACATGAAAGTTGTAGCTTGTTGCATAATCTACAACTTTGATTCACAAAGTTTTCTCATTTGAAGCTTGTATCTCAAGTTACAAATTTTTGAATAAGGGCACTAAACCATTCTTAACTTAGTGAATTTTGACCTATTTTGACAAGGTTTTCTACCCCACTTCAAGGCCATTTTCCATACACTTCCACTTGGAATTTCAATTTGCATTTCAAATATGGATTGTAGTACACATTCCAATCTTTCCAAAATGTCCAAGAACTCATCAAACAACCTCATAACTTGAGAGAATCGAATTTCACAATATGGTAAAAATTCACTTTTGTTCTTGACCAAAACATGATTCATAACACTATGCATTTTCAAAACTCAGCATGCCCCTTGATTACAGGCCTTTTATCTCAATTACACTCATAAATTTAATGCATATTCTTGGTGCCAAGACCATGTTCTTTGTGTTCTAACATTACATGAAGGTTTAATCCATTTATAGATAAAGCAAACTATCCATTTTTGCAAAAGTTCACTTTATGTCCAATTACAAATCCAAGCAGTACAAGCAAGATCTAATGGGCACAAGATTATGGACAAATCACTCTGATCAAGGAGAGTTTATGCAGCTCATTAGAGGTCCCCTACTGACCTAAAACACCAAGTTGCATTTTGTTGCTTAAAGTTGAAGAAAAGTGCCATAACACATAACAACTCTCATATCAGAAAACTAGAGCTTAGAGAAAGTTATCAAACACCTTTCAAACATTGATCTTAAGCAAAAGCACAAGCCTTTCCCTTCCAATACCTTCAAGAACTCAGAACCACCATCAAACTGTCAAAACAGAGTGACCTCTGCAGTTTGAGTGCCATCTTCCATTTCTCTCAAGCATTCTTGCCCAAACCAGTTCACATACATTCCCTAACACCTATGCAAGCTAACCAAAAGCAAAAGCACGACCTGTAATCACTCCAACCACTTCCACCATTTTCACATTTCTGACTTGCAGGTGCAGTTCTCTAGCTCGATTCAGAAGCTTTCAAGACAAAGTAAACATTGGAATAGCACCCCTGGACCTCAAGGAAGCTTTTCCAATCATCACCTTGCACTGAAAGTTCCTACATTTCCAGATAGAACTTCAACTGAACAGGTAAGTTTTTGAATTCGTATCTCTCTTATTAGGCATCATTAGCTTTAAGTTTGTGAATAAACAATGTTCTACTCATGCCACTGAACATGTACATTCTTTTACTTTTCATTTCTTTTGCCTGAGCTGTGAGAATTTGGAGTTTGAAAATGGCAGAAAACTTAGGTTAGGATTTGGGATTGTTAAAATTCTCTCTCATTTTTTAGAGTTAGGAGTTGTTCTTTATATATTTGGAATCGTGGTTTCATGCTTAACATCTTTTGTGTTGGAAGTTTGTTCAAAAAATCAAGGAATCAGGATATTCAAATGAAGCTTGCAGGCGCGCGTTTTTTGTTCAGAGGTTGAAGAAGAAGTGATCTGGGCTGGGCTTGTGTTGCATTTTCTTTTCACACCACATTTCTAAGTTCACACCCCCTGAGCCCATTTGTTTGATTTTCCTGATTTTTTTGATTTTTCTTTTTCATGTTGGCTTATTTATTTTTGCTTATAATATAAAAAAATAAAAAATATATTTTTATACCATTTTCTATTTTTTTAGCATTTATTTGTTTATAGGAGTTATTTATACATAAATATAGATATATAGTATTTAGGATAAATAGAAAAAATAATACAAATATATTTGTTTTTTTTTCTGATTTTATTGCATTTTCCCTTTTGAAAATATTTTATACAAAACATTTTTTTTTATATAAATATTAATTATTATTATTTATATATATATATATGATATTTATTTAGTAAATAATAAGGATATATATATATATATATATATATATATATATATATATATATATATTAATATACTTAGGAGAAAATATCAAAAAATGTGCATATTTTATTTTTTAATATTTAATACTAAAAAAGGGCCTTTTTACAAATATACCATATTTATTTTATTTTTGTATGTAAATCATAAATATTTATTTGCATTAATTAATTGATATCCATTTTGATTAAAAAATTAGGGTTCTTACCCTAAATTTGAAAATACCTCAAAAATAATACCTTTTTATTTTCTTTTTTATTTTACATAAATAATACTTTTTTCATACATATAAAAATTCCTTTTGCATTCTTGCATATTTGTCTTATTTACCATTTAAATTATACATTTATTTATCTTGTAAATATTCATAGAAAATGATGTAATAGCTTAGATTCAATTTCTTGTCTAAATATCCCCATGTTGAAACATTGTACCCCCCTCCCCATATTATTGTGTTATAATAGCGTAGGATTTTAAATTTCGCACTTTATCGCTTTCTAAACATACTATGCTAGAATTATGGTTTTGTATGCGAATAAAAATGAACAAAATAGTTGGACCTAATACAAGATAAATGAGCATGAAAAATGGACGACACATTTCACACTTGCACCCCTAGGGTATTCCATTTTGTTGCCTTCAAATAATTGGGCCATGTTGTATGTTGAATTTCTTTGGGTAAAAAAAAAACAAACAATCAAATGATCATAGTCCCTCAAAATGTTGCCTAAATGAATGATCAAGTCCCTTTTAAAAATTGCCCAAAGACATTTAACACTATTGCAATTATGGTCTAAACGATGACCCGCGCCCGTCCCTTTCATCTCCTAAAACAAGATTGTCCACCAAATGCAATGGTGGAACAAAATTGTCAAAAGGTTTAAAACATAACAAAAATCTTTGAGAAAACTTTAGGGTAGATAAACTCTTAAGTACTTGTCAACTTTCCAAGAAAACACTTGCCTATTTTTTAAAACCCACTTCACAAACACTTTCAAAATCAACTTTCAAAAACCTTGAAACATCTTTTCAAAAGACAAAACACCTTTTGTAAAACATTCGAGTAAAGAATTGTTACAAGGGTAGCCTATACAAGGCATCTTTTCAAAACATTTTCAAAATCACACGCCAAGCACCATTTCAAACAATTGAAAACCAAGGCAAGTTGATCTAAGCAAGTACCTAAGAGCCCATGGATAACCATGGATAGAAAGGGTGTTAATACCTTCCCTTTCTATAATCTACTCCCCGAACCCAAGAAAAATCTCAAAGGTTTTTGCTGTGCTTTTTAAACCTTTCCTTAGGATAAAATAAAAAGTCGGTGGCGACTCTTGCTCAACCGAAACATTTGCGAAAACAAACGCAAAACCCTAGTCAGTTCTCCCACCGTATCACACATTGCATATGTTTGTCTTGAATTCATCCATTCGTTTTCACTACTCTTATGCTTTCTTTATGATATTTAACTCTTGATAAAAAGTTGCAAGCCTTTAGAGGGAGGATGATGAAACAATACCATAATCTCATACAGTATGCTTTTGAACAAGACCTTGCTGATGATGTACAGGCATTTCTTTCAATTCCCAAACACTGGAGTTATAAGGAAGATAATCCCTAGTCAACCCCTTCGAGCCAAAGAAGTAGGAGTTTTCTGTTCTAAACAAATTGAAACCTTTGATATAAACCTAGGGCAGGGTAGTATCTCAGTTAATTCAAAAAAAAAGATGCGCATTGAAGTCGCAAACTATCAGTTCGTAATACAACGAACGACATCAAAAAAAGCATTCCTCTAGAATCAAAAGACAGTGATGGTTCCTTATCTCATAGGCAGTCATTATCTCTCAAAATAGAAAAGCCCACTGAGCCAAAACCTATAAAGGAGGCTTAAGAAACCTGGGGCATCCCGCTGACTGTAATCTCGAAAACAGGAACAGTCAGGCAAAAGTTATGGATAACAAATCAAGAACGAGGTCATTATAAATCCTCAAACAACATGAAAAATGTTGCGAAAGAAAAAAAGGAGAGGATGACTGCCCTCCAAATTCAATTGGTGTGAACCATCACCAAAAAAAAGTCGTTCCAAACTCGAATAGAGTTCAACACATAATTAACTGAGTCTAGGGTTGAAGAACATCACGAAGAGCGGGTGGGTACAAATATACTTTGAGCCTTTATCCTTTGTTTCTTAAACCGTGAACCAAGCCACGTTACAACCCTTCAAAAGTCCTAATTGAAGCATGGGTTAGTTCGAAAGCATACTGTTACAAAAGGTATCCTGACTCCTGTAAGGCTTTGCTCTAAGTCTTGTGTTGATTTTGTCTTATAAAAAGTTTTCTGCTAAAAAACGCATTTTTCAAATCTTCGAGACAAGCATAAACTTTGCATTACTTGAATATCATTGTTTGCACATGGTTATTTGTTTGACAGTGAAGAAATTCCTACAACGAATGATCGGAGGAACGAAAACTCTCTCAGTAAACAAAATCACTTCAAAAAGGATGACACTTCCATTGACAAATCTCCTATCAACAAGGGGCATGACATGTCACTATCCAATTAACCTGGAGCAGTCCAGTCAAGATTTCAACAAATCTTTCAAAGTCCATTTAACTTGGGGCAGTCCAGTCAAGATTTCAGCAAATCTCTCAATTTGTAGAGTAACCTGGGGCAAGACTCCTTCATCATCACTTGTGGCATTCGAATGTCAAAACCAAGGTCGTTCAAAATTTCCTTCATCACCTGCTGGAAGTTACAACCACCAACAGAATAACGGACAATTGAAGCTCCTAAAAATCTGTTTCTCTCAAGAATGAAGACTCTCATCCTTAAAACCTCAGAAGATTGGTATACTCCCAGTTTCTGACCGTTAACAGAATGAAGATTCTCATCACCTCAGAAGATTGGTATACTCCCAATTTCCGACCCTTAACAAAATCAGGATCAACACCTTCCGAGATTTGCTTCTAGAGATAGTTCAGATGTGACCTAGATTTGGCGACATTCCGAAACTTATTCCAGATTTCCTTCTATAGATAGTTCAGATGCGACCCAGATTTGGCGACGTTCCGATACTTATTCCAGATTCCCTTCTAGAGATAGTTCAGATGTGACCCAGATTTGGCGACATTCCGATACTTATTCCAGATTTGCTTCTAGAGATAGTTCAGATGTGACCCAGATTTGGCGACATTCCGATACTTATTCCAGATTTCCTTCTAGAGATAGTTCAGATGTGACCCAGATTTGGCGACATTCCAATACTTATTCCAGATTTCCTTCTAGAGATAGTTCAGATGTGACCCAGATTTGGCGACATTCCGAAACTTATTCCAGATTTCCTTCTAGAGATAGTTCAGATGTGACCCAGATATGGCGACATTCCGATACTTATTCCAGATCTCCTTTTAGAGATAGTTCAGATGTGACCCAGATTTGGCGACATTCCGTTACTTATTCTAGATTTCCTTCTAGAGATAGTTCAGATGTGACCCAGATTTGGCGATATTCCGATACTTATCCCAGATCAATACCTGCAGCAATCAAAAGATTCTTGCAATCCCCAGCGGAGCTAAAACTTCCAACTATCAATCCCCCAAGCAGAATGAAGACTCTCATTCTCAGTTCCTCACAGAGTATTCAAATATTCTCCAGTGAAGATCCCCTCAAGACAGGAATCCCCAGCAGATTGGCATACAACTTAACCTCCTGATTCCCCAACAATGGTCCCGGGACTTCTCATTTTCAACGATCAAAAGGTTCTTGCAATCCCCTGCAGCAGTAAAGGATTTACTTTCCCCATCAGCAGTCAAAGATTTCATTATCCAGGATTCATCTATCCTCAGCAAGACAGCTCGTCAACTTACATACGCATTCATTACATTCATATCATAAATATTGATGAAGTACAATTCATTACATCACGACATTGCATACAACTAACTCTTTACCTTTTTCAGGAAAGATCAATCGACAGACAAAGATCATCACCTTCCGAGATTCCTTCTAGAAATAGTTCAGATGTGACCCAGACATGGCGACATTCTGATACTTATTCCAGATTCCTTCCAGAGACAGTTCAGATGTGACCCAGACATGGCGACATTCTGATACTTATTCCAGATTCTTCAACCTCTGAAAACAGTTTACGGATTCTCCAAACACGGATGTTAATCTATCGCTTGTTCAGACTCAACTTTTGAAAACAGTTTACGGACGCTTCCCAACATGGATGCTGATCTATTGCTTATTCATCTCCAAGACCTCTGAAAACAGTTTACGGGTTCTCCAGACACGGATGTTAACCTATCACTTGTTCAGATTCAAGACTTCTGAAAACAGTTTACGGGTTCTCCAGAAACGGATGTTAACTTATCGCTTGTTCAGATTCAAGACTTCTGAAAACAGTTTACGGATTCTCCAAACACTGATGTTAATCTATCGCTTGTCCAGATGCAACTTTTGAAAATAGTTTACGGATGCTTCCAGATACAGATGTCAATCTATTGCTTATTCAGACCCCCAGTTCATAGATGTTCCAAAGCATGGATACCTTTCTGATACTCACCCACTCACCAATAACATACAGTTCAACAAACATTTCCAGATGGCATCTCTAAGCCCATCCTCCTACCAACAATTTCCAGATGGCATCTCTAAGCCCATCCTCCTACCAGCAATCTCCAGATGGCATCCTAAGCCCATCACTAAATGGCATCTTTAAGTCCATTCCCTCAAACTACGCTTTGACGAGTGCAAATTTTTTTGGGCACTCTAGTGTCCAATCTCCTTTTACCCTCGAGTCGCGAAAGGCAAGCCTGCCAATCTAACTCTTCAGGTTCAAGAAGATTGAACAGGGGCAACTGTTGTACCCCAAAATTTGCCCTCCTCTTTTTCACAAGAAATCACAGCTTCGGGCTTTTCCTGATTTTTCAGATTGGCTCAAGAATCAGTCAAACAGACTTTTTCTTATCAGTCTACCCAAATTAAGGTTTTCATGGACTCTGGAACAGTTCAAGCAGATTACTAGGGTTTGGTTGAGTTTGGCTCAGGGTTTGATCAAGCAAATGCTTCTTTGACAGTGAATCCAACACTAGGGTTTGCTCGCGCATTCTCAAAAGGAATTGATTATGCAATTCTTTTCAATTGGCTCTGGGACATGGGTTGAGACTTCTGATTGAAATTTTGAAGTTTAAGATTGATCAGTGAGAAAAAGGACATGTGGATGTTTGTTGTTTAACTGTGCAATGCTTTGGATTCTTCGGAACGCCGGACGTTTATTGATTATTTATCATTTCTAAGTTAAAATTATTGGATATTGTCCAGTTATTATAATTCAAGAAATATAAATAATTAAATAAAACAATTGAAGAGGAATTAAAAGAGAAGTCTGACAAAAAAGATTTGTTTATTCATTTTGAATTGTTTGTTACAGATATTATTTGAATACTGTAAATTCATTTACAGTTATTTACATTAATATTATTACAAATGATTAAAATGAAATAAAGATATATCCTAAATGTCTTGAAATCTTCATCTTCTAATTACATCCTTTGCTCAACTGATTTTTACCTGCAAAAAGAAAAGGAAGAAGTCAAATGCAGATGAATTAAAAAAAAAGCAGACAGATATTTAAAGCTCATCATTAAAAGTGATTGGCCGGAATCAGTTTGTTCACCCTCTCTGCAAATCACAAGAGAACTCTTGGTTCACAAAGAGGGATAGAAAATTATCTTGCAAGCATTGGAATTAATTAAATGTACAAGGCTGCATAGTTTCAAATTGCAAAGTGTCAACAAAAATGTCAAAATGGACAAACTGAATATGCCAAACAAATTACAAAGTCCAAACTGAACTGCACATATGCAAACTGAAAAAATGCCTAACCAAGTGCAAAGCTGTCAAACTGTCAAAAGGTTGCCAACAAGATATCAAAGCAATGCAGAAAATCTGGGACAAGTACAAGATGCAGAGGAAAGAAACAATGCAAGCAACATATTCAAACATTCATCATTTTCAAGGCCAAGACTTTTTCAGAGCAAGTACAGTCTAAAGCAATAAAAAATGCTTTTCTGTGGAGAGAGAAAAGAGAGAGAGAAGAGGCTTACAGTACAGCAGGCTTAGAAAAAAAAGATATAAGCAAAAGTTTAGAACAGAACAAAAGGGAGGGCAGAACAATACATAGAAAATATATCACAAAAGCATGTCAACCTGCATAAACAAGCCTTAAAGCCTGTAAACACAAAAACCAGAACAAACAGCCTGCCTACAAACATCAAACCAGTTCACACAAAACTGTAACATCCTGCCTTCCAACTTACAGCAAGACAAGCCTAGTAAGCAATTCAAAACGACAGCATTCAAGCAAACATTTCAAAGCAAGCCTCAAGCCTGTTTCAAGCCATCAAAACCGGCCTCTAGCCCTGTCAAAGGAAAACTATCTCAAACCTGTTTCTAACACAGAACCATAAGCCTCAAAACACAAACTTGTAAACAAACTGAAGCAAGCCTCTAAACAGAAGCCAACAACAATGAGCCTGTAAATTCCCAACAGTTTTCGAACCAGAAACCCCAACAAACTTTCATCAAAAAGCCCAACCAGAAGAAAAAAAAGCCAAGCATCAAAAGCCTTAGTCAAACAAAACTAAAACAAGCAGACAATAAACCTGTACCAAATATCCAAATCAAAGCATTCAAACCAACAAAACCCTCAGAATGACTTCATCATAGGGTAGCACATCAGGCAACTCAGAATCGACAACAAGTATCTCAGGGCTAGCAAGCAGAAGAAGAAAAGGAGTTTCAGAGGAAAAGAAGTTGTACAAGGGTTTTCAGATATTCATCATAAAACCATAAAAGCAAGATACAAGTACCAGATTTCCAGCAAAGCTCACAGCTTCATACTCCCTCCGCCTGGCCGCCTGAGACACGCCTCCAGCCCATTCCTCCGTCTCCAAAAGCCAACAAAGGTATAATTCTTCTTCCCTTTTCTTTCACACCTCACACAACAATAATAACACAAAGATCAGAATTTGTCAAAGATTAAAAAACATGCGAAACTTGAAACCCTAAAGCGTAAGACGGACAGAAATGGGAAATCATTACCTTACAACATCGCCTTGCTTGACCATGGAGGGAGGAGGAGATGGACGGTGGTGCCTAGTGGCCATGAGTGGAGGTTTGCTCAGAAAACTTGCTTAAGAAAGACGAAGAAGATGATGAATGGAAGCGGCGCTGTTCAACAACAAACCCTTGCTCTGAGACGTTTTCTCAAACCCTAAACAAATTTGCAAAACATGTTCTGGGCCTTGCCCCATCCAAACACCTAAGCCCATAAATTCCAGGCGCATACCCCCCTTTCCTAATCCTGTCTATTTTTGTTTGGGCCCAACGCCTCCTAAAGCCCACATCATTCTTTTTTTTTATATTTTGAAAACCAACACTTTTTTTCATAATTTAATTCTTTCTTTTCTTTATTGTTAATTAACATACTAATTTTTCATATAAAAATGTTGCTAATACTTTTCATTATAATTAAAAATACATAAATATTAGATTCTATTAAGTTTAAACATTTTTTTTCTTTTATTAAAACCTTTTTTGTTTAAATTTAAACCTTGTATAAAACATTAATAAAGAATACATAAAAAAATAGAATTTTTTTTAAAGTTAAATATTTCTTTTTTAATTAAAAACTTTTGTTTATACATGATCAACAAAAACCCAAAAATAAATAAATATTTAATAATGCGTTAGGTTAATATTTGCATCACTTGTAAATAATCACATACACTTTCACAAATACTTTTATTTCTCTTTGATTCTTATACTTTGCTATATTTTACATTGAGAATATGACGATTCAATTTGGTTGTAAATATTATTTGGACACTACTATCCTGATAAGTCTCATCCCCATTTGTAAACATTTGTACCCCCACTCCCGGATACTTATTTGTAATAGCTTAGACTTTAAATTCCCGCAATTTATCGCTTTCTATATACTGTATAGTAATTAGGGTTTGTACGAAGATTCAAAATCAACCGCTAGATAACCTATTACAAGATAAATGCATGACAATCAATACACAATTCACACTTGCACCCCTAGGGTAATCCCGCTTGTTGCCTTTAAAAATTGGCCATGTTGCATGTCAAGTACTTTGGCAAAACAAAAACAAATCAAATGATCATAGTCCCTCGATGATGCTTTCGAAGTTGCCTAAACAAAATGATCATAGTCCCTTCAAGCAAATTGCCAAATACACTTGACATTATTGCTTTCATGGTCTATACGATGACCCGCGCCCGTCCCGTTAACATCCTAACACAAGATTGTCCACCAAATACAATGGTGGAACAATACTGTTAAAAGGGTTAAAACATAGAAAAATCTTTGAGTAAATTTAGGGGTAGACAACTCTTAGTTACTTGATCAAACTTGTAAAACACACTTGCCTACTTTCAAAACACACTTCACAAACACAACTTTCAAAACAACTTTCAAAAACATTGAAACATCTTTTGGAAAAGACAAACACCTTTGTAAAACATTCGAGTAAAGAATTGTTACAACGGTTGCCTAGATAAGGCATCTTTTTCAAAACATTTTCAAAAACACACACACACCACCATTTCAAGCAATTGAAAATCAAGGCAAAGTGATCTAAAACAAATAACTAAGAGCCCATGGATAACCATGGATGAAAAGGGTGCTAGCACCTTCCCTTTTCATAATCTACCCCCCGAACCCACGAAAACATCTCAAAGGTTTTTCCTGTGCTTTTTAAACCTTTCCTTTAGGATAAAATAAAAAGTCGGTGGCGACTCTTGCTAAACCGAACAAGTGCGAATACAAACGCAAAACTTCAAGTCAGTTCTCCCACCGTATCACAGAACTGGCGACTCTGCTGGGGATAATTTTAAAAGTGGGGTTACCTTAGGGTTTAGATCACCTTTACATAATTGCTTTGATTTCTTTGATGGCTTTACTTTTTGGGTCCTTGTTTGGGTTTGTTTAATCCTACACCCGGATTTGGGGGCACCTTTTTAGGTAAATAGCAATAAAACTGTGAGGGTACTGTGTGGGGTATACCGACATGGTTGAAGCAGTAAGCTATGTTAGTGCGACATATTTGTGAGTACCGGTAACCCTTGAGTTCAATCAAGGAGAGTACGGGGCCGCTGAGTGATGTCATGAAGCACTAACGAACTCTTAGAACCTTAACTGACCATCTTAGCCTTTTTAGGGGTAGTGAGATGACCGACTTTGGTGCAGTCCGAAGTTCGTAGATACTCGATACTAAACTCATTGAGGGTTGTTTTCTTGGAATATTTTGGTCGCCAGTTAAGTGGCTAAACCAAAATAATGAATACAGAAAATAATCCAATGATATTGAGCTCCTTAGAACCCGGTTTCTATGTTAGGACAAGATGAGCCAACTAACTTCAAGAGGGTACTTACCTACAAACCCCATGCAAGCCTAAACCTAAGGACTTATTTACTTTGTGTGAATATGATTACATGTATATACACTTACTTGCTTTTGCATACATGTACATAACATCATGACATCATACCATAGCATTTTTTACTAACCATTTCAAGGATCTCGAGGGTCTGTTGATGCAGGGTCACGTTGAACCAGACGTCTACCAAGGGGCAAGAGGTTTTTTCCTCTAAACAAATGCCATCAAAGATCAAGTGCAACAACTTGAATCAGGGGCTATGACCCACTTGACATGGTGAGCTTGATTCTCGTGGAAAGACATCCACCGGTGCAAAGTTCTCCAATCAAAGACCAAAGTTCAACCTCTAACATTTTCTTGTGTTTACCCCAAGAGATCCTTGAAAACATGCATCCACATATCATGCATTGCATCATGACAGTTTTTCCTTTTCAGGTTTCCTTATTCTCCTACTGTTCATTTCAGTAGAGATGGCTCTAGAGAGGACTGTCAAAGATATCCAGGATCAAAATGCTCAACTTCAGGAAATGTTCTTGAACCTGTCTCAGGGGCAAGAAGAAGTGAAAGCTCTCCTCACAAGGGGCTTGGTCCAGGAGAATTCAAGCAATGCCAGGAGTGATCAGTTGGAAGAACTTCAGTCTGAGCTGACAACAATGAGGATCCAAATGATGGGACAACTGGTGGGCCAGATGGCTCTCATCCAGGACTTGGCTCAAAGACAAGAGGAACTCAGAGTTCTCGTCAACCAACTGCTTCGGGACAACCAAGTGGGGAAAACATTTGAGGTTGAAGAGCAAGTCACCATTCAACACCCTTTGAGACAAGAAGACAAAGGAAAAGCTCCTCTACTTGCTTCAGGGTCACAAGCTCATCAACAACCTCGTTAGCGTCAACGGGGTAATCAGCGTAAGCAAAATACGTCGGGAAGACAGTTCACTGAGACTGACATACCGTCATCTCTAATACTGGAGCACTTGTTGGAGGTCAATCTGACTGCTTTGAGGGATCTTATTCGGAATCCCAATACCTTTGCTCTTAACTATCATCCTGATGCATTTTGTGTATACCACTCCTATAGTCCGGGACATGACACCGATGACTGTTGGGCCTTGAAGAACAAGATTCAAGATCTGATTGACATTGGGGTGCTGAGATTCATGCCAGATGGTGAGATGAAAATCTTCCGTTAAGGGTTTCTCCACCTGAGGTGACAAAGCTCAAACTGAGAGACTTTTGTTCCATTTGAATTTTCAAAGTTGTAATTTCTTTTGTGATTCAAACAATTATCTGTTGATGTCAAACTTTGTTTCATTAATGCATTGCATATGTTTGTCTTGAATTCATCCATTCGTTTTCACTACTCTTATGCTTTCTTTATGATATTTAACTCTTGATAAAAAGTTGCAAGCCTTTAGAGGGAGGATGACGAAACAATACCATAATCTCATACAGTATGCTTTTGAACAAGACCTTCCTGATGATGTACAAGCATTTCTTTCAATTCCCAAACACTGAAGTTATAAGGAAGATAATCCCTAGTCAACCCCTTAGAGCCAAAGAAGTAGGAGTTTTCTGTTCTAAACAAATTGAAACCTTTGATATAAACCTGGGGCAAGGTAGTATCTCAGTTAATTCAAAAAAAATATATGTGCATTGAAGTCGCAAACTATCAGTTCGTAATACAACGAACGACATCAAAAAAAAGAATTCCTCTGGAATCAAAAGACAGTGATGGTTCCTTATCTCATAGGCAGTCATTATCTCTCAAAATAGAAAAGCCCACTGAGCCAAAACCTATAAAGGAGGCTTAAGAAACCTGGGGCATCCCGCTGACTGTAATCTCGAAAACAGGAACAGTCAGGCAAAAGTTAGGGATAACAAATCAAGAACGAGGTCATTATAAATCCTCAAACAACATGAAAAATGTTGCGAAAGAAAAAAAGGAGAGGATGACTGCCCTCCAAATTCAATTGGTGTGAACCATCACCAAAAAAAGTCGTTCCAAACTCGAATAGAGTTCAACGCACAATTAACTGAGTCTAGGGTTGAAGAACATCACGAAGAGCGGGTGGGTACAAATATACTTTGAGCCTTTATCCTTTGTTTCTTAAACCGTGAACCAAGCCACGTTACAACCCTTCAAAAGTCCTAATTGAAGCATGGGTTAGTTTGAAAGCATACTGTTACAAAAGGTATCCTGACTCCTGTAAGGCTTTGCTCTAAGTCTTGTGTTGATTTTGTCTTATAAAAAGTTTTCTGCTAAAAAACGCATTTTTCAAAACTTCGAGACAAGCATAAACTTTGCATTACTTGAATATTGTTGTTTGCACATGGTTATTTGTTTGACAGCGAATAAATTCCTACAGCGAATGTTCGGAGGAACGAAAACTCTCTCAGTAAACAAAATCACTTCAAAAAGGATGACACTTCCATTGACAAATCTCCTATCAACAAGGGGCATGACATGTCACTATCCAATTAACCTGGAGCAGTCCAGTCAAGATTTCAACAAATCTTTCAAAGTCCATTTAACCTGGGGCAGTCCAGTCAAGATTTCAACAAATCTCTCAATTTGCAGAGTAACCTGGGGCAAGACTCCTTCATCATCACTTGGGGCATTCGAATGTCAAAACCAAGGTCGTTCAAAATTTCCTTCATCACCTGCTGGAAGTTACAACCACCAATAGAATAACGGACAATTGAAGCTCCTAAAAATCTGTTTCTCTCAAGAATGAAGACTCTCATCCTTAAAACCTCAGAAGATTGGTATACTCCCAGTTTCTGACCGTTAACAGAATGAAGATTCTCATCACCTCAGAAGATTGGTATACTCCCAATTTCTGACCCTTAACAAAATCAGGATCAACACCTTCCGAGATTTGCTTCTAGAGATAGTTCAGATGTGACCCAGATTTGGCGACATTCCGAAACTTATTCCAGATTTCCTTCTATAGATAGTTCAGATGTGACCCAGATTTGGCGACGTTCCGATACTTATTCCAGATTCCCTTCTAGAGTTAGTTCAGATGTGACCCAGATTTGGCGACATTCTGATACTTATTCCAGATTTGCTTCTAGAGATAGTTCAGATGTGACCCAGATTTAGCGACATTCCGATACTTATTCCATATTTGCTTCTAGAGATAGTTCAGATGTGACCCAGATTTGGCGACATTCCGATACTTATTCCAGATTTACTTCTAGAGATAGTTCAGATGTGACCCAGATTTGGCGAAATTCCGAAACTTATTCCAGATTTCCTTCTAGAGATAGTTCAGATGTGACCCAGATATGGCGACATTCCGATACTTATTCCAGATCTCCTTCTAGAGATAGTTCAGATGTGACCCAGATTTGGCGACATTCCGTTACTTATTCCAGATTTCCTTCTAGAGATAGTTCAGATGTGACCCAGATTTGGCGACATTCCGATACTTATCCCAGATCAATACCTGCAGCAATCAAAAGATTCTTGCAATCCCCAGCGGAGCTAAAACTTCCAACTATCAATCCCCCAAGCAGAATGAAGACTCTCATTCTCAGTTCCTCACAGAGTATTCAAATATTCTCCAGTGAAGATCCCCTCAAGACAGGAATCCCCAACAGATTGGGATACAACCCAACCTCCTGATTCCCCGACAATGGTCCCGGGACTTCTCATTTTCAACGATCAAAAGGTTCTTGCAATCCCCTGCAGCAGTCAAGGATTTACTTTCCCCAGTAGCAGTCAAAGATTTCATTATCCAGGATTCATCTATCCTCAGCAAGACAGCTCGTCAACTTACATACGCATTCATTACATTCATATCATAAACATTGATGAAGTACAATTCATTACATCACGACATTGCATACAACTAACTCATTACCTTTTTCAAGAAAGATCAATCGACAGACAAAGATCATCACCTTCCGAGATTCCTTCTAGAAATAGTTCAGATGTGACCCAGACATGGCGACATTCTGATACTTATTCCATATTCCTTCTAGAGACAGTTCATATGTGACCCAGACATGGCGACATTCTGATACTTATTCCAGATTCTTCAACCTCTGAAAACAGTTTACGGATTCTCCAAACACGGATGTTAATCTATCGCTTGTTCAGACTCAACTTTTGAAAACAGTTTACGGACGCTTCCCAACATGGATGCTGATTTATTGCTTATTCATCTCCAAGACCTCTGAAAACAGTTTACGGGTTCTCCAGACACGGATGTTAACCTATCGCTTGTTCAGATTCAAGACTTCTGAAAACAGTTTACGGGTTCTCCAGACACGGATGTTAACCTATCGCTTGTTCAGGTTCAAGACTTCTGAAAACAGTTAATGGATTCTCCAAACACGGATGTTAATCTATCGCTTGTTCAGTTGCAACTTTTGAAAACAGTTTACGGATGCTTCCAGATACAGATGTCAATCTATTGCTTATTCAGACCCCCAGTTCAGAGATGTTCCAAATCATGGATACCTTTCTGATACTCACCCACTCACCAATAACATACAGATCAACAAACATTTCCATATGGCATCTCTAAGCCCATCCTCCTACCAACAATTTCCAGATGGCATCTCTAAGCCCATCCTCCTACCAGCAATCTCCAGATGGAATCTCTAAGCCCATCACCAAATGGCATCTTTAAGCCCATTCCCTCAAACTACGCTTTGACGAGTGCAAATTTTTTTGGGCACTCTAGTGTCCAATCTCCTTTTACCCTCGAGTTGCGAAAGGCAAGCCTGCCAATCTAACTCTTCAGGTTCAAGAAGATTGAACAGGGGCAACTATTGTACCCCAAAATTTGCCCTCCACTTTTTCACAAGAAATCACAGCTTCGGGCTTTTCCTGATATTTCAGATTGGCTCAAGAATCAGTCAAACAGACTTTTTCTTATCAGTCTACCCAAATTAAGGTTTTCATGGACTCTGGAACAGTTCAAGCAGATTACTAGGGTTTGGTTGAGTTTGGCTCAGGGTTTGATCAAGCAGATGCTTCTTTGACAGTGAATCCAACACTAGGGTTTGCGCGCGCATTCTCAAAAGGAATTGATTCTGCAGTTCTTTTCAATTGGCTCTGGGACATGGGTTGAGACTTCTGATTGAAAGTTTGAAGTTTAAGTTTGATCAGTGAGAAAAAGGACATGTGGATGTTTGTTGTTTAATTGTGCAATGCTTTGGATTATTCGGAACGCCGAACGTTTATTGATTATTTATCATTTCTAAGTTAAAATTATTGGATATTGTCCAGTTATTATAATTCAAGAAATATAAATAATTAAATAAAACAATTGAAGAGGAATTAAAAGAGAAGTCTGACAAAAAAGATTTGTTTATTCATTTTGAATTGTTTGTTACAGATATTATTTGAATACTGTAAATTCATTTACAGTTATTTACATTAATATTATTACAAATAATTAAAATGAAATAAAGCTATATCATAAATGTCTTGAAATCTTCATCTTCTAATTACATCCTTTGCTCAACTGATTTTTACCTGTAAAAAGAAAAGGAAGAAGTCAAATGCAGATGAATTAAAAAAAAGCAGACAGATATTTAAAGCTCATCATTAAAAGTGATTGGCCGTAATCAGTTTGTTCACCCTCTCTGCAAATCACAAGAGAACTCTTGGTTCACAAAGAGGGATAGAAAATTATCTTGCAAGCATTGGAATTAATTAAATGTACAAGGCTGCATAGTTTCAAATTGCAAAGTGTCAACAAAAATGTCAAAATGGACAAACTGAATATGTCAAACAAATTACAAAGTCCAAACTGAACTGCACATATGCAAACTGAAAAAATGTCTAACCAAGTGCAAAGCTGTCAAACTGTCAAAAGGTTGCCAACACAAGATATCAAAGCAATGCAGAAAATCTGGGACAAGTACAAGATGCAGAGGAAAGAAACAATGCAAGCAACATATTCAAACATTCATCATTTTCAAGGCCAAGACTTTTTCAGAGCAAGTACAGTCTAAAGCAATAAAAAATGCTTTTATGTGGAGAGAGAAAAGAGAGAGAGAAGAGGCTTACAGTACAACAGGCTTAAAAAAAGATATAAGCAAAATTTCAGAACAGAACAAAAGGGAGGGCAGAACAATACATAGAAAATATATCACAAAAGCATGTCAACCTGCATAAACAAGCCTTAAAGCCTGTAAACACAAAAACCAGAACAAACAGCCTGCCTACAAACATCAAACCAGTTCACACAAAACTGTAACATCCTGCCTTCCAACTTACAGCAAGACAAGCCTAGTAAGCAATTCAAAACGATAGCATTCAAGCAAACCTTTCAAAGCAAGCCTCAAGCCTGTTTCAAGCCATCAAAATCGGCCTCTAGCCCTGTCAAAGGAAAACTATCTCAAACCTGTTTCTAACACAGAACCATAAGCCTCAAAACACAAACTTGTAAACAAACTGAAGCAAGCCTCTAAACAGAAGCCAACAACAATGAGCCTGTAAATTCCCAACAGTTTTCAAACCAGAAACCCCAACAAACTTTCATCAAAAGGCCCAACCAGAAAAGAAAAAAAAGCCAAGCATCAAAAGCCTTAGTCAAACAAAACTAAAACAAGCAGACAATAAACCTGTACCAAATATCCAAATCAAAGCATTCAAACCAACAAAACCCTCAAAATAACTTCATCATAGGGTAGCACATCAGGCAACTCAGAATCGACAACAAGTATCTCAGGGCTAGCAAGCAGAAGAAGAAAAGGAGTTTTAGAGGAAAATAAGTTGTACAAGGGTTTTCATATATTCATCATAAAACCATAAAAGCAAGATACAAGTACCAGATTTCCAGCAAAGCTCACAGCTTCATACTCCCTCCGCCTGGCCGCCTGAGACACGCCTCCAGCCCATTCCTCCGTCTCCAAAAGCCAACAAAGGTATAATTCTTCTTCCCTTTTCTTTCACACCTCACACAACAATAATAACACAAGATCAGAATTTGTCAAAGATTAAAAAACATGCGAAACTTGAAACCCTAAAGCGTAAGACGGACAAAAATGGGAAATCATTACCTTACAACATCGCCTTGCTTGACCATGGAGGGAGGAGGAGATGGACGGTGGTGCCTAGTGGCCATGAGTGGAGGTTTACTCAGAAAACTTGCTTAAGAAAGACGAAGAAGACGATGAATGGAAGCGGCGCTGTTCAACAACAAACCCTTGCTCTGAGACGTTTTCTCAAACCCTAAATAAATTTGCAAAATGTGTTCTGGGCCTTGCCCCATCCAAACACCTAAGCCCATAAAATCCAGGCGCATACCCCCCTTTCCTAATCCTGTCTATTTTTGTTTGGGCCCAACGCCTCCTAAAGCCCACATCATTCTTTTTTTTATATTTTGAAAACCAACACTTTTTTTTCATAATTTAATTCTTTCTTTTCTTTATTGTTAATTAACATACTAATTTTTCATATAAAAATGTTGCTAATACTTTTCATTATAATTAAAAATACATAAATATTAGATTCTATTAAGTTTAAACATTTTTTTCTTTTATTAAAACCTTTTTTGATTAAATTTAAACCTTGTATAAAACATTAATAAAGAATACATAAAAAAAATAGAATTTTTTTTAAAGTTAAATATTTCTTTTTTAATTAAAAACTTTTGTTTATGCATGATCAACAAAAACCCAAAAATAAATAAATATTTAATAATGCGTTAGGTTAATATTTGCATCACTTGTAAATAATCACATACACTTTCACAAATACTTTTATTTCTCTTTGATTCTTATACTTTGCTATATTTTACATTGAGAATATGACGATTCAATTTGGTTGTAAATATTATTTGGACACTACTATCCTGATAAGTCTCATCCCCATTTGTAAACATTTGTACCCCCACTCCCGGATACTTATTTGTAATAGCTTAGACTTTAAATTCCCGCAATTTATCGCTTTCTATATACTGTATAGTAATTAGGGTTTGTATGCGAAGATTCAAAATCAAACGCTAGATAACCTAATACAAGATAAATGCATGACAATCAATACACAATTCACACTTGCACCCCTAGGGTAATCCCGCTTGTTGCCTTCAAAAATGGGCCATGTTGCATGTCAAGTACTTTGGCAAAACAAAAACAAATCAAATGATCATAGTCCCTCGATGACGCTTTCGAAGTTGCCTAAACAAAATGATCATAGTCCCTTCAAGCAAATTGCCAAAGACACTTGACACTATTGCTTTCATGGTCTATACGATGACCCGCGCCCGTCCCGTTAACATCCTAACACAAGATTGTCCACCAAATACAATGGTGGAACAATACTGTTAAAAGGGTTAAAACATAGAAAAATCTTTGAGTAAATTTAGGGGTAGACAACACTTAGTTACTTGATCAAACTTGCAAAACACACTTGCCTACTTTCAAAACACACTTCACAAACACAACTTTCAAAACAACTTTCAAAAACATTGAAACATCTTTTCGAAAAGACAAACACCTTTGTAAAACATTCGAGTAAAGAATTGTTACAACGGTTGCCTAGACAAGGCATATTTTTCAAAACATTTTCAAAAACACACACACACCACCATTTCAAGCAATTGAAAATCAAGGCAAAGTGATCTAAAACAAGTAACTAAGAGCCCATGGATAACCATGGATGAAAAGGGTGTTAGCACCTTCCCTTTTCATAATCTACCCCCCGAACCCACGAAAACATCTCAAAGGTTTTTCCTGTGCTTTTTAAACCTTTCCTTTAGGATAAAATAAAAATTCGGTGGCGACTCTTGCTAAACCGAACAAGTGCGAATACAAACGCAAAACTTCAAGTAAGTTCTCCCACCGTATCACAGCGGGGGTCATCTTCCTCTCTGTCGCTATGTACAGGGGATTGAGATGGGGAGAAGTCATATTGGTGCTCTCTACGGTGGGGGACGACCTTCTTTATCGTCCTTACCCTTGTTCCTTTTATGAACAGTGGATCCTTATTCTTTGTGTTGAGGGGTATGGTCGCGCTTTTTCGTGATTTCTTGTTGTGTCCTCTCTAGTCGGGGACGTCGCCCAGTGTAGAGAGGAGATGAGCTGCGAGAATCCTCTTGTTGGTGTCTCCGCGGAGGAGATCGGGGGCTGGTTATGCGTCTTCGAGGAGATGGGGATTGTGAGTCTGGACTTTTGTACTTTTTTGGTAACTTTTGGGTCTCCAACATCCCAATGTGTTGTCTCTATGCAAAGAGAATGTAGTTAGTCTGGTTAATTGTTGTAAATAGGGCATTGGCCACAGGGTCGATGTTTTCGAGCACGGGGATCTCCTCGTACACGCCAGGATCGTAATTATTTCAGCGATGTGGGTTGACTGGATGTGATTTGGTAGATGAGGAGGCGGTGTGTTCATCCCTGGCGTCGTGTTCGGGGCCATCCGGGTTGATGTTGTCGTTGTTGACGTTTTCGCTAAACTCGGTGAAGTGGACGTTTGGATCCTCGTTGTTAGATGGAGCGGCCATGACAATCAAAAGGTTTGATTTTGCTTTGATCTTAAGCCAATGAAAATAGGGAAGCAGGTTCCCACAGACGGTGCCATTAATCATACCTGACCAGAAGGAATTGTCGATAGCCCACTAGCTTAAATGAGATGGTTGTTGAAAGTGAGAGGGGGTTACATGCAAGATACTTGATGCCAAAGTAAGATTCTAGACAATCATAATGCAAGTATGAGAAGTGAGGTTAGAATGAAATGAATACCTTACCTCTCATGTGAGAGGATATTTATAGCCCCCCGCACTGGGCCAAGATCTCCTCATTGGGCCAGGTAAATAGGCCCAATAATAGAGACTGTCAGGGTTACGCAAGTAGCAAGGTCTAGCATGTGTCTCCTTCCTTGGTTAACTGCCCTAAGATAGCAGGGATGGTTGACTCGTTATTCTCGGGGGACAATTGGATGGCTACACATGGTCATTGGCCACATCTCTCCTGATAGGCACGTTGGGGAGATCCCCAACGATTATCTGACTTGGGCTGGATACTCATTGGGCCATACATTGTTGGATTAGGCCTGCTCCAGCATGGGCCAAGTGCTGGCATAGTCCATAACAATAACAAATGGTAGGAACTTTTGTTTTATGGAAAAAATTATATCATTTTATTATTTAACAAATAAGTAATAAACATAGGAACATGTGAAAAGTATGGAGACTACACACTAATATATTTGTAAATATTTGTAAGGGGTGACAGGATGACATCGCCTACATACCATTTGTTTGGAGTAGGAGAACATGGAAGGGTGATGAGTCTTGGTCTTGAGTTAAGCAGGGAAGGAGTTCAGAGAATAATTTATATCTCCATAGGAAATATGGAATCAACGGTCCACTCCCCCTCTTTATAAGCGGTTGCTACATTTGAGGAACCCTAAAAATCAAGCCCATGAGTCCTTATAAATGCTTCCATATTAAGGTTGAGAAGGGAAAATCGTATATTCACATAAAACACCCATAAAACAGAGTTTCTCACTCTTGTAAGCTTGCTCTAACCCCACTGAAATACTGAAGCCTCTAGCAATTCTAATTTCGGTTATTTCTTCACCAAAAATTTTATTACTATTTTCAAAAAATTTAATATACTCTTTAAATTCAATGATATTCTTTTCTATTTTTTCATTATATTTATTAAGCTTGACACTTAGCCTAAACATTTTCTTATAGGTTAAATTTGTTTTCTTAGTGTTAGTGTTGATGTTTTCTTTTTTTTAGTTTTGAAGCATGTGTGCTCCTCTTTTGGATTAAGCTTCTTTAAATCATATATTGGATACATGTGAGTGCTTGAAGATTCTTTTTAATTTAAATTTTAGTATAAAGCTTTCACACTTCTTCTTTTTCACAATCTTTGAAGCTTCAAGCTCCCTTGATTTATTCATCATTGATTCAAGACTCTTTTGAGGACTTGATTTATTCTATCTAATGAGGGTTCATAGAGCTTCTTAATAGACAAGTTCATCAGATATTGTTTTACTATATATCATCAAAGATTCCACTAAATGTCGTTTGACATTAAGTATTATCCTCAAGAGAGGTAGATTTTGACTTTTTGATCTCACTACCAGAACATCTTGATCCCCTTGATCTTAGTTGATGAAGGTTTTACATCATAGTTTGTCATCATCAAAACTATTTAGAACATCTGATTGTTATAAACATAGGATTTTTAGGGTTAGATTGCTACATTTCTCTTGTAAAACTTTTTCATGGTAATAATTCTTATCTCAATTCTAAACAG